>OY992885.1:5237082-5767082 GCA_963921405.1 Cepaea hortensis | reverse complement strand
CAGACATATAGAGGTAGACAGATAAAGGTAGATAGACAGATAGAGGCAGACATATACATGCAGACATATAGAGGTAGACAGACAGATAGGGACAGACATATACATGCAGACATATAGAGGTAGACAGACAGATAGGGACAGACATATACATGCAGACTTATAGAAGTAGACAGACATATACATGCAGACATATAGAGGTAGACAGGCAGATAGAGGCAGACATATACACGCAGACATATAGAGGTAGACAGACAGAGGCAGACAGACAGAGGTTGACAGATAGAGGCAGGCGGTCAAAGGCAGACAAATTGAAGCAGACAGATAAAGGCAGATAGATAGAGGCAGACATATAGCGGCAGACATTTAGGACAGACAGACAGAAGCAGACATATAGAGGCAGACAGACAGAGGCAGACAGATAGGGACAGGCAGACAGATGAAGACATATAGAGGCAGACAGACAGATGCAGACATATAGAGGCAGACAGACAGATGCAGACATATAGAGGCAGACAGACAGATGCAGACATATAGAGGCAGACAGATAGGGACAGGCAGACAGATAGGGACAGGCAGACAGATAGGGACAGGCAGACAGATAGGGACAGGCAGACAGAAGCAGACATATAGAGGCAGACAGACAGATGCAGACAGATACATGCATACAACAGAAACAGCCTTGATTTAATGGTGGGGAAAAAAAGTAAGCACACACGTGGAAGAAGCCGGTTGAACGAGGTGGAAACCTTTTTCCCCAACAAACCGAACCGAACAGAAACACTTCTGCTGGGAGAGTTGTGGTTTCTGCAAGTGGAGATGTAGAGCTGGTTGATAAGCCGAGCTCTAGACGTCCTGCCATAGCCACCAGCCGGATCGTGTTGGAACATGCTGCCATCATGATTCGCAGAGACAGGCGGATCACAAGTCAACAATTGTCCGTGCAGCTTTCAAAATTCAAAGGTTTCTGTAAGATGGGTTCCTCTCACTCTCACAGAGGAAAGGTTTCTGTAAGGTGGGTTCCTCGAGCTCTCACAGGGGAAAGGTTTCTGTAAGATGGGTTCCTCGAGCTCTCACAGAGGAAAGGTTTCTGTAAGGTGGGTTCCTCGAGCTCTCACAGAGGAAAGGTTTCTGTAAGATGGGTTCCTCGAGCTCTCACAGGGGAAAGGTTTCTGTAAGATGGGTTCCTCGAGCTCTCACAGAGGAAAGGTTTCTGTAAGGTGGGTTCCTCTCACTCTCACAGAGGAAAGGTTTCTGTAAGGTGGGTTCCTCGAGCTCTCACAGAGGAAAGGTTTCTGTAAGATGGGTTCCTCTCACTCTCACAGAGGAAAGGTTTCTGTAAGGTGGGTTCCTCGAGCTCTCACAGAGGAAAGGTTTCTGTAAGATGGGTTCCTCGAGCTCTCACAGAGGAAAGGTTTCTGTAAGGTGGGTTCCTCGAGCTCTCACAGAGAAAAGGTTTCTGTAAGGTGGGTTCCTCGAGCTCTCACAGAGGAAAGGTTTCTGTAAGGTGGGTTCCTCGAGCTCTCACAGGGGAAAGGTTTCTGTAAGATGGGTTCCTCGAGCTCTCACAGAGGAAAGGTTTCTGTAAGGTGGGTTCCTCGAGCTCTCACAGAGGAAAGGTTTCTGTAAGGTGGGTTCCTCGAGCTCTCACAGAGGAAAGGTTTCTGTAAGATGGGTTCCTCGAGCTCTCACAGAGGAAAGGTTTCTGTAAGGTGGGTTCCTCGAGCTCTCACAGAGGAAAGGTTTCTGTAAGGTGGGTTCCTTGAGCTCTCACAGAGGAAAGGTTTCTGTAAGGTGGGTTCCTCGAGCTCTCACAGAGGAAAGGTTTCTGTAAGGTGGGTTCCTCGAGCTCTCACAGAGGAAAGGTTTCTGTAAGGTGGGTTCCTTGAGCTCTCACAGAGGAAAGGTTTCTGTAAGATGGGTTCCTCGAGCTCTCACAGAGGAAAGGTTTCTGTAAGGTGGGTTCCTCGAGCTCTCACAGAGGAAAGGTTTCTGTAAGGTGGGTTCCTCTCACTCTCACAGAGGAAAGGTTTCTGTAAGATGGGTTCCTCGAGCTCTCACAGAGGAAGGTTTCTGTAAGGTGGGTTCCTCGAGCTCTCACAGAGGAAAGGTTTCTGTAAGGTGGGTGTCAACAACTCAACTGACAGGCCTCAACGGGTACTTCTCACACACCCATACAAGACAACTTGCAAGTCGTGTGGGAGGCAAAATGTATGGTCCATTTTATTGCCGTTGGCTCGCTTACAAGCGGTAAACAGTCGCTAATGCAATACACAATATACAGCCACAGAATTATCTAACACAAACTGCTAACCCTATGCTAGTTCTATCTATTAGTGAACACAAAACTCCTAACGCTATTCTAAACGATGTGAACGCCTCAAGTCCAGTCTCCCGTCTGCCTAACCTCTCTCCCGTGGTTACCCACCACGCGGGGTGACCTTCACCTTCGTGCGTGTTACCTCACATCGCACTCTGCTGGCAAACGTGGCCTGTTGAGTGTCTACTCAACTGTGCTATGGCTTCACGAGGTGTGGTACTATCGTGATTAGAGTGCTAACTCTCTGAACACCGCCTGCGTGTCTCATGAGGGAGTGGCTAACCCTCTCCTATTACCTCATCTCCCCCTGGCACCGTATCTCCTCCTGGTCTCTTCAGGGTTGACCGCTCTCCCTGGCGGAGGGGATGTGGTCGAGTCTTTGACACACACCCACCCCTCTTGTGTTGCGTCATCAACTTTCACTCATTGGTTGTGACGCAAGAGGTTCCTAAACAAAAAATTAGTGTCTCTAATTTTTGTCAAAGACTCTAGATAACCTGGCTTTGGGCATTCCAATAGACTATTAATAACTATTGTCACAATGTAGCAAAGCCTTACTTGGCTAGTGGCAATCGCCACAAACTTGACTGGTTGGCGTGAGCCCCTTCTCACATGCTATATTATATTTATCAGAGGTATGTCTGAACCGGACCGTTGTCTTATAAGACCTGCCCTCACATAGTAAATTAACTTACTACCCATACAAAGTTGACTTTCTTAGGGTCAACACATGAATTATTTCATGTCCCCCATATAATATTTAACAACCATTCTACAAGAGTGTGTGCGACAGGCTTTACCTCCTTCGCTTCCGCGCGTAAGACTTTATTTCACCGTTAATTTAGTTCTTCGTTGTCTATTATGTCCCCTGGCCCCATAGTTATCTGTCTTTGATTTACAAATAGTGTATGCAATTTATATGTTTGTTTTTCTGTTTGTTTGTGTGTTTGGATGTAATAAATCTACTAATCTAATTTCTATCCTCTATTTATAAATTCTATGTGTATGTATGTTAGTTTTTTGAGTGTCATAATTTGGTTCAATGTGGCCACAAACAGGTGTATAACACTAATTCGTGACTACATTCACTTGTTATGAAACCCAAAATACTGTAATCTAAGTTCTAAACTATATTACAGACAACACATTCACACTAACACAATTTCACTAACGAAAACTTTACATTCTAACATACCATTCTAATTCTATAACTAAGTATTTAATGTGTTACCTAAATTTATTAAATTTGTTATGTTAATTATATGATATGATTATATTACTTCTTATTTTTTTCTAATCTAAGTGATGTAATCTAACTATTTAAATGCAATTGTTGTGATGTGAGTTATGTACCTTAATTAAATGGATTATGTGACCACAATTTATGTACTTTTCTAAATACTATGCTAAATAATGTTTTTAAATGCACAAAGGAATTATATGAGTGATGTTCTTAATCTAACTGGTGTAAATGCTGTATGTTACCTTATCTACTCTTTTTAATCTATTATGATGTCAAATGATGATACTAATAAATGGTAATATTTGAAAGATGGTATGGTTTCATTAAGATGGAATAAACTAACTACAATGAAACTAAGTGAAATATAACAATCTAAATGGTACTATTCATATCATAAATTTAATTTAACTTGTAATAAACTATTCTTATGTCTAAACTAATATTCTAATCTAATTTTAATGGGTTAATTACTGTACTAACTACATTATTAAAATAAATGAGAACTGTTATAGTTCCTAACCTACATCTAATTTATCACTATCTTAAAATATTATATTACATATCACAATAAGTTTATATACATAGTATTTGGTTTACACAGGTTAGTAGTTGCCTTCATGTATGTGCAATGGTTGTATAGGCATAATATAACCACACACTTTGCCTGGGTATTTGAAATACATTACACAGTCATCTTAATGTTCTCTCGGTAGTGCACGTGTAGAGTTCGCTGGTGTTGTAGCTCTGTCTTTTCGTGTCTGTAATTAAGCACTGTTCTGACACTGTTTTCTGCGGTTCATATATATGATACACCGGAATGGAGCTTAGTTGGAAATGAGCTGTCCTAGTTCACACGGTGGTATCTAAGTATAGCAGCACAGTTCTTAATCTGATGTCCACGGACACATGATAGTTCATTGTTTTGGTACATGACTACACCAACAATGTGGATATGTATGTAAGCTATTTTACATCTTATATTATCAGATATTCATGTACCAACCATCACTATACATTTAACTGTTGGATTTCAGGTATTTCTACCCCAGATGGTCTACTAAGGGTATCAGCTAGGGTGTTGTCTTTCCCCTTAATATGCTCTATACTGAACGTATAGTTTTGAAGGATAAGAGACCACCTGTATATCCTGTCGTTTCGGTGCACACCAGTCTGAATGACCGTAATGGGAGAATTGTCGGTCTGGATAATGAAGTGCACACCCGCCAGAAAGCGGTGGAGCTTTCTCACTGAGTAGATGACGCTCAGGGCCTCCAGTTCTGCTATCGAATATCTGGACTCGGTAGGTGTGATCTTACGGCTCACGTAGCAAATCGGATGGAAGATGCCCTCATAAAATTGGCCTAGGACTGCAGCGATGGAGATCCTGCTGGCATCTGTCCTAAGATAATAAACGAGCCCAGGGTTAGGCAAGCGGAGGATGGGAACATTACTAAAAAGAATTTTCAATTTTGACAATGCAGAAATTAATAATGCATCTTTCACATCCAATTTTACTGATGCTTTTAGCACATTAGAAAATACACTTGTAATTTCAGCTAGGTTTGGAATAAATTTACTATAGTAATTAACTAATCCTAAAAGACTTCTAACCTGCTTTTTCGTAGTAGGCATGGTTAGATTCATAATTTTTTGTAATAATCCTATTGTCAGTCTTCAGTTGACCTTGAGAGATGACATGACCCAAAAATTCAATTTCTTTTAGGCCTAATTCGACTTTGCTCGGTTTGACAGTGAGACCGAAGAGTCGCAACCTATCAAAGACATGTCTCAGTTTCAGTAAGTGTGTAGTCCAGTCTTCAGTATGGACACATATATCATCTATATAGGTCACAGTATTCGTCACTCCATGTAACAGATCTCTAGTTAAGCGTACGAAAGTGGCAGGAGCATTTCGAAGTCCGAAAGGAAGAAATCGCCACTCGTATAGTCCTAAAGGTGTTGAAAACGCAGTAAGATGCATAGATTGAGCTTGCATCGGGACCTGCCAGTATCCTTTAGTAAGATCTAGTTTTGAAAAGATTTTAGAAGTAGACATGTCCAAGATAAGATCTTCGCAGGAAGGAATAGGTTCTGCGTCGGTCTTAGTGATGTTATTGAGTTTCCGATAGTCCACGCACAGACGAATTGTGGAATCCTTCTTCTTAATTAGGACGATTGGAAAAGAGTACTCTGATGTAGACTTTTGGATAATCCCGCTAGCTTCTAAATTAAGAATTTCCTTATTTAGATTTTCCCTATAGCTGAGTGGGATAGAGTACGGCCTACATTTAATAGGCTTAGAATCCGAAAGAAGAATGGAGTGTTCGATTCTGTCCGTCCTACCTGGGATGTCAGAGAATAAGTCTTTGTATTCAGTAACTAACTCCACTAATTGTCGTCGTTGAATGTCTGTTAGTCCCTGATCTATATGTATGCTGTCCACTGTCGCAGTTTTGTCTACAATGGGAACAGGTAGTTCCATTCCGTCGTCGTCTACCTGATTCAGTACCGTGGTGGTGCTAAGTGTGTATTCTGTTAACTCACTGGGTGTATTGCCATTGTCGGAACTGCCAGTCTCGCTAACTAGTGTAGTTGCGTTGTGTATGTCTGTCGTCTGATCACTGGGTGTTGGTGCACTCTGTTCGTCTGTCACTACTTCTGTTTCTTGTCTTGTATAGTAAGGTTTCAACATGTTGACATGGAATATCTTTAAGTGTCCGTTTATCGATATTTCATAGTCAACATCTGAAATTCTGCGTACCACCTTGAATGGCCCTTGCCATGAGGTTAATAGTAAATTTCTTTTGTCTGGAAGTAGCAAGAGTATGTCTTGATCTGGTTCAAGTTCAATTGTTCTTGTCCCTTTGTTGGCATATTGGCGGTAGATTTGACCCTTCCTCTCCAAAGCTGCCTTAGCTATAACACACGATTTCATGATCTTGTCTCGTGTCTCTGTCACCATTTCATAAGGTGTTTTTGGGGTAGGAATTTCTATGGAATTTGTTAGTACCTGATGGTAAATAGTTAGGGGTCCACGTGGGTTAGCCCCGTAAACTAATTCAAAGGGTGAGAAACCCGTGCTAGAATGGGGAATCTCCCGATAGGCGAACAGCACTGTTGGTAACAGTGTATCCCAATCAGCTGGGTTTTCTGCTGTAACTTTAGCCAGCATGTGCTTTAGGTCCCCATTAATTTTCTCTACTATTCCATTGCTGGCTGGATGGTAAGCTGTCGTAAAATGTTGCTTAATGCCTAACATTTTTGTAAGGGCTTGCGTTGCAGCCGATATGAACTGAGTTCCACGATCGGATAAAATGGTCCGTGGGAATCCGAATCGTGAGAACAGGTGTAGAAATACATTGGCAACGTCTTTGGAGGTGATGTATTTCAAAGCTACTGCCTCAACCCACCTTGTACATAGGTCGACCATTGTCAATATGAAGCGATTTCCTTTGCTGGACACCTGGTTTAGGGGTCCAACAATATCTACCGCCACACTTTCAAATGGCCTAGAAGCCAGTGTAGAAGGCTGTACTTCAGCTGTAGGATGTTTACCTTTACGTACCAATTGTTGACAGACATTACACGAACGACAAAATAATTTTATGTCATTGCAAAAACCTGGCCAATAGAAATGAGCCTGAATTCTGGCCCTGGTCTTATCGTATGCAAGATGACCAGCAAACGGTGACTCATGTGCAATCTTTAGCACAGTTAGACGATGTTGTTCAGGTAACACCGTTTGCTGAATCTCATGGTTACCAGTAGTATAATATCTAGTTAAAATACCATTGTTAAGTCTAAAAACCCAAGATGCATTTTTGGTCACTTTGGCTTTATCTGTTAACAATTTTAAGTATGGAGACACACTAGTATCAGCTTTTTGCTGTTCTATAAATTTCTGTCTGCTGGTGTCATCTGTGCCAGTTGGGGAAAGCAACAGTAGTCTCTCATCTTGTAGTGTGTCTTGATGTTTCACACTGTCTGCTCTTGTTGTTGCATTAGCTGCATTTAATTTCTCCCATGCAACTATTTCCTCATTAGTACATTGTTTCAGTTGAGGTAAACACCCCAAAATTAAATCAGTACAAGGGTTGTTAAGTATTGCACAAGTAAAGGTACCAGAAAGAAACGGAGAATCAATACGGGCTTTTGCCAAAGGGTAAGTCTCAATGTTACCCGAAAAGGTTCGGCATCTGACAGTGTCACCTGTGTAATCACCCGGGCTCACTAGTTCTTTCCGAAGACCGATAAGGGTGCTGCCGCTGTCCAGCAAACATTGACATGGTACATCATTGACCATTGCATTGTGGAACACTAACTTGCCTCTGGAGGCTAATGCTGCATTCACACTCACAGATGAGCATGGTACTGTATGTCCACATTCTAGTCTTCCGTCTGCATGGAATTGGTGACATCGTTCACAGCTGTCAAAGCTTAATATATCGTTAGCAGCACACACATCCTCTGCTTGGTTAGTTGGTAAGTCACTTTCAATCTCACACTCATTCTCACTACCACTATCTGAAGAGGTGTCAATCAACATAGCGTTGTTAGCTTTCAAACGTTGGCGGCCAAGGCACTTATTAGAATAATGGCCATAAGAGGAACAAAAAAAACATTTGATTGCACGCCTGTATGCAGACCGTTTGCTTTGCTGCTTCTTGATCACATTTTCAAGATGCGCCGGATAATTCGGCGATTTGTCGCACATAGCATAAGTGTCGTGCATTAGTTGACAGTACATGCATTTGGAAACTTTTCTGTCTTTCTTATCATACTTCTGAAAAGGTTTTCTGTTACCTTGAAAGTTTTTTGATTGGTCTTTGACAAAGGAAACTATCTCAGAGTCACTTGAGGTCTTAAAAATCTCTCTGTTAGAAGAAAAATATGCTGAGCCTTTTTTTTCGAACTGCTCGATGTTTTCAATGTCTGACTGCTGCAAAAACTTAGCAAAAGGAGAAGGTATAGTAGATATACACTTGTCCATAGCTATTAGGTTTTTTAATCTATCAAAGTCTTTTCCTATGTTAGCTGCTTTAAGCCACCTGTTTAGTACACTCTGCACATTTGAAAAATAATCTATAAAAGTTTCACTAGGTTTAGGTTTTAAATTTGAGAACTGAACCTGATACCCAGGGGCATCAAGTAAAAAGTGCTGCATAATCCTATCATGGATGTATTGATAGCTAGATCTAAGTTCAATAGGAATAGACTCTATTACTTTAAGGGGCTCACCACTTAGATTCTTCATGTAAATCGGAGCCCACATATCTAAAGGAACTTGGTGATATTTAAATTGATACTCTACATTCTCTGTCCAGGCAGATATGGAGTCCTCTTTACAATATGGTTTGATAATATTTTTGTATTTGTTGAACTTATTTTCCTCTTGTTGACTTCTTAGTTTAGTGGCAGAGATCTCTGCGTGTGAGTCTACATCCATGCTTTTCATCTTTAATTGTGTCTCTGATTCTACCTGAATTTGTTTTTCTTTAACTCTTGCCATTTCATCTATCTCTTTTTGCTTTAGATCTAATTCCTTTTGTTTTAATTCTTTCTCTTGATCTAATTGTTTTTGTTTCATCTCCTTATCATGTTCTCTTTCTCGTGCGCGTTCGTCTCTCTCCGCATTCTCTTTTCGTGTTTGTTCCTCTTTTGTTTCTTTAAATTTCTGATCAGCATATTGTTGTAGTTCTTTTCCTGTTAATTCTAGTTCTTTGCCTGCTTTTATGAAATCTGATAAAGTTGCCATCTTACTTTAGTACTTGGCTAACAGTGATAGGCAATGATGACTTTAATCAGTTATTTATCTTTGATATGTTATGTGTGTTCTTATCTGATCACTGTCAGTTGTGCTTTCTGTTTATACCCTGCCCAGATTTATCTTGCAGAAAAAACAGAGTATACAAATATGTCAACGTGTTACAAGCTGAACAAGAGATGCACTATTAATCAAATTGCATGACAAAATATATGTGTACTCAGCTTAATGTGGGAACGAAGCTCCTTTGACACAGGTCACCTTGTTTGGTACACTGGGGTGGCGACACGTTTCGTACGTAGCACACGGTATTTGGCCCACAGGTGTATGTGCACAGCTGTTGTTTGCCCTCTGATATATAGGGCAGCAGTAAACACGCCTACTAAACGATATGATTTACTCGACAACTAAGGACAATGCCTTAGACAATGACAGACTTACGAACACCTAGAATATGATTAATTAATTTTAATGTCAATGTCCTGTCTTTGTTTTAAACAATAATTGCCTTTCGTTACTAACCTAGTTAATTTCTGTAAACGTTGTGCAGCTAAGTATCAGATGCTTAGCCCGAAAATAGTTCCATCGTGACGATAAGCAAAGAGAAAATAGACCCAAAAATGAATAAATGCTTGTAAAGAAATCAAAATAACATAATAATGTGTCAATAAATAAATATATTCATTTAGTAACTTAAATAAGTAAATAATAAACAATATACAGCACAGATTCAGGCGGGCCGCCGCTAAGCGATCTTGTAAACACTCGACTGCTTTATGCTAATGACGCAGAACAACTGTCTGTCAATCACTCTACGTCATCGCGCAGCGCTATTTTTTAGATCTCAAAAATCAATATTGTCGGCTGCCTGTGTATTCCTGCGCCGTGAATCATGTTTGGTGCTTATTCAAGAATAAATTGGTAAATATATGAATAAATATAAGAAAATAAGAATATTAATACTTACAGCTTCGAAGAATACATGATTTCATTCAATAAATATATCATAAACACAATTAAACACTATTTTGTCACGATAGGCATATTTCTAGCTCGCAAATTCTCCTGTCTGCACAAATTATCGTTACTACAAAAATTAATCCCTAGTCTGGAGCCCGTGGATGAGTGGATTAGCTTGAACTTTTCGTTCAAGCTTCACTTCTTGACACCACAATTACCTTTTTACTGTGGGTATTAGCTTGGCGCTTTCGTCCAAGCACCACTTTCTGACACCACAATTACCCTGGCCTGTCAACAACTCAACTGACAGGCCTCAACGGGTACTTCTCACACACCCATACAAGACAACTTGCAAGTCGTGTGGGAGGCAAAATGTATGGTCCATTTTATTGCCGTTGGCTCGCTTACAAGCGGTAAACAGTCGCTAATGCAATACACAATATACAGCCACAGAATTATCTAACACAAACTGCTAACCCTATGCTAGTTCTATCTATTAGTGAACACAAAACTCCTAACGCTATTCTAAACGATGTGAACGCCTCAAGTCCAGTCTCCCGTCTGCCTAACCTCTCTCCCGTGGTTACCCACCACGCGGGGTGACCTTCACCTTCGTGCGTGTTACCTCACATCGCACTCTGCTGGCAAACGTGGCCTGTTGAGTGTCTACTCAACTGTGCTATGGCTTCACGAGGTGTGGTACTATCGTGATTAGAGTGCTAACTCTCTGAACACCGCCTGCGTGTCTCATGAGGGAGTGGCTAACCCTCTCCTATTACCTCATCTCCCCCTGGCACCGTATCTCCTCCTGGTCTCTTCAGGGTTGACCGCTCTCCCTGGCGGAGGGGATGTGGTCGAGTCTTTGACAGTGGGTTCCTCGAGCTCTCACAGAGGAAAGGTTTCTGTAAGGTGGGTTCCTCGAGCTCTCACAGAGGAAAGGTTTCTGTAAGATGGGTTCCTCGAGCTCTCACAGAGGAAAGGTTTCTGTAAGGTGGGTTCCTCGAGCTCTCACAGAGGAAAGGTTTCTGTAAGGTGGGTTCCTCTCACTCTCACAGAGGAAAGGTTTCTGTAAGGTGGGTTCCTCGAGCTCTCACAGAGGAAAGGTTTCTGTAAGATGGGTTCCTCGAGCTCTCACAGAGGAAAGGTTTCTGTAAGGTGGGTTCCTCGAGCTCTCACAGAGGAAAGGTTTCTGTAAGGTGGGTTCCTCTAGCTCTCACAGAGGAAAGGTTTCTGTAAGGTGGGTTCCTCGAGCTCTCACAGAGGAAAGGTTTCTGTAAGGTGGGTTCCTCGAGCTCTCACAGAGGAAAGGTTTCTGTAAGATGGGTTCCTCGAGCTCTCACAGAGGAAAGGTTTCTGTAAGGTGGGTTCCTCGAGCACTCACAGAGGAAAGGTTTCTGTAAGATGGGTTCCTCGAGCTCTCACAGAGGAAAGGTTTCTGTAAGGTGGGTTCCTCGAGCTCTCACAGAGGAAATGTTTCTGTAAGGTGGGTTCCTCGAGCTCTCACAGAGGAAAGGTTTCTGTAAGGTGGGTTCCTCGAGCTCTCACAGAGGAAAGGTTTCTGTAAGGTGGGTTCCTCGAGCTCTCACAGAGGAAAGGTTTCTGTAAGGTGGGTTCCTCTCACTCTCACAGAGGAAAGGTTTCTGTAAGGTGGGTTCCTCGAGCTCTCACAGAGGAAAGGTTTCTGTAAGATGGGTTCCTTGAGCTCTCACAGAGGAAAGGTTTCTGTAAGGTGGGTTCCTCGAGCTCTCACAGAGGAAAGGTTTCTGTAAGATGGGTTCCTCGAGCTCTCACAGAGGAAAGGTTTCTGTAAGGTGGGTTCCTCGAGCTCTCACAGAGGAAAGGTTTCTGTAAGGTGGGTTCCTCGAGCTCTCACAGAGAAAAGGTTTCTGTAAGGTGGGTTCCTCGAGCTCTCACAGAGGAAAGGTTTCTGTAAGGTGGGTTCCTCGAGCTCTCACAGGGGAAAGGTTTCTGTAAGATGGGTTCCTCGAGCTCTCTCAGAGGAAAGGTTTCTGTAAGGTGGGTTCCTCGAGCTCTCACAGAGGAAAGGTTTCTGTAAGGTGGGTTCCTCGAGCTCTCACAGAGGAAAGGTTTCTGTAAGATGGGTTCCTGTAGCTCTCACAGAGGAAAGGTTTCTGTAAGGTGGGTTCCTCGAGCTCTCACAGAGGAAAGGTTTCTGTAAGGTGGGTTCCTTGAGCTCTCACAGAGGAAAGGTTTCTGTAAGGTGGGTTCCTCGAGCTCTCACAGAGGAAAGGTTTCTGTAAGGTGGGTTCCTCGAGCTCTCACAGAGGAAAGGTTTCTGTAAGGTGGGTTCCTTGAGCTCTCACAGAGGAAAGGTTTCTGTAAGATGGGTTCCTCGAGCTCTCACAGAGGAAAAGTTTCTGTAAGGTGGGTTCCTCGAGCTCTCACAGAGGAAAGGTTTCTGTAAGGTGGGTTCCTCTCACTCTCACAGAGGAAAGGTTTCTGTAAGATGGGTTCCTCGAGCTCTCACATAGGAAAGGTTTCTGTAAGGTGGGTTCCTCGAGCTCTCACAGAGGAAAGGTTTCTGTAAGGTGGGTTCCTCGAGCTCTCACAGAGGAAAGGTTTCTGTAAGGTGGGTTCCTCGAGCTCTCACAGAGGAAAGGTTTCTGTTAGATGGGTTCCTTGAGCTCTCACAGAGGAAAGGTTTCTGTAAGGTGGGTTCCTCGAGCTCTCACAGAGGAAAGGTTTCTGTAAGGTGGGTTCCTCGAGCTCTCACAGAGGAAAGGTTTCTGTAAGGTGGGTTCCTCGAGCTCTCACAGAGGAAAGGTTTCTGTAAGGTGGGTTCCTCGAGCTCTCACAGAGGAAAGGTTTCTGTAAGGTGGGTTCCTCGAGCTCTCACAGAGGAAAGGTTTCTGTAAGGTGGGTTCCTCGAGCTCTCACAGAGGAAAGGTTTCTGTAAGGTGGGTTCCTCGAGCTCTCACAGAGGAAAGGTTTCTGTAAGGTGGGTTCCTCGAGCTCTCACAGAGGAAAGGTTTCTGTAAGGTGGGTTCCTCGAGCTCTCACAGAGGAAAGGTTTCTGTAAGGTGGGTTCCTCTCACTCTCACAGAGGAAAGGTTTCTGTAAGGTGGGTTCCTCGAGCTCTCACAGAGGAAAGGTTTCTGTAAGATGGGTTCCTCGAGCTCTCACAGAGGAAAGGTTTCTGTAAGGTGGGTTCCTCGAGCTCTCACAGAGGAAAGGTTTCTGTAAGGTGGGTTCCTCGAGCTCTCACAGAGGAAAGGTTTCTGTAAGGTGGGTTCCTCGAGCTCTCACAGAGGAAAGGTTTCTGTAAGGTGGGTTCCTCGAGCTCTCACAGAGGAAAGGTTTCTGTAAGGTGGGTTCCTCGAGCTCTCACAGAGGAAAGGTTTCTGTAAGGTGGGTTCCTCGAGCTCTCACAGAGGAAAGGTTTCTGTAAGGTGGGTTCCTCGAGCTCTCACAGAGGAAAGGTTTCTGTAAGGTGGGTTCCTCGAGCTCTCACAGAGGAAAGGTTTCTGTAAGGTGGGTTCCTCGAGCTCTCACAGAGGAAAGGTTTCTGTAAGGTGGGTTCCTCGAGCTCTCACAGAGGAAAGGTTTCTGTAAGGTGGGTTCCTCTCACTCTCACAGAGGAAAGGTTTCTGTAAGATGGGTTCCTCTCACTCTCACAGAGGAAAGGTTTCTGTAAGGTGGGTTCCTCGAGCTCTCACAGAGGAAAGGTTTCTGTAAGGTGGGTTCCTCGAGCTCTCACAGAGGAAAGGTTTCTGTAAGGTGGGTTCTTCGAGCTCTCACAGAGGAAAGGTTTCTGTAAGGTGGGTTCCTCTCACTCTCACAGAGGAAAGGTTTCTGTAAGGTGGGTTCCTCTCACTCTCACAGAGGAAAGGTTTCTGTAAGGTGGGTTCCTCGAGCTCTCACAGAGGAAAGGTTTCTGTAAGGTGGGTTCCTCGAGCTCTCACAGAGGAAAGGTTTCTGTAAGGTGGGTTCCTCTCACTCTCACAGAGGAAAGGTTTCTGTAAGGTGGGTTCCTCGAGCTCTCACAGAGGAAAGGTTTCTGTAAGGTGGGTTCCTCGAGCTCTCACAGAGGAAAGGTTTCTGTAAGGTGGGTTCCTCGAGGTCTCACAGAGGAAAGGTTTCTGTAAGGTGGGTTCCTCGAGTCTCACAGAGGAAAGGTTTCTGTAAGGTGGGTTCCTCGAGCTCTCACAGAGGAAAGGTTTCTGTATGGTGGGTTCCTCGAGCTCTCACAGAGGAAAGGTTTCTGTAAGGTGGGTTCCTCGAGCTCTCACAGAGGAAAGGTTTCTGTAAGATGGGTTCCTCGAGCTCTCACAGAGGAAAGGTTTCTGTAAGGTGGGTTCCTCGAGCTCTCACAGAGGAAAGGTTTCTGTAAGGTGGGTTCCTCGAGCTCTCACAGAGGAAAGGTTTCTGTAAGGTGGGTTCCTCGAGCTCTCACAGAGGAAAGGTTTCTGTAAGATGGGTTCCTCGAGCTCTCACAGAGGAAAGGTTTCTGTAAGGTGGGTTCCTCGAGCTCTCACAGAGGAAAGGTTTCTGTAAGATGGGTTCCTCGAGCTCTCACAGAGGAAAGGTTTCTGTAAGGTGGGTTCCTCGAGCTCTCACAGAGGAAAGGTTTCTGTAAGATGGGTTCCTCGAGCTCTCACAGAGGAAAGGTTTCTGTAAGGTGGGTTCCTCGAGCTCTCACAGAGGAAAGGTTTCTGTAAGGTGGGTTCCTCGAGCTCTCACAGAGGAAAGGTTTCTGTAAGATGGGTTCCTCGAGCTCTCACAGAGGAAAGGTTTCTGTAAGGTGGGTTCCTCGAGCTCTCACAGAGGAAAGGTTTCTGTAAGATGGGTTCCTCGAGCTCTCACAGAGGAAAGGTTTCTGTAAGATGGGTTCCTCGAGCTCTCACAGAGGAAAGGTTTCTGTAAGATGGGTTCCTCGAGCTCTCACAGAGGAAAGGTTTCTGTAAGATGGGTTCCTCAAGCTCTCACAGAGGAAAGGTTTCTGTAAGGTGGGTTACTCTCACTCTCACAGAGGAAAGGTTTCTGTAAGGTGGGTTCCTCGAGCTCTCACAGAGGAAAGGTTTCTGTAAGATGGGTTCCTCGAGCTCTCACAGAGGAAAGGTTTCTGTAAGGTGGGTTCCTCTCACTCTCACAGAGTAAAGGTTTCTGTAAGGTGGGTTCCTCGAGCTGTCACAGAGGAAAGGTTTCTGTAAGGTGGGTTCCTCGAGCTCTCACAGAGGAAAGGTTTCTGTAAGGTGGGTTCCTCGAGCTCTCACAGAGGAAAGGTTTCTGTAAGGTGGGTTCCTCTCACTCTCAAAGAGGAAAGGTTTCTGTATGGTGGGTTCCTCGAGCTCTCACAGAGGAAAGGTTTCTGTAAGATGGGTTCCTCGAGCTCTCACAGAGGAAAGGTTTCTGTAAGGTGGGTTCCTCTCACTCTCACAGAGGAAAGGTTTCTGTAAGGTGGGTTCCTCGAGCTCTCACAGAGGAAAGGTTTCTGTAAGGTGGGTTCCTCTCACTCTCACAGAGGAAAGGTTTCTGTAAGGTGGGTTCCTCGAGCTCTCACAGAGGAAAGGTTTCTGTAAGATGGGTTCCTCGAGCTCTCACAGAGGAAAGGTTTCTGTAAGATGGGTTCCTCTCACTCTCACAGAGGAAAGGTTTCTGTAAGGTGGGTTCCTCGAGCTCTCACAGAGGAAAGGTTTCTGTAAGGTGGGTTCCTCGAGCTCTCACAGAGGAAAGGTTTCTGTAAGGTGGGTTCCTCGAGCTCTCACAGAGGAAAGGTTTCTGTAAGGTGGGTTCCTCGAGCTCTCACAGAGGAAAGGTTTCTGTAAGGTGGGTTCCTCGAGCTCTCACAGAGGAAAGGTTTCTGTAAGGTGGGTTCCTCGAGCTCTCACAGAGGAAAGGTTTCTGTAAGGTGGGTTCCTCGAGCTCTCACAGAGGAAAGGTTTCTGTAAGGTGGGTTCCTCGAGCTCTCACAGAGGAAAGGTTTCTGTAAGGTGGGTTCCTCGAGCTCTCACAGAGGAAAGGTTTCTGTAAGGTGGGTTCCTCGAGCTCTCACAGAGGAAAGGTTTCTGTAAGATGGGTTCCTCGAGCTCTCACAGAGGAAAGGTTTCTGTAAGGTGGGTTCCTCGAGCTCTCACAGAGGAAAGGTTTCTGTAAGGTGGGTTCCTCGAGCTCTCACAGAGGAAAGGTTTCTGTAAGGTGGGTTCCTCGAGCTCTCACAGAGGAAAGGTTTCTGTAAGGTGGGTTCCTCGAGCTCTCACAGAGGAAAGGTTTCTGTAAGGTGGGTTCCTCGAGCTCTCACAGAGGAAAGGTTTCTGTAAGATGGGTTCCTCGAGCTCTCACAGAGGAAAGGTTTCTGTAAGGTGGGTTCCTCGAGCACTCACAGAGGAAAGGTTTCTGTAAGATGGGTTCCTCGAGCTCTCACAGAGGAAAGGTTTCTGTAAGGTGGGTTCCTCGAGCTCTCACAGAGGAAATGTTTCTGTAAGGTGGGTTCCTCGAGCTCTCACAGAGGAAAGGTTTCTGTAAGGTGGGTTCCTAGAGCTCTCACAGAGGAAAGGTTTCTGTAAGGTGGGTTCCTCGAGCTCTCACAGAGGAAAGGTTTCTGTAAGGTGGGTTCCTCTCACTCTCACAGAGGAAAGGTTTCTGTAAGGTGGGTTCCTCGAGCTCTCACAGAGGAAAGGTTTCTGTAAGATGGGTTCCTTGAGCTCTCACAGAGGAAAGGTTTCTGTAAGGTGGGTTCCTCGAGCTCTCACAGAGGAAAGGTTTCTGTAAGGTGGGTTCCTCGAGCTCTCACAGAGGAAAGGTTTCTGTAAGGTGGGTTCCTCTCACTCTCACAGAGGAAAGGTTTCTGTAAGGTGGGTTCCTCGAGCTCTCACAGAGGAAAGGTTTCTGTAAGATGGGTTCCTCGAGCTCTCACAGAGGAAAGGTTTCTGTAAGATGGGTTCCTCTCACTCTCACAGAGGAAAGGTTTCTGTAAGGTGGGTTCCTCGAGCTCTCACAGAGGAAAGGTTTCTGTAAGGTGGGTTCCTCGAGCTCTCACAGAGGAAAGGTTTCTGTAAGGTGGGTTCCTCGAGCTCTCACAGAGGAAAGGTTTCTGTAAGGTGGGTTCCTCGAGCTCTCACAGAGGAAAGGTTTCTGTAAGGTGGGTTCCTCGAGCTCTCACAGAGGAAAGGTTTCTGTAAGGTGGGTTCCTCGAGCTCTCACAGAGGAAAGGTTTCTGTAAGGTGGGTTCCTCGAGCTCTCACAGAGGAAAGGTTTCTGTAAGGTGGGTTCCTCGAGCTCTCACAGAGGAAAGGTTTCTGTAAGGTGGGTTCCTCGAGCTCTCACAGAGGAAAGGTTTCTGTAAGGTGGGTTCCTCGAGCTCTCACAGAGGAAAGGTTTCTGTAATATGGGTTCCTCGAGCTCTCACAGAGGAAAGGTTTCTGTAAGGTGGGTTCCTCGAGCTCTCACAGAGGAAAGGTTTCTGTAAGGTGGGTTCCTCGAGCTCTCACAGAGGAAAGGTTTCTGTAAGGTGGGTTCCTCGAGCTCTCACAGAGGAAAGGTTTCTGTAAGGTGGGTTCCTCGAGCTCTCACAGAGGAAAGGTTTCTGTAAGGTGGGTTCCTCGAGCTCTCACAGAGGAAAGGTTTCTGTAAGATGGGTTCCTCGAGCTCTCACAGAGGAAAGGTTTCTGTAAGGTGGGTTCCTCGAGCACTCACAGAGGAAAGGTTTCTGTAAGATGGGTTCCTCGAGCTCTCACAGAGGAAAGGTTTCTGTAAGGTGGGTTCCTCGAGCTCTCACAGAGGAAATGTTTCTGTAAGGTGGGTTCCTCGAGCTCTCACAGAGGAAAGGTTTCTGTAAGGTGGGTTCCTCGAGCTCTCACAGAGGAAAGGTTTCTGTAAGGTGGGTTCCTCGAGCTCTCACAGAGGAAAGGTTTCTGTAAGGTGGGTTCCTCTCACTCTCACAGAGGAAAGGTTTCTGTAAGGTGGGTTCCTCGAGCTCTCACAGAGGAAAGGTTTCTGTAAGATGGGTTCCTTGAGCTCTCACAGAGGAAAGGTTTCTGTAAGGTGGGTTCCTCGAGCTCTCACAGAGGAAAGGTTTCTGTAAGATGGGTTCCTCGAGCTCTCACAGAGGAAAGGTTTCTGTAAGGTGGGTTCCTCGAGCTCTCACAGAGGAAAGGTTTCTGTAAGGTGGGTTCCTCGAGCTCTCACAGAGAAAAGGTTTCTGTAAGGTGGGTTCCTCGAGCTCTCACAGAGGAAAGGTTTCTGTAAGGTGGGTTCCTCGAGCTCTCACAGGGGAAAGGTTTCTGTAAGATGGGTTCCTCGAGCTCTCTCAGAGGAAAGGTTTCTGTAAGGTGGGTTCCTCGAGCTCTCACAGAGGAAAGGTTTCTGTAAGGTGGGTTCCTCGAGCTCTCACAGAGGAAAGGTTTCTGTAAGATGGGTTCCTGTAGCTCTCACAGAGGAAAGGTTTCTGTAAGGTGGGTTCCTCGAGCTCTCACAGAGGAAAGGTTTCTGTAAGGTGGGTTCCTTGAGCTCTCACAGAGGAAAGGTTTCTGTAAGGTGGGTTCCTCGAGCTCTCACAGAGGAAAGGTTTCTGTAAGGTGGGTTCCTCGAGCTCTCACAGAGGAAAGGTTTCTGTAAGGTGGGTTCCTTGAGCTCTCACAGAGGAAAGGTTTCTGTAAGGTGGGTTCCTCGAGCTCTCACAGAGGAAAGGTTTCTGTAAGGTGGGTTCCTCGAGCTCTCACAGAGGAAAGGTTTCTGTAAGGTGGGTTCCTCGAGCTCTCACAGAGGAAAGGTTTCTGTAAGGTGGGTTCCTCGAGCTCTCACAGAGGAAAGGTTTCTGTAAGGTGGGTTCCTCTCACTCTCACAGAGGAAAGGTTTCTGTAAGGTGGGTTCCTCGAGCTCTCACAGAGGAAAGGTTTCTGTAAGATGGGTTCCTCGAGCTCTCACAGAGGAAAGGTTTCTGTAAGGTGGGTTCCTCGAGCTCTCACAGAGGAAAGGTTTCTGTAAGATGGGTTCCTCGAGCTCTCACAGAGGAAAGGTTTCTGTAAGGTGGGTTCCTCGAGCTCTCACAGAGGAAAGGTTTCTGTAAGGTGGGTTCCTTGAGCTCTCACAGAGGAAAGGTTTCTGTAAGGTGGGTTCCTCGAGCTCTCACAGAGGAAAGGTTTCTGTAAGGTGGGTTCCTCGAGCTCTCACAGAGGAAAGGTTTCTGTAAGGTGGGTTCCTCGAGCTCTCACAGAGGAAAGGTTTCTGTAAGGTGGGTTCCTCGAGCTCTCACAGAGGAAAGGTTTCTGTAAGGTGGGTTCCTCGAGCTCTCACAGAGGAAAGGTTTCTGTAAGGTGGGTTCCTCTCACTCTCACAGAGGAAAGGTTTCTGTAAGATGGGTTCCTCTCACTCTCACAGAGGAAAGGTTTCTGTAAGGTGGGTTCCTCGAGCTCTCACAGAGGAAAGGTTTCTGTAAGGTGGGTTCCTCGAGCTCTCACAGAGGAAAGGTTTCTGTAAGGTGGGTTCTTCGAGCTCTCACAGAGGAAAGGTTTCTGTAAGGTGGGTTCCTCTCACTCTCACAGAGGAAAGGTTTCTGTAAGGTGGGTTCCTCTCACTCTCACAGAGGAAAGGTTTCTGTAAGGTGGGTTCCTCGAGCTCTCACAGAGGAAAGGTTTCTGTAAGGTGGGTTCCTCGAGCTCTCACAGAGGAAAGGTTTCTGTAAGGTGGGTTCCTCTCACTCTCACAGAGGAAAGGTTTCTGTAAGGTGGGTTCCTCGAGCTCTCACAGAGGAAAGGTTTCTGTAAGGTGGGTTCCTCGAGCTCTCACAGAGGAAAGGTTTCTGTAAGGTGGGTTCCTCGAGGTCTCACAGAGGAAAGGTTTCTGTAAGGTGGGTTCCTCGAGTCTCACAGAGGAAAGGTTTCTGTAAGGTGGGTTCCTCGAGCTCTCACAGAGGAAAGGTTTCTGTATGGTGGGTTCCTCGAGCTCTCACAGAGGAAAGGTTTCTGTAAGGTGGGTTCCTCGAGCTCTCACAGAGGAAAGGTTTCTGTAAGATGGGTTCCTCGAGCTCTCACAGAGGAAAGGTTTCTGTAAGGTGGGTTCCTCGAGCTCTCACAGAGGAAAGGTTTCTGTAAGGTGGGTTCCTCGAGCTCTCACAGAGGAAAGGTTTCTGTAAGGTGGGTTCCTCGAGCTCTCACAGAGGAAAGGTTTCTGTAAGATGGGTTCCTCGAGCTCTCACAGAGGAAAGGTTTCTGTAAGGTGGGTTCCTCGAGCTCTCACAGAGGAAAGGTTTCTGTAAGATGGGTTCCTCGAGCTCTCACAGAGGAAAGGTTTCTGTAAGGTGGGTTCCTCGAGCTCTCACAGAGGAAAGGTTTCTGTAAGATGGGTTCCTCGAGCTCTCACAGAGGAAAGGTTTCTGTAAGGTGGGTTACTCGAGCTCTCACAGAGGAAAGGTTTCTGTAAGGTGGGTTCCTCGAGCTCTCACAGAGGAAAGGTTTCTGTAAGATGGGTTCCTCGAGCTCTCACAGAGGAAAGGTTTCTGTAAGGTGGGTTCCTCGAGCTCTCACATAGGAAAGGTTTCTGTAAGATGGGTTCCTCGAGCTCTCACAGAGGAAAGGTTTCTGTAAGATGGGTTCCTCGAGCTCTCACAGAGGAAAGGTTTCTGTAAGATGGGTTCCTCGAGCTCTCACAGAGGAAAGGTTTCTGTAAGATGGGTTCCTCAAGCTCTCACAGAGGAAAGGTTTCTGTAAGGTGGGTTACTCTCACTCTCACAGAGGAAAGGTTTCTGTAAGGTGGGTTCCTCGAGCTCTCACAGAGGAAAGGTTTCTGTAAGATGGGTTCCTCGAGCTCTCACAGAGGAAAGGTTTCTGTAAGGTGGGTTCCTCTCACTCTCACAGAGTAAAGGTTTCTGTAAGGTGGGTTCCTCGAGCTGTCACAGAGGAAAGGTTTCTGTAAGGTGGGTTCCTCGAGCTCTCACAGAGGAAAGGTTTCTGTAAGGTGGGTTCCTCGAGCTCTCACAGAGGAAAGGTTTCTGTAAGGTGGGTTCCTCTCACTCTCAAAGAGGAAAGGTTTCTGTATGGTGGGTTCCTCGAGCTCTCACAGAGGAAAGGTTTCTGTAAGATGGGTTCCTCGAGCTCTCACAGAGGAAAGGTTTCTGTAAGGTGGGTTCCTCTCACTCTCACAGAGGAAAGGTTTCTGTAAGGTGGGTTCCTCGAGCTCTCACAGAGGAAAGGTTTCTGTAAGGTGGGTTCCTCTCACTCTCACAGAGGAAAGGTTTCTGTAAGGTGGGTTCCTCGAGCTCTCACAGAGGAAAGGTTTCTGTAAGATGGGTTCCTCGAGCTCTCACAGAGGAAAGGTTTCTGTAAGATGGGTTCCTCTCACTCTCACAGAGGAAAGGTTTCTGTAAGGTGGGTTCCTCGAGCTCTCACAGAGGAAAGGTTTCTGTAAGGTGGGTTCCTCGAGCTCTCACAGAGGAAAGGTTTCTGTAAGGTGGGTTCCTCGAGCTCTCACAGAGGAAAGGTTTCTGTAAGGTGGGTTCCTCGAGCTCTCACAGAGGAAAGGTTTCTGTAAGGTGGGTTCCTCGAGCTCTCACAGAGGAAAGGTTTCTGTAAGGTGGGTTCCTCGAGCTCTCACAGAGGAAAGGTTTCTGTAAGGTGGGTTCCTCGAGCTCTCACAGAGGAAAGGTTTCTGTAAGGTGGGTTCCTCGAGCTCTCACAGAGGAAAGGTTTCTGTAAGGTGGGTTCCTCGAGCTCTCACAGAGGAAAGGTTTCTGTAAGGTGGGTTCCTCGAGCTCTCACAGAGGAAAGGTTTCTGTAAGATGGGTTCCTCGAGCTCTCACAGAGGAAAGGTTTCTGTAAGGTGGGTTCCTCGAGCTCTCACAGAGGAAAGGTTTCTGTAAGGTGGGTTCCTCGAGCTCTCACAGAGGAAAGGTTTCTGTAAGGTGGGTTCCTCGAGCTCTCACAGAGGAAAGGTTTCTGTAAGGTGGGTTCCTCGAGCTCTCACAGAGGAAAGGTTTCTGTAAGGTGGGTTCCTCGAGCTCTCACAGAGGAAAGGTTTCTGTAAGGTGGGTTCCTCGAGCTCTCACAGAGGAAAGGTTTCTGTAAGGTGGGTTCCTCGAGCTCTCACAGAGGAAAGGTTTCTGTAAGGTGGGTTCCTCGAGCTCTCACAGAGGAAAGGTTTCTGTAAGGTGGGTTCCTCGAGCTCTCACAGAGGAAAGGTTTCTGTAAGGTGGGTTCCTCGAGCTCTCACAGAGGAAAGGTTTCTGTAAGGTGGGTTCCTCGAGCTCTCACAGAGGAAAGGTTTCTGTAAGGTGGGTTCCTCGAGCTCTCACAGAGGAAAGGTTTCTGTAAGGTGGGTTCCTCGAGCTCTCACAGAGGAAAGGTTTCTGTAAGATGGGTTCCTCGAGCTCTCACAGAGGAAAGGTTTCTGTAAGATGGGTTCCTCGAGCTCTCACAGAGGAAAGGTTTCTGTAAGGTGGGTTCCTCGAGCTCTCACAGAGGAAAGGTTTCTGTAAGGTGGGTTCCTCGAGCTCTCACAGAGGAAAGGTTTCTGTAAGATGGGTTCCTCGAGCTCTCACAGAGGAAAGGTTTCTGTAAGATGGGTTCCTCAAGCTCTCACAGAGGAAAGGTTTCTGTAAGGTGGGTTCCTCTAACTCTCACAGAGGAAAGGTTTCTGTAAGGTGGGTTCCTCGAGCTCTCACAGAGGAAAGGTTTCTGTAAGATGGGTTCCTCTCACTCTCACAGAGGAAAGGTTTCTGTAAGGTGGGTTCCTCTCACTCTCACAGAGGAAAGGTTTCTGTAAGGTGGGTTCCTCGAGCTCTCACAGAGGAAAGGTTTCTGTAAGGTGGGTTCCTCGAGCTCTCACAGAGGAAAGGTTTCTGTAAGGTGGGTTCCTCGAGCTCTCACAGAGGAAAGGTTTCTGTAAGGTGGGTTCCTCGAGCTCTCACAGAGGAAAGGTTTCTGTAAGGTGGGTTCCTCGAGCTCTCACAGAGGAAAGGTTTCTGTAAGATTGGTTCCTCGAGCTCTCACAGAGGACCATAAGGCCCAAAGGAAAACAATTTGTTCGGAATTGTTGCGGTGGTTCGAGACAAATGATAATGTTTTGTCAAACACTATGGCAGGAGACGAAACTTGGGATCATCGTTTTGAGCCGAAGACAAAAAGACAATCAATGGAGTGTCATCATCCTCAAGGAAAAATAAATTCAACACAACACCATCAGGCGGTAAAGTCATGCTTACTTGATTTTTTTTCCTTTTTTCTGCACATGTGTATGAACATTATGGCTAGATTTCATGTGTATGTTATTAACTATTAAAGAACGAACGAACGAACGGACTTTATTTTCAAATGGTAACAAATTGGGCACGCAGGCCCGTCTTACATTCGGCCCTTCCAATCACTCATCTTTCGTTCATCAATAGTGCATAGGAAAAAAACATTGTCAAATGAATTTTGTAAACATAAACAATGCATATTACCATGTTATTAGACACATCCACCACCCACCCACACATCCCCCATCCAGCCAAACACACACACCCCCAGGCACACATACATACCCCCACCCATCCACCACATCCCCACCCACACACACCTCCCACCAACCACACATCCCATCCACCCACACCCCAAGCACATATACATTCCCCAACCCACACATCCCCCACCCACACACATCACCCCACCCACTCACATATCCTCCACCCGTCCCATTACCCACCAACAATCACCCACCCACATATCCTCCTCCACCCACACACCAAATATATAATAAGAGTGTTGCATGCACATGTGTATGAACATTGTGGCTAGATTTCACGTGCATGTTATTAACTGTTAAAGAGATAATAAGTGTGGCGCATAGCTTTCTGACCTACCCTGGTTTTTTTTTTATTTTATACCAGTCTAAGGTCTTTCCCGCAGGTCTCCGTGGCAAAGACGTTACGGACGCGGTTCGTTATTCCGCTTACCTGCGTTCAAAACACAGCTGCGACTGATTTGGCAGCAGGCCGTGTCGCGCTGGGTTTTAACGTGATGGTATGGGAGCCAGTTGTTCAGAAAGCAATGGCAAACTACCTAACGTAAACTTGCCAAGACATCAACAACAGCAGTGCTGGTGTAAATAGGTCCGTACGTGAGGTGAGTATACAGTTTTTTTCTCTATAAACAGTTTCTCTATTAAACATTTCCTTCGACTAACATTCTTTTCAATTAACATTTTGTCAATTCTCATTTTCTCTTCATTGCTTCCATTTTTCCATGCATTTGTTCCTCTCGTCCTGTCATCACCTTCTAATGTAGTCACAGGAGTTCTCCTTGGCTGTATGTTGTGTTTGTGAATGTGTTTGTTTGCTGATGAAGGCTAACCGCCGCAACGTTCTGTATGTGTCGTAACTCTGTTATGTAAAGCTGCACTACTTTGTGTCATTTTATATTGTTTAAACTTTCACAGTTTTACCGCAGTTCCACCAAATTTGGTGTAAATAGGATATGTAAAAAACATGTCTTACTTCTATAGCTCTCCCCAATAGTGTAATGAGAATGTGTATTGCATGGTGTCTACTCTTTCGTTCCACAAATCCACACTGGTTACCTCTAACTTAGCACTGAAGCTGTTTCCTGACGCATGATTATCCCCAGTGACAGCTTGGTCACGTCCTCCTACTCCTCTTGGTTCCTCTGTCGAGGGAAGTGCCTCACACTCTTTGTCACGTGACTCTTGAGACTTACTGTCAGTGTTGCCATTTTAGTGCTGTTCGCACTAAATTTAGTGCTTTTTCAAGTCATTTAGTGCGAAAATTTTGGGTGTTTTTTGGGAGTGGGTAAAAATTACTTTAAAAATCATTTTGGGAACACTAAAAACCGAATTTGAACTGAAGCGAGGGAGTAAAACAGTCTTAGTACATTACCGCAAATATTCAAGTCATTTAACTCCCTTTAATACGATTTAGTTGAAGTGAATGACTGCAACGCGCAGACAATATGCAATGCGTTAAAAGATTGTTTAAACAAGAATGGGCTTGAGTTGCAAAGACTAGTTGCACTCGGTACTGACAATGCATCTGTCATGACAGGTGTAAACAATGGAATATATACTAAATTAAAATCCGTAGTTCCTCATCTGGTACTAGTTAGGTGTGTATGTCATTCCCTTCAGCCGGCAGTGTCACAGGCTGCAGCTGCATGTCTACCCAGAAACATAGAGTTCATGATTAAAGAAACATATAACTGGTTTTCTCACTCAAGTCTTCGTCAAGCAAAGTACAGGGAGCTTTTGATTCAATAAATGATGGACAATATCCGCTGAAGGTTGTTCAATTAAGCCAGACACGATGGATGTCCATTCAATCTGCCATTGTCAGAATATTGCAGCAGTGTGTCGAGCTCAGAACTCATTTTGATATAGCAAGAGTCAACAACCGCTGTTATACAGCATAACTTCTAAATTCTATGTTTAGCGACATGAAAAACTATGTGTATCTCATATTTCTCAAGCATATTCTCGGAGAAGTTCAAAATGTGAATAATAAATAAGAAGCAGATATAGAGGATCCAACAAAACTACTCAGCGATCTTGTCCAACTCATTGGTTCTATCAGTTCAAAGATTGCTATTCCTGGGGGGGGGGGGGGGGGATAACAGAAAGTGATGCTATTCAAGATTATTTAGATCCTAATCCCAATCTAGGTTATGAGTTTGAGAAAGAAATAGGAGACTACAAGTTTCCCGATGAGAAAGAAATTCGTGGAAAGTGCATCCAGTCTTTAATAGAGCTGCTGACACAGCTGCTTTTACGTTTGCCCGATAACGTTCGAGTGATGCAGTCCATGTCATGTCTTAGTGGAAGTGAATGTCTACAGCCAATGACGCCCTGTATATTGGATCTTGCTACAATGTTTGTAGAAGATGCAGCTACTCTCACCCGCATCGATTTCCAGTGGAGAAAACTTCATCATATGCAGTGGACACAGACCTTTGACACACTTGGACTGTGGGCAGAAATAGCCTCAAACAGGGATGCTACCGGTGAAAATCCTTCATTTTACCTCATTCTAATGCGGACGTGGAGCGTATTTTCAGTCAGATGGGAGTTATAAAATCAAAATTGCGGAACAGACTGAGCATCAAGAGTTTGACAGCTGTTTTGACTATTAAATATGGAATGAAAAGATATGGCAAATGCTGTCATGATTATAAACTACCTAAGGATATTCTGTGAAAAATTGGATCACAGGAGGCACATACATGTTTCTTTCAATCATCCTCCTCATCGCAGGAGCAAACACAACAGGAAATACCTACAGAAACTGAAGAGGAGTTGTCTGACTGGGATTTGGCAGATCTGGAATAAACTTCATTCTAAGATTCAGTGATAAAAATAAATTATAATGTACTACTTTATAACATTTTGAATGAATACCACCAGTGATTGTTTTAGTGATTTCCCAAAAAAGTATTATTGCAATTTGGTGCTTTTTTGGCTCGAAAGTAGTTCTGATTGGGATTTGGCGGATCTGGAATAAACTTCATTGTAATATGAAGTGATAATAATAAATTATACTGTGCTACCCTGTTACATTTGTAATGAAAACAGTTGGTGCTTTTTTATGGGTGCTTCCTAAAACATTGTGGTGCTTTTTAGTGCTTTTTTTTGGGTCGATTTTGGTGCTTTTTCATCAAAGGGAGATGGCAACACTGCTACTGTGCCGTTATCTGGACATTCGAAAGCACCTGGTGTCCTTAACAGGGCTATTATTGAGCATGCATTTGTGTCAGGGTGGCTTCCGCTAAACCAACACTGCCGCAGGTTAACGGGCTCTATACAACCTCGAGTAGGTTCTTGTCTTAGCAACTTTGCCCGGACAATGGCCTTAGGTTCTCCTCTTTGCGATTCCAACTGTCGTGGAATATTTCACGAACACAAGTTCCACACAAGTTCCACACTGTCGACGACAGTGAGGGCCCTACGGGCCCAAAACTAAAAAAACATCCATCGATCGGTCTAGCAGTCCACCGAACACTAAACCGGAAAATGAACGCCGGACCGATGCAAATGAGGCTCGAAGGGATTCTTCTTTGTTTGCGGTTGTTTGCGGTGAATTAAAATTTAAGTACCCGAGTAATTGTGGTGGTTTATGGTGCGGTTTAAATTGTCCTGGTCTCTGTGCATTAGACGACTACCACTGATGCATGTCTGGCAGGGGTTACTCCTTTCCATCATCCTCAAATCTTTACTTCGCCGACGACATTCGCCTTGTTCCGTTGCTACTGGATATACCTTTCACTACAACGGCTTTATTTAGTTATTATTTTAGTTATATTGGTATTTATTATTATTATTATTAGTTGTAAGTATTCCTAATATTTACTGTCCTATGTTTCTCGCTATTTTATTGTCTTTAGGTGTTATTTTTACTATCGTTTTTCCATGTCATGTTGGTTTTATTATGTTTGTTGGTATATGTCTTATCGGATTGGTTATTTAATATTATGTTGGCTTATTTGCTATTCCTCTAATCTACCATTGATGTTTATTTATTTAACCACCAAAAAAAAAAAATGTATTGGCCCAGCTGCGGGTAGAACCTAGGATACAGGGTGGGCAACCTAGGACACAGGGTGGGCAACCTAGGACACAGGGTGGGCAACCTAGGACACAGGGTGGGCAACCTAGGACACAGGGTGGGCAGGCGAGTTCTAACCTCTAGGCCACCGAGACTCGGTGCGGCCTGGTGTGTATACGGTGTACGGTTGAAGCCTGGTGTGTATACGGTGCACGGTTTAGGCCTGGAGCTGGCTTGCTACGCGACTTCTGGACCACTGCCACGACCTCATTCCATAACGAGAGGCTTAGCGTTGAAATCCTGTGTTGGGTTTCAGCCCCTCCATCTCCCCAAGTGGAACGTCCCGCTAGACATCTGAGTATCTCTCAACTAGGTGCTCTTCCAGCCCCTCTTTCGTTGATATGGAGGCTGCCGGATCGTGGCTACTCGAACAAATTGGTATGGTTTCTGAAATAATTTCTCTCATTCTCTGCAGAACCGTTCTGCTCGACAATGTGCGCCGCCTGGTTTTGAGATGTTGCCATACCTGGTGCATGCTATCTTTCTCAACTGCGGGTTTGCGAGCAGTTTTCGTCTGCGAACTAGCTTCTTTCTTCCTCTCACTGCCGCCAAATGGACGCAAGGAGGGCAGGTACAATCTCTCCTATCTTTACTAATCTCTCTTTTACCGATAATTGTTTCAGATCGCTCTGTAAAATCTGGGAAACAGTGCTCTGGAGTTTCGCCCGTGCCGCCCTCACGGTGGCGGGAGGGAACTAGACTTCCACCCTGGGACTGTCTGTAACGTGCTCAAGCACGTCACAGGGGCATGGACTTGGACATTCCCCGCTCTATGGGATTCTCCCTGGCCGAGATCTTCTGGAACACAAACTGACAAGGCAGTGGGGAAACCATCTGTATGTATCGCTTGAAAATCATGCTTTCCGGCTAATTGGATCAAGTTAATTTGCATTGCAAGGAATCACCTCGAGCTGTAGGGAGCCCATATACTACAGGCCACCTCCGTGTCGTCATGCTAGTGTGTAGTTTCAAACTGTGAGACAACACAGAAGCCACCTGGCTCCATCGGAGTGTGTCACTCTCTGCAAATCATATTGTGCGTGGCAGCAGGCAATATAGCCAGTCATATAAAACGACAACGCAAACTATTTTGAAAGCATTTTATTTTGTGCTTGACTGTGTGACCCCCTCTCACTCCAAGAATCATCCACACCACCCGTTTCCCTCCACAAACACACACACCCAACAAACACCCAACATCATGGCATACATATAACAAGTTGTGTGTGTCCTGTCACAACACGTCCCGGCAACAGCTCACGCTTGTGAACACCAGGTTGGCTGTGTCACCGCTCACACAAGCAGACAGCACGATGTAAACAAAGTATGCAGCAAGTTATATAAATACAGGGTTTGTCAACAACATCATGAAAACACTGTACAGGCCCAGCCACAAGCAAACAACAGCTGGCGCTACCTGTGGCGTGGAGGACAACCAGAGACATGACACTGTGCCTCTAGGGAATGCTAAACGTTGGGCAGCCCCTGGGACAACTATGTACAGGTACTTGCAACAGCTGGCACACAGCTTCCACCAGTCAGACTCGCTGGAGATGATCTTGCAACAGCTGGCACACAGCTTCCACCAGACAGACTCGCTGGAGATGATCTTGCAACAGCTGGCACACAGCTTCCACCAGCCAGACTCGCTGGAGATGATCTACAATGGGCAAATTGCCACCACATCCCGGACATATCTCCTGTGGCAGATCCACGTGTTCCTACCGTACCTTTCACTCCTGCTCTTCCCTCTTCCGTTCTAGAGGCAATACCTAAACACTGGTGGATGATTTCTGAGAGGGCCGTCACAGCAGGCGTTGGTGATCATGTCTAGTCACAACTGCCACGTGAACCACGTTCCTGTACCAGACTCCGGCTCACTGTCGTACAGCTGGAGCTGGTCACAAGCAAGGGCGTTTCCTCTCTCACCATCATACACACCAACATGAGGACAGTCCAAGGGTGTTTCCTCTCTCACCATCATACATACCAACAAGAGGACAGTACAAGGGCGTTTCCTCTCTCACCATCATACATACCAACAAGAGGACAGTCCAGGGGTGTTTCCTCTCTCACCATCATACATACCAACAAGAGGACAGTACACGGGCGTTTCCTCTCTCACCATCATACATACCAACAAGAGGACAGTACAAGGGCGTTTCCTCTCTCACCATCATACATACCAACATGAGGACAGAACAAGGGTGTTTCCTCTCTCACCATCATACATACCAACAAGAGGACAGTACAAGGGCGTTTCCTCTCTCACCATCATACATACCAACAAGAGGACAGTCCAGGGGTGTTTCCCCTCTCACCATCATACATACCAACAAGAGGACAGTCCAGGGGTGTTTCCTCTCTCACCATCATACATACCAACAAGAGGACAGTACACGGGCGTTTCCTCTCACCATCATACATACCAACATGAGGACAGAACAAGAGCGTTTCCTCTCTCACCATCATACATACCAACATGAGGACAGTCCAAGGGTGTTTCCTCTCTCACCATCATACATATCAACAAGAGGACAGTCCAGGGGTGTTTCCTCTCTCACCATCATACATACCAACAAGAGGACAGTACACGGGCGTTTCCTCTCACCATCATACATACCAACATGACGACAGAACAAGAGCGTTTCCTCTCTCACCATCATACATACCAACAAGAGGACAGTACAAGGGCGTTTCCTCTCTCACCATCATACATACCAACAAGAGGACAGTCCAGGGGTGTTTCCTCTCTCACCATCATATATACCAACAAGAGGACAGTACAAGGGCGTTTCCTCTCTCACCATCATACATACCAACATGAGGACAGTCCAAGGGTGTTTCCTCTCTCACCATCATACATACCAACATGAGGACAGTCCAAGGGTGTTTCCTCTCTCACCATCATACATACCAACATGAGGACAGTCCAAGGGTGTTTCCTCTGTCACCATCATACATACCAACAAGAGGACAGTCCAAGGGTGTTTCCTCTGTCACCATCATACATACCAACATGAGGACAGTCCAAGGGTGTTTCGTCTGTCACCATCATACATACCAACATGAGGACGGTCCAAGGGTGTTTCCTCTGTCACCATCATACATACCAACAAGAGGACAGTCCAAGGGTGTTTCCTCTGTCACCATCATACATACCAACATGAGGACAGTACAAGGGTGTTTCCTCTCTCACCATCATATACACCAACATGAGGACAGTCCAAGGGTGTTTCCTCTCTCACCATCATACATACCAACATGAGGACAGTCCAAGGGTGTTTCCTGTCACCATCATACATACCAACAAGAGGACAGTCCAAGGGTGTTTCCTCTGTCACCATCATACATACCAACATGAGGACAGTACAAGGGTGTTTCCTCTCTCACCATCATATACACCAACATGAGGACAGTCCAAGGGTGTTTCCTCTCTCACCATCATACATACCAACATGAGGACAGTCCAAGGGTGTTTCCTCTCTCACCATCATACATACCAATAAGAGGACAGTAAAGTAACCAAGCCATGGCCTCCATAGATGTGTTCTATTGTTCCATCTTGTAAAGTAACCAAGCCATGCACAACCATGACCTCCATAGATGTGTTCTATTGTTCCATCTTGTAAAGTAACCAAGCCATGCACAACCATGGCCTCCATAGATGTGTTCTATTGTTCCATCTTGTAAAGTAACCAAGCCATGGCCTCCATAGATGTGTTCTATTGTTCCATCTTGTAAAGTAACCAAGCCATGCACAACCATGGCCTCCATAGATGTGTTCTATTGTTCCGTCTTGTAAAGTAACCAAGCCATGGCCTCCATAGATGTGTTCTATTGTTCCGTCTTGTAAAGTAACCAAGCCATGGCCTCCATAGATGTGTTCTATTGTTCCATCTTGTAAAGTAACCAAGCCATGCACAACCATGGCCTCCATAGATGTGTTCTATTGTTCCATCTTGTAAAGTAACCAAGCCATGCACAACAATGGCTTCCATAGATGTGTCCTATTGTTTCGTCTTGTAAAGTAACCAAGCCATGGCCTCCATAGATGTGTTCTATTGTTCCATCTTGTAAAGTAACCAAGCCATGGCCTCCATAGATTTGTTCTATTGTTCCATCTTGTAAAGTAACCAAGCCATGGCCTCCATAGATGTGTTCTATTGTTCCATCTTATAAAGTAACCAAGCCATATCCTCCATAGATGTGTTCTATTGTTCCATCTTGTAAAGTAACCAAGCCATGGCCTCCATAGATGTGTTCTATTGTTCCGTCTTGTAAAGTAACCAAGCTATGGCCTCCATAGATGTGTTCTATTGTTCCATCTTGTAAAGTAACCAAGCCATGGCCTCCATATATGTGTTCTATTGTTCCATCTTGTAAAGTAACCAAGCCATGCACAACCATGGCCTCCATAGATGTGTTCTATTGTTCCGTCTTGTAAAGTAACCAAGCCATGGCCTCCATAGATGTGTTCTATTGTTCCATCTTGTAAAGTAACCAAGCCATGCACAACCATGGCCTCCATAGATATGTTCTATTGTTCCATCTGGTAAAGTAACCACGCCATGGCCTCCATAGATATGCTCTATTGTTCCATCTTGTAAAGTAACCAAGCCATGGCTTCTATAGATGTGTTCTATTGTTCCATCTTGTAAAGTAACCAAGTCATGGCCTCCATAGATGTGTTTTATTGTTCCATCTTGTAAAGTAATCAAGCCATGGCCTCCATAGATGTGTTCTATTGTTCCATCTTGTAAAGTAACCAAGCCATATCCTCCATAGATGTGTTCTATTGTTCCATCTTGTAAAGTAACCAAGCCATGGCCTCCATAGATGTGTTCTATTGTTCCATCTTGTAAAGTAACCAAGCCATGGCCTCCATAGATGTGTTCTATTGTTCCATCTTGTAAAGTAACCAAGCCATGCACAACCATGGCCTCCATAGATGTGTTCTATTGTTCCATCTTGTAAAGTAACCAAGCCATGCACAACCATGGCCTCCATAGATGTGTTCTATTGTTCCGTCTTGTAAAGTAACCAAGCCATGGCCTCCATAGATTTGTTCTATTGTTCCATCTTGTAAAGTAACCAAGCCATGCACAACCATGGCCTCCATAGATGTGTTCTATTGTTCCATCTTGTAAAGTAACCAAGCCATGACCTCCATAGATGTGCTCTATTGTTCCACCTTGTAAAGTAACCAAGCCATGGCCTCCATAGATGTGTTCTATTGTTCCATCTTGTAAAGTAACCAAGCCATGGCCTCCATAGATGTGTTCTATTGTTCCATCTTGTAAAGTAACCAAGCCATATCCTCCATAGATGTGTTCTATTGTTCCATCTTGTAAAGTAACCAAGCCATGGCCTCCATAGATGTGTTCTATTGTTCCGTCTTGTAAAGTAACCAAGCCATGGCCTCCATATATGTGTTCTATTGTTCCATCTTGTAAAGTAACCAAGCCATGCACAACCATGGCCTCCATAGATGTGTTCTATTGTTCCGTCTTGTAAAGTAACCAAGCCATGGCCTCCATAGATGTGTTCTATTGTTCCATCTTGTAAAGTAACCAAGCCATGCACAACCATGGCCTCCATAGATGTGTTCTATTGTTCCATCTGGTAAAGTAACCACGCCATGGCCTCCATAGATATGCTCTATTGTTCCATCTTGTAAAGTAACCAAGTCATGGCTTCTATAGATGTGTTCTATTGTTCCATCTTGTAAAGTAACCAAGTCATGGCCTCCATAGATGTGTTTTATTGTTCCATCTGTTAAAGTAATCAAGCCATGGCCTCCATAGATGTGTTCTATTGTTCCATCTTGTAAAGTAACCAAGCCATATCCTCCATAGATGTGTTCTATTGTTCCATCTTGTAAAGTAACCAAGCCATGGCCTCCATAGATGTGTTCTATTGTTCCATCTTGTAAAGTAACCAAGCCATGGCCTCCATAGATGTGTTCTATTGTTCCATCTTGTAAAGTAACCAAGCCATGGCCTCCATAGATGTGTTCTATTGTTCCATCTTGTAATGTAACCAAGCCATATCCTCCATAGATGTGTTCTATTGTTCCATCTTGTAAAGTAACCAAGCCATGGCCTCCATAGATGTGCTCTATTGTTCCATCTTGTAAAGTAACCAAGCCATGGCCTCCATAGATGTGTTCTATTGTTCCATCTTGTAAAGTAACCAAGCCATGGCCTCCATAGATTTGTTCTATTGTTCCATCTTGTAAAGTAACCAAGCCATGCACAACCATGGCCTCCATAGATGTGTTCTATTGTTCCATCTTGTAAAGTAACCAAGCCATATCCTCCATAGATGTGTTTTATTGTTCCATCTTGTAAAGTAACCAAGCCATATCCTCCATAGATGTGTTCTATTGTTCCACCTTGTAAAGTAACCAAGCCATGGCCTCCATAGATGTGTTCTATTGTTCCATCTTGTAAAGTAACTAAGCCATGGTTTCTATAGATATACTCTACACATGTGAGGTGTGAATCTAGTGAGCCAGACATGTGAGATGTGACTCTGGTGATCCAGTAACAGAACAAGTCTTAGAATGTGGACCAAACAAATAGAGAACATTGGCATTTACATGTGACCATGGAAGCCGTCTGCTTCATAGAACAGTATCATGTTTGAGAAACACACTTTGACCACATAAATCAGACTAGTCCAACACCGACTTGGACAGGGAAGAAAGTGTTGGAAGGCATGCTTCCTACCAGAAGTGACAATGGTCGGACAACACACAGATGGTCAGTGGTCAGACAGCACATACATGGACAGTGGTCAGACAGCACATAGATGGACAGTGCAATGGTGACAGGGCATGAAGCAGGAGAAATGAGAGATGGGGGGGGGGGGGGCCTGATGAAGCCATGTTATCCTAAGGACCTGTTAATGAACACTTAAACAGCTGCGTCTAAAAGGACGAGATTTCAAGTGTGTGCCTATTTGGAATTTAAGTTGCACATAGAACACAAGTGTGATTATTAAAAAATATTTATGCTATTCAACAAATAGGTATATGTCTATATATCTCAATCAATAACTGAAGTTGAACAGAAAAAAATATTTATGCTATTCAACAAATAGGTATATGTCTATATATTTCAATCAATAACTGAAGCTGAACAGAAAAAATATTTCTGCTATTCAACAAATAGGTATATGTCTATATATCTCAATCAATAACTGAAGTTGAACAGTCAATAAACTCACACAAACATGACTATCTTATAACTGACAGAGACTTGAATGAAGGGAATGATAGGCTTCCATCTCTCACTTCTTGTCAGCAGAGATTTTTCGTGTTTGAAATACTAGAGACAGGTTATGACACACGCTAAATGTTGAGTGATGAAGCTATTCATGTGAACACAGATATATCTTGTATAGTAGTGTAACTCGGGCTAAAGCACCTTGTTTTGAGGCGAAAAAGCGATGTGCGCCTCAAAGGGCGATAACTCCTTGTTGTTTTTTTTAAGTAGGTGTGTTCTAGTGACTCATCAGAGTGGGTGTGGTCAAGTGGTTTAAGTACAACGTTTAACAACAATAAATAAAACAAACTATTCAAAGAAGGTATATAATAATTTTTAATAAAACATATATAGAAAAATATAAAAAAATAAAAGAAAAGAAAAAACATAGTCAAGTGGCTTCTTAAATTATAGGTAAGGTGTGTGATGACGTGGTCAAGCGGTGGTCAAGCGGTGGTCAAGTGGTGGAGTAACCACTGAAATTAAAGGGGAAAGTACGTGTAGTGATGTGGTGCTGGTTAAAGTGATCACTGACGTGGTCAAGAGGTGGTCAAGTAGTGGTTAAGAGTTGGTCAAGTAGTGTTGTGACCCCTTAATTGTGGAGGAAAGTACTGTAGTGACATGACGGTGGTTAAAGCGGAAGATGATGGGGTCAAGTAGTGGTCAAGGGGTCGAGTGACCAATTAAATTGTAGAGGAAAGTACTGTAGTGAAACGATGATGATTAAAGTGGTAGATGAGGTGGTCAAGTAGTGGTCAAGTAATGGTCAAGGGGTCGAGTGACCACTTAAATTGTAGAGGAAAGTACGTGTAGTGAAACGGTAGTTGTTAAAGTGCTCGATGACGTGATCAAGTAGTGGTCAAGAGGTGGTCAATAGGTGGTCAAGTTACCAGTTAAATTGTCGAGAGTACGTGTAGTGACATGGTGGTGGATAAAGTGAGCGATGAGATGGTCAAGTAGTGGTCAAGAGGTGGTCAAGTGGTCGAGTGACCAGTTAAATTGTTGAGGAGAGTACGTGTAGTGACATGGTGGTGGATAAAGTGAGTGATGAGATGGTCAAGTAGTGGCCAAGTAGTGGTCAATACTACCAATATTATTACTACTTGTATTATTGATCGATGTTTTTGGAGATCATAATTTATGGAGTGTCATACTCACTCTCGCCAGGGGACAAGTCTCTTGCTCCTGTTGATGACTAGTACTACTGGGTCTATTGTTATTATGAGTACCACCATTACATGAAGATAACGCCGGTAATGTGTGAGTCAGCCCGTGAATTACTCAATACTGTCAGAGATCGCAGTATGTGGGATGGTATGATCTCCTACGCCAACCGGTAAGACACGTGATGATGATGATGATGATGATGATGATGATGATGATGATGATGATGATGATGATGATGATGATGATGATGATGATGATGATGATGATGATGATGATGATGATGATGATGATGATGATGATGATGATGATGATGATGATGATGATGATGATGATGATGATGATTGTCATATAGCAAATGACAGTAAGATAAGATTGATTTGATGAGTTATCGCATCAAGAGTTATTTATAGAAGGCCACAAATGTTGCACGTCTTGACACTGGGAATAAACACAGTGTAAACGTGACGAGTGGGTAGCTTGACAACGTAACGGTTAGTTAGGGTGTTCTGGGCCAGCTAAAACAGAGGTAGGATGTCCTTCACCAACACTAACATGAGGACGCTGCACGTTAGAGCACCACATCTTACACGATCAGGCATCAGACAGTGATGGAATTAACAGGTGAAGAAATCAACCACTTCGGGCATCGTCAGGTTGCCCAAGGGTCCGAATAACTGACGGAGGCCGACAAGGTGTTAATGAACCGGTCGTGGCTTCAGACACGGGAGTGAGCTAGTGTGAACGCATCTTGCACAAGGTAACGATAGATCAACTTAGGCAGTCCAGACTTTAGCCAGGTAGGCAGTGCATGTTGTGGGAATGATGAAGGAATGTTAGACGGGTGTGAGGGCCTGAAGGCATAAGCATCATCAACATAAGAATGCTTTATTCATGTCCTGCCAATGGTGAATAGATCATTGTTCATCACTGCACCGGAGCTTATTCAAGTTCTTTTGAGTGTCTAACGGTTGTCTCGTTATCTTCATATGTAAGCGGTCACAGAGATGCTTAGTGAACAGCTCACCAATGAATAGTACAACGAGCTAGAGCGTAGAGACAGCTGCTACCACACTACAGCTGTGCTTTATGACATGGGAGCGTCGTCCGCAGAGATTTGAACCAGTGGATCGTCCACAGTGGAGAGTGTGGTTGAGTCAAGGACAACGGTTACAAGCACACATACAACATTATAAGGAATGGGTACAGAACACTAAACTGGGATACACGCAACACACATTTGTTTTGTGAGGATAATGCCGGTCTAAGAAGCTGGAGACTAGTTGGCGCATCCTCGTTTCATCTTGTATCTTCATTGTGTCAATTGTTATCCGTTGATGCTCAGAAATGACAGTGTGATCTCATCATGTTACGTATCGCTTTGGGCAGAGAACTTCATGCTCTCATAGTTTGATCCTGATTCTCACACCAGAGAATTCCGTGTTGTCGACGTTTGATCCTGATCCTCACACCAGAGTAACCTCGGTTCTCAGCGTTTGATCCTAACTCTCGAGTGTGATTTTAAACTTCTTCATCATATATTATATGAAGATACTGTGTCAAATAGAGAGACAAGTGTTGTTCTACCAATGGAGCGACGTTGCTGCGGTTTTGTCTAAAGAGTCGCAGATTCATTGTCTGAAAATCTGCAGGTCCATTGTCTAAACTTTTACCGGTCCAACGGTATTCAAGACTGTATATATGTCACCTTTGCTGGCTGTTACTGTTATACGAACCAGCGGCATCTCTCTTTCGTGACATCTTACATTTTGTCCACTGAATACCAGTATTGAGTACTTTTCAAGCTCATTGTGCTGAGCGGGAAATCTTAAACCTGTCAATGCCTCTTGGGAGTGAAACAACGCAAGTGGGTCCTTTTTGGTAATACAACAAAAACGTCAGGAGCTCATATGGAATGACTGGAAGTATCAACGCCTCATTACAACGGAATCAACACAATCTTATCATATTTGAAATTGTGCATACCTCGGATGTCAGAATTGTATATGTAAATAAACCTGGAAATTCTGTACAATAACTCATTAGACCAGAACAAATTTAACAGATTGAAGATCTTTCTACATTATAGCTACACTTTGTAGCAAATGACACCAACATCAATTACGATCCACTTCAGGGATTGATGACAGGCAACTTGCCTATGGTGTCAATTTCGTTGTTCAAGGAAGGCCGGTATAACAACCGCCAATACATAGGAACATTTTGGGGTTCTATAGGGGAGACTGGGGAGAAATGGACATAGGGGAGAAATGGACCACCCCCTCTCTGGCCCCTGGCTGTGATGCAATGAAAGTGAAACCATAATAAGTTTGTTTTCCACATCAAACATAGTCCGAATTTTTCATTTGCCATCGACTTCCCGCACAGGTCTTTCCCACGCAAAGTTTGAAAAATTTTCTGCACAAAAGTTTCTTTTTCCAGTTCCAGACACCATCGTAAAGCAGACGCATAGTCAGGAATCAGGACAAGGTAATTACGTTAATATCTTTATTTACTTGTTATTTAAGAGTTCATATAAAAAATATAGCATATAATATTAGATTTAAGAGACTTTATGGCTGAATAGTTTAATACATTGATGGGGGAGAAATGGACCGGTTCATTTCTCCCCATGGCTCATTTCTCCCCATAGAAGAAATTGACAAGACAGTCTGTTGTTATTAAAAGTGTTGAAGATTGCATTCTAATATCAGCATTATTGATTCTTTTTAATACTGGGGTCTAAATCTAGACCAATAAAACTGTTAACAAATTTGATTTCAGTGATTTATTAAAGATGCACGCCATTCGTGCTATGATCAGTATTTCTTTGCAAATGATAGGCCTACCATTCTAAATGTTATATAATTCTGTCACTCTTTTGTTTCAGATGCTAAGATTGTACATCAGAAACACCAACAAGGGTCTCGTTACGGAGGAACGTATGAGAGAAGCTGTTAATGCTGTGAAAAATGGAATGAAAGTGAGGAAAGCTGCAAGGGAGTACGGCATTGCTCGCTCTACCCTCAATAACAATCTTACAAAAGACAGAGAAGGAAATGATCTGCCTACTAGACTCGTACCAAATTATAGGCATAGCCTTGTTTTCACAGCTAAGCAAGAAGCTGATTTTGCTAGTTACTTGAAAGATTGTGCAAGAATGTTCCATGGACTCACAACTAAAAACGTTCGTATTTTGGCGTACGAGATGGCGAAAGTCAATAACATTGCACATCCTTTAACCTGGGATGAGCAAATGATGGCAGGGAATGACTGGCTTTGTGGATTTTTGCGACGGAATCCCGAGCTGACCATAAGGCAACCTGAGGCAACATCTCTGGCTAGAGCTACAGCTTTCAACAAACATAATATTTGCACCTTCTTCAACATTGTGAAGGAAACCATTACAAAACTAAATGTGAGTGGAGCTCAAATCTACAATTTGGATGAGTCAGGTCTGACCACTGTACAGAAAGTGCCAAAAGTAACTGCCCCACGAGGAGTGAAGCAAATAGGCTAGGTGACATCCAGAGAAAGAGGAGAACTGGTCACAATCTGTTGCATTGTGTCAGCTGCGGGTCACATTATCCCTCCAGTTTTTGTGTTTCCCAGAAAAAGTTTTAAGAATTTTATGCTTGCTGGAGCACCTGAAGGTTCCCTTGGCCTTGTGAATGAATCAGGTTGGATGACCCGTGATAATTCGTCAAAGTTATAAATCACTTCATTAAGCATTCAAGACCTTCCAAAGACTTCCCTTTGATTTTGATCTTGGACAATCACGATTCCCACATTTCATTTGAATCACTTGAACTGTGCAAGAAAAACAACATTCATGTGATCACGTTGCCACCACACACCTCATCTAAAACTCAGCCCTTGGACCGTTCAGTTTTTGGACCCATGAAGTCGGTCTACAACAATGCGTGTGATTCATGGATGATGAAAAATGTTGGGACACCACTGACAATCTATCAAGTTGCAAATCTAGGAGGCCACGCTTTTCTTAAAGCGGCAACTCCCATTAACATTCAATCAGGCTTTGCAGTGTCAGGTATTTGGCCCTTTAACGAAGATGTTTTTACAGAAGATGATTTTATGCCTTCAGAAATAACGAACAGGCCCATCAGCAAGGACAGTGAAAATGCCACTTTAGAAAGCAATGAACAGACAGGATCAGCATCTCCACATTGTGGTACCAGCACAGATCAAACTGCACAAGAATTTCATGAAAATCAGAAAGAGTGTAATGTTGAGAACCTTGTAGATGACTTGCAGGAAATATCAGGGAGTCTTCAACATAAAGCTACTTCTTCCTTTACTTCGCCTCATGTTTTCAGAGGACTACCAAAAGCTGGTCCGCGAAAAGATTCAAATAATATGAGGAAAAGAGGAAAAACTATGCTGGCTACTTCTATGCCAGAAATGGATCGAATTAGGGAAAGAGCGGTGATGAAAGAAAAGGCAGCAAAAGTTCCACCCAAAAAGGCAAAGAGGCAGCTGCTGAAAGATCTTGATGTTGATTCAGATCCAGAAACTGACATTTCGTTTTGTGATGACACATATTCTGATGTTTCATTTGGTGAAAATGAGGAGTGTACGGTTAGCTTGACTGGTGTGCGTGAGGGTTTTGAAGGCCAGTGTGTGCTATGTGAATATGGAACAAAGAAGACTTGTGTTTACTATGTAGGAATTGTAAGGGGAGACATTGATGATGATGGTGATGTTGAGGTAGAGTTCTTGCGCAAGAGTGAGAAGGTTGCTGGTAAATTTGTTAAGCCTAAGGTAGAAGATGTCGCCAGTGTCTCAATTACATGTATTAAAGCACAGCTTACTAGATCTACAATCACTGGAACCACTTCTAGGACCAAAGATGGCTATGTCTTCAAAGAAAGTCTTGCAGGCATAAATGTTCGATAAAACTTTATATTAGATTAATATATCATATTAAACATTTTTACTGTCGCTTAAAATAATTTTAAAAAACTGCAAATATCCTTTTAATGATTATTTATTTCTTATAGCAATATGGATGAGTTGTTGCTGCTTCTTTTTAAAAAAGGTCAATTTCTCCCCACTATGGTCCATTGCTCCCCACGTGCTGGTCCATTTCACCCCAATGGTGGTCCATTTCTCCCCATGTTCATATACATTTTTGAAATGCATTTTGTAAAGAAACATATAGAAATAGATTGCTAAATGTTTTCCCCTTTTAAAATAAATGAATGTACAACATTTTAGTCATGGTTTTGTTATGTTTCGATAAAATCTGTTCCGGTGATGAGCAAAAATTGAAAACTACAAAATTGCTGGTCCATTTCTCCCCAGTCTTCCCTACCAGGATTGTCCGTCAAAGCTGTTGATTGGACTACTATTGAACTATTGGAAAATAGTCTTGAGCTGAGTATTATATTTGTTTGTGGTTTTTTTTCAGTTAATTAGTTACAGTCAAAATACTGTGATTTTGCACACATTTTTATCCTTTCTTTATTTGCTCTTATCTTTTGTGACGTCAGAGGCGGGTTACACAATATTGTGCTATTTTGCGCTGTACATTCTTATTTTAGGTGTGCATTATTTATTTGTTGATATAATAATAGTGTCTTGCTTTACTAATTTCATTTATGTAAAGAACTCTAACTGTCTATACTTTGTTTGCTAGGTTATAAATCTTATCTTATATATAAATTAGGATGTGCGTATTTATGTATCTCTGTATGTATGTATGGCCTTTATTTGTTCGCGAACGGCCCATCCGATTGAGATGAAATTTTCTACACGCCTTCCTTTCATTCCAGAGCTGACAACTGTGATATTTTGTTAGTGTGAAATCGCCTGCTTACTCAGTATTATTTCATTTTTCATTTTTCATCATAATTTCATATATTTCAGGGGACCTAACTCTGTAAAAGTTATTTCAAGGGGCATAACTTTTCTGTATAACTTATAGTCATATTGTGGCATCGTTTTCAAAGATTTATAAACTCTTTGTCCATAGTTATGTACCGGCATATGAGTTATAATAAATAATGATACAATCTGTAAGGCATTTTCAAAGTTTTCATAAAAATGATGCACAATGCATAACATTGTAACTCATCTTTTTTTGCTTAAGAAGTTACTGTAGTCATGCAGGTGATTAGAAAGAGTTTTCATTAAAAATAATGGATGGTGTGTAGAAGAACGTTCTTTTAAGTTACTTTTTTTGTTGTATGAATTTAATGAAGCCGGACAGGGTCAGGCAGACAGATAGACAGACAGATAGACAGTCGGGAACGGGAACTTATATGACTACTTATATGAATTAAATGAGATGCTCCACACCAGGAGCTGGGCAATGCCGGGCCGGGTCAGACAGACAGACAGACAGACAGACAGACAGACAGACAGACAGACAGACAGACAGTCGGTAACGGGAACGAGAACTTATATGACTACTTATATGAATTAAATGAGATGCTCCCCACCAGGGTCTGGGCGAAGCCGGGCAGGGTCAGCTAGTTTATTATAAAAAAAAAATTATTGGTCATTTTTCATTCTTAATTTCTCTATTTGTAATTTATTAGTTATTTCTTTCTAATCTCTTGAACTTTATTTGTCGATTTCGATATTTATAGGCTCTGTCTCTTTTGGGCTAAATTAATTTTTACATTTCTTGTGTACAATTAGTCATTGTAGGATAAACACAGCAACATGTCGATGCTACAAAACTTTCTACAAATATATGAAACTAACACAGTGTTCATAATCGAGAATGACGAAGACATAGAAGACACTCTCATTACTGAACAGGCATGGGTCAATGGAGTATCAACGACGTGTATTAGGGACACTAGTTCAGTTATTGCAGGAGTTGATCACAAACTGATCAACGAAAGGGATTACACAGGGAATAGTATAGGTTGCAGAACATTCGGGGGTACTGTAGAAATATACAAGACGGCGTGGGTCATGATTGAATGCCCTTATTACGAAGGCAGAATATGTGCAGCGGTATTACCAAACCCTGGGGCAGGGCTAACAATTGGTAATATCCCGAATGCCAAAGATTTCGTTCGGAAAGTGGCCATTGAACACAAACTTGACAAGACACTTACAAGAACCCAAGTGCAAATGACGCATAAAGAAGAAGAAAATACACAGAGTAGGCAGGTTACATCAACTGCTGATGAACATGAGGTAACATAGAAGACTAATATCACAACAGAAAAGAAGTGTATAAGGCAAGTCAAAAGGGATTATATGTCTTTACATGATATCTTTCTCAAACACCTCAAAAGAAAACAAAAAGGCACACGCACTGGTTGTTGCAAGAAAAAGGTACATGCTCAATACGTAGGGCCCATTAAACAGTCAATGTGGGATTTTATAACCATGGTTATTACTCAGATCATGGCAGTGGTTAGGCCGACCATATAACAGGGTATGTGGGTCGTCATGAACACGTACACATGGACAAGAAGATATGTTAGTTTTACCAGTACAAACAGGTTCGAGCATGGCAGGAAACATAGTGCTAACGTGGTCATACGAATAAAGAAGTGTATCATAAACGGTCACACAGAAGTCAGGAAGTATGCCACAAACATATACTCACAAACCAGGAAATACGCCACAAACAGTGGTGTGCGAGTCAAAAGAAATGGTGTAAACTGTTGTGTACAAACAAAAGGATACTTTATGAACTTGATAAACAAATACAAAGTTACAACATACAGATATTGGCGTACGTGCAGAAGAGAGATTCTATAGGTTTGAAACAAAGAAAGAAAGAAAGAAAATGTATAAAAGGAAGAAGATAAAGGAAAATAAATTGGGATGAATGTGAATGTGAGGTAATTAGATAAACACATAGTACATTACAAACACAGTAGGGTATTACAAAAGAAGTGGTTCTGATTTTCCCACGCAGTTAAAATCACAAGTACTAAATTTCCTTTTACATTGCTGATCTACAATTATTATAGAATATGGGTAGGACATAGCAAAATATCTTCTTTTCAGCACTTCATCAAGATTGGTAAAGATGCAAGTTGTATAACATCATAATGAATGGCCTGAGCTAAAATAATTTTGATACATAAAAATGTGTATTGTGCAAAAGGTTTGACACTAGAGTTGATCTGGATTTGTCCAGTAGAAAATTAACAGCTGGTGTGAACATCTGGCGAAATGAAATTCGCAAAGTGAAGTATGGATTAAAACGTGTGGCGACGAAGTCGCTGCCCATAATATGTTCTTATCGTGTTTGGCAGCCCTCTAGCATGTGACATGGGTAATTGTTGTATGGTGGAGGTCTTCCTGTGCGAATTGTTGAACATATGATAGAAAAGACAACTGGTCGCTGTTGTGGGTATGGGTTATTGACACATAACAGTGTTTTGTTGTAGAAATGTGTGATTATTAATAGTAGGTTAAAACTGATAACAGCATGAAGATCATGCAGCAGTGGAGCTCTATTGTTGGCGTGTGTATGGGTTAATAACACACAACGACAGTATTGATACAGTGAAGCATGGTTTCAATGAATTTTGTTTATATTTTCTGCTGAATGAATTTTGCTAACCTTGCGTAAAACATGTAACGATGTTGTGGTTGTATTGTCATCATGAATATTTTTATACGATGTTATGTCGTCTACTGTGTTCACTGTCTTGTTCATATTCATGATCATAATTTTTTTTTGGCGTATATGGGTATAAATGAATATCTTGATCTATGCCCCAAATAGACTAGTTAATAGCGGGCATGGCGAAATCTACATAGTTTTCTAAATCATATATGCCAACACCAAATAACAAATACCAGATACCACATACCAACGGCAGAAGATTCAATACACATCACAGCATTTGCAACATCACTCATCATTGGCACCTTGCCGTCTTGACAGACGATAGTTTGTACGTTACAAAGAAATATTAACTATTACCTATGGCAACATCACTAGGATTATATGAATTCCTATATCTTACTTTTGGTCTTCAGAATTCTCTTTCATCATTTGTGTCCATACTACTGAGACAGTACATCATGCATGATTTTTTTTTTTGTAATGAAAATAATTTAGCGGATTTACTCAGTCGATTATAAATAAATTATATATATATATATTTATATTTATATTTATATATATTCTTTTTAGTGTAACATTACAGTAGGATAACTGTGGCTACATTCCGAAATGCCACATATTTTTTTTGGGAAGGAAAGTATAGATGTAAGATAGTCACTTGTTATTATTATTATTGCAGAAAGACAGGTGAAAAAGTGTCACGGGATTGAAGAGATGTAATGCGAACGCGGCATGAACAATTAAGATTGCTGCATTCTTGGACAAGCCAGAGTGGTAGTATCGTTAGTATTGTGATTGATTCTTCGAAACAATAGTTATATACACGTATAATGACTGTGTATAGCTTAGAAATTTCAGGTGATAGGTAGATATATCATAGTTAATTAAGTAGTTATATTTTAAATAATATTGGTTGTTTTAAGTGAAAATGTTTATTTTTTTTTTTTATGTTATGGTTATATATATATATATATATATATATATATATATATATATATATATATATATATATATATATATATATATATATATATATATATATTGTTTTGTTTATATAACTATTATGATGATTGATATTTGTTATTTTAATTATCCGGACATTAATGTGTTGTAGTTCTTAATGTCAGTAGTATCTTCTGTGTTAACTAATCATCATATATGTTTCATTCTCATGATGGACGAATGAAGAGAAAGGTATGAAAGTAAATGAATCAATACAAACGTACATACAGTTATGAAACAATACAAATATATATATTTATAGACATATAAGAAACTACACATTACAGAGATAGAACACAGTTATATAGATAATAGTTTTTCCCTATCGACATGATGTAGCGAAAAGAAATGATGGTGTACAAGGTCGACTTCGAGTTGTGTGGATATATGTATCCACGTCAAGGATGATCAGTTGTCGACTACGGATCATGTGATCGTTGGGTATGCAACATTGGACGGTGTTTTTAGTTAACTGACGGCACTCGGGGTTATAGAGACCGTTAGTAGTTTTAAGGTGTCAACATATATACGCGATAACAGGTCTTAGTATATGAACTGGCGGTGTTTGAGCCTTTGTTTAGTTACAAGTAGTCGGGCATGTTAACGCGAGAACACTTCGATAATTATCTATATAATATTATTATGATATAAGAGGTGGCGGTGGTCGGGACTTGTATGTTAGTCCGGTGTTCAATATCCCACGATCTAGATTGGTTCACGTTGACAAACTGAGTTCCAAGGACGGTGAATTCGTTGTCTATCACAATAGGATGTAATTTACGTTGCAGACATAATTTGCTTGCATGTCAAGATAACTTGGAAAATGCTTTAACAAGCATTTTCATTGTGGAGGGGGCAAAGCTGTCATATAGCAAATGACAGTAAGATAAGATTGATTTGATGAGTTAGCGCATCAAGAGTTATTTATAGAAGGCCACAAATGTTGCACGTCTTGACACTGGGAATAAACACAGTGTAAACGTGACGAGTGGGTAGCTTGACAACGTAACGGTTAGTTAGGGAGTTCTGGGCCAGCTAACACAGAGGTAGGATGTCCTTCACCAACACTAACATGAGGACGCTGCACGTTAGAGCACCACATCTTACACGATCAGGCATCAGACAGTGATGGAATTAACAGGTGAAGAAATCAACCACTTCGGGCATCGTCAGGTTGCCCAAGGGTCCGAATAACTGACGGAGGCCGACAAGGTGTTAATGAACCGGTCGTGGCTTCAGACACGGGAGTGAGCTAGTGTGAACGCACCTTGCACAAGGTAACGATAGATCAACTTAGGCAGTCCAGACTTTAGCCAGGTAGGCAGTGCATGTTGTGGGAATGATGAAGGAATGTTAGACGGGTGTGAGGGCCTGAAGGCATAAGCATCATCAACATAAGAAGGCTTCATTCATGTCCTGCCAATGGTGAATAGATCATTGTTCATCACTGCACCGGAGCTTATTCAAGTTCTTTTGAGTGTCTAACGGTTGTCTCGTTATCTTCGTATGTAAGCGGTCACAGAGATGCTTAGTGTACAGCTCACCAATGAATAGTACAACGAGCTAGAGCGTAGAGACAGCTGCTACCACACTACAGCTGTGCTTTATGACAATGATGATGATGATGATGATGATGATGATGATGATGATGATGATGATGATGATGATGATGATGATGATGATGATGATGATGATGATGATGATGATGATGATGATGACTAATACTATTGGTGCTATTATTGCAAATATTATTACTACTTGTATTACTGAACCATACCATCAGAGATCGCAATATACGGTGAGGTAAGATTGCCCATGCACGGCAACATGTCTCTTGATGATGATGACTAATATTATTACGAACAATTCTACTACTATTACTATACAATCACACCAACTCTAGACAATAGCGATAAATGTATTAGAACCTTCCCGTCCTGCTCGGCGACATCCTACCCACAGCAGACAGCTCGATACCTCATTACTGAGACACCCCAACCTCTAGATCTAACTACTTGACCACCTCCTGACCACATCCATGTCACTAAACATACTCTCCTCTACAATTTAAATGGGCACTTGACCAGTTGACCACTGCTTGACCACGTCATCGTGAACCTTAACCACTACCTTTTCATTACACCTACTCTCCTCTATAATTTAAGGGGTCATTTGACCACATGACCACCTCTTGACCACCTCTTGACCACTACGTGACCACGTCATCTCCCGCTTTAACCACCACCATGTCACTACACGTACTTTCCTCGACAATTTAAGGGGTCACTTGACCACCTCTTGACCACTACTTGACCACTACTTGACCATCTCATCGCTCACTTTATCCACCACCATGTCACTACGCGTACTCCCCTCGTCAATTTAACTGGTCATTCGACCACTTGACCACCTCTTGACCACTACTTGACCATCTCATCGCTCACTTTATCCACCACCATGTCACTACACGTACTCTCCTCGACAATTTAACTGGTCACTCCACCACTTGACCACGTCATCTGCCGCTTTAACCACCACCATGTCACTACATGTACTTTCCTCGACAATTTAAGGGGTCACTTGACCATTTGACCACATCTTTACCACTACTTGACCACTACTTGACAATCTCATCGCTCACTTTACCCACCACCGTATCACTACACGTACTCTCCTCGACAATTTAACTGGTTACTCGACCACCTCGTGGCCACCACTTGACCACGTCATCTGCCGCCTTAACTGCCGCCATGTCACTACACGTACTTTTCTTGACAATTTAAGGGGTCACTCGACCACTTCGTATAGATTATATATCAAATGTGTGTGTGTGTGTGTGTGTGTGTGTGTGTGTGTGTGTGTGTGTGTGTGTGAGAGAGAGAGAGAGAGAGAGAGAGAGATTGAGAGAGAGAGAGATTGAGAGAGAGAGAGAGAGAGAGAGAGAGAGAGAGAGAGAGAGAGAGAGAGGCTGTATGTATTTGTGTTCTTGAGTGGTGCATAACTGTGAGAGTTTGTTTAAATGATGTAAGTATATATCCAGATATGTATGTATATCTTTATGCATGTGCATATGTATGTGTGTCTGGCTGCCTGCTTGTCTCATAACATGGTAATATGCATTGGTTTTGTTTACAACTTTCATTTGACAATGCTTCCCCCCCCCCCCCCCCCCCCTATGTGGATGTAACAAGCATAAAGATAATTGATGTACAAATGATGAGTGATTGGAATGGCTGGAAGATAGGCGGGCCTGTGTGCCCAATTTGTGACCCTTGATAGTAACTATTTTCATTTATTCACATCACCCATTAACTGCCAATTGGTTTATAAAATGTGTGCAACAAGAATATATACTCAATATGCCTAAGATGTGAAGAAGTGTCATTTACTGGTCCTGCCTACAATCTCTCTGAGACTGACAGCAATCTATGTGAGACTGATCACTATCTGTGAAGAAGTGTCATTTACTGGTCCTGCCTACAATCTCTCTGAGACTGACAGCAATCTGTGTGAGACTGATCACTATCTCCCTGCATGACAAGCGAGAGCTGTGTACCTTTGTTTGCTGACGCCTCAAACGAAGGAAGTTTCGGGGTGCTTGGTGCTTTACATGAAAAGTTGAAACGCTGGAAAGCTGGTGGTGCAGACGAGCTGTGAGAGAACTGAAATCCACCACTTGGTGCGGGGCCACCCGGTTGACTGGCTGGTGGATTGGAGGTGGAGTTAAAAACAAAGCCTCCAGTGGAAGAATTAGCAGCAGAACTGACGGCAAAGCTAGAAGTTTTTGATTCCGAAGAACCTTTCAACAAACAATATACATGACAGTTTGAAATCAAGTCATGAGTGCAGCAAGCAACAAATCAATACACTGGTCTAGACACTGCTGGTCTACATACATGGGAAGTCTCGATGTACAAGCAACTGTCTAGCTCAGTGTTTCCCAACCTTTTTTGTGCCAAGCCCCACTTAAGCCTTTCTAAAATTCATATTGTCCCCCTCCCCCGCCCCATGCCCCCCCCCCACCCCCCCACCTCAACATATACATTATTTTTAATATTCAAAAATTGAAATGTTCACTAAAGAAACTTGAATGATAGGTTTTAGGAAGAAATCACTAGGTAATTATTGAGCAAACACAGTAAGTACATTTTCAAAACATATAATGGAGAAATGAAATTCAAGTACAAAATAATTTTAATGAAAGATTTTTCTATATTATTTTAATTATTAGTAATTATTTATTATTTAAATTTAGTGAGATCCTTGCGCTTGATGCTTGCTGCAAAGAGATCTTATGTCAGGTTCCAATTTAGTTAACTTTAGTCTCAAGTCTCCCCGTTTTGTTATATTCAGCCGATTTCTTCCATTTTCGAATTGCCCCCCTTAACAGTCAATTTGCCCCCCTGTGGGGCGTGGGCCCCACGTTGGGAAACACTGGTCTAGCTCCAACGTGACCATTGTTTCACTTGGCAATTGCCAGGTTTGATAACACCCTTGCTCCGATTGAGCTGGCTATCACCTGTGATTGCTGCAGAAGAGACAGGCTGAGGGAAACCACAACAAGTATGGCATAGGATCTTTATCACCATCTCATGCCTTTCTGCAGATCTCTCTCTCTCTCTCTCTCTCTCTCTCTCTCTCTCTCTCTCTCTCTCTCTCTCTCTCTCTCTCTCTCTCTCTCATTCTGGGTCAGTTTAAATGTCCTGCCATCTAAGACTGTCCAGTATCGTTCCTCTCTGCTTTTTCTACAGTTCTCCACTGCCTGGGTGCGACATGACGGGTTTAGGTGAATTCACAGATGCCTAGGGGTATCAGTTATAACTTCTCGCCTCCCGTCCATATCATCACAGTGGTTACTACTTTCTCGGCTTCGTCGTCCACACAAAGGGACAGGCTCAGTTACTTGAGTATTCATCTGCGTTTTCTGATAATTGTTCCACCTTGTCTGGCTAATTGGAAACTCTGCCATTCTCTACCAACTGCCTCAGCTTACACTGAATACAACGCTACACTCAGACACAGATGTGACTCGGACACAAGAATAGGTTTTCCTGTATAATTAACACTCTAACATAAACATTATCACAGTCACGTATGCTACAATACACAATATATAACACTGCTACACAATCTATTAAAACGGTATGCACAATCTTTAACCATCACCATCTTCGGCCCTCGTGGTACGTCCGCACAGAACGAAGTCCTCGGCTCGAATGCCCTTGTCACCTTCGTGGGTTCGCTCCGGTGGCCATCTCGGCGTGCCAGTTCTTGACCTAAAGTCACGCGTGTCACGTCCTTTCGTGTGACACTCTTTCCTTGTGCCATGAGTTACACTTCACGACATGGCATCCACAATGTTTGAATGCCTCTCTTCTCGTGATGCGACCAAAGAACACCATTCGTCTCTCTCTGTCTTATAGTTGGCAATATTCTACTGTCATTAGCTGTTACCTGGCAATAGTTATTTACTCTGGCTATGAAAGTATTGGTATAATTCACCTCAGAAATCAGCTGACTGCTGCCTCCAATTTCTTCTTAATTTATTTGCTGACATTCCGAGACTTGCTGCCATACAGCACAACGGGCTCTATATAACATTTCAGTACTTTCTTTCTGACTCTCCATAATGATACTGCATGTCAATAGAAGCCAGGCAACCCTCATATTGCCAGGTGAATTCACGAATCGCCGCCACACAACATGTGTGCAGGAAATGCTTATATTTGCAACGTACAAACAAACAAATAGCAACCAATGTGTTTATGGGATACTACTCCACCCCACTGAAGATGAAATACCATTGCCCTGGGTACGCCAGTTATATAAACCCCACTGGGCAGAAGAGAAATGGGCAAGGTCTGCTGGTGAAGGAAGGAGTGAAGCATGTGGTACTTGACTTGAGCCAGGGGAATCACAGTGCAAGTGAGGTCCAAGGTATACAAATAGAGATTGGTGGCTTAAGTTGGAACATCATAAATGTATATGCCACAGTGGACTGTTTTGTCAGAAAGGAACATTGGAACTGGCTTAAGGAACTGGAGGAATTACCAGGTGATAGGCTACTCATATGTGGAGACTTCAATGCAAGGAACAGAGATTGGGACAGTAGTGGAGAAAACCGACAGGGAATTGCCCTTGCGGATGCCATGGTGGACTCCGATGTGGTCTGCATAAATGATGGTAGGCCGACTAGAATGGCAATGAGGCCTGGCGATGCAGACACAGCTATTAACTTGGCACTTGTCTCCCAGTCATCAGTCCTTGATGTAAAGTGGACTGTTTTGAATGACCATGGGAGTGATCACATGCCATGCTCAGTCCTGATCTCTAAACCCAGGAAAGTTAAAGCTGGGAGAGCGAGCAAGACCTTCCGGTATGAGTGGACTGATTGCCTTCTTGGACGCCTCAGACAAGGGGCATGCAACAGGACTGTTAAAACTCCTTTTTTTGCAGCCCCCATGGTGGACCCCAGAAGTAGACCATGCTTGGAAAGCAAAGAGAGCTGCAGTGAAGCAGCTAAAGAAAGTGCGACAGACACCTCGAAGCCACTTATAACCACTCATAATGATGCGGAAACCAGGGATGCAGTTAGAGAGAAGTTATCTGGCACCACGAAGAATATGCAGTATGAAGACATCATACGGGTTGAAGATGTTAAACAATTTTGAAAAAGGCAAAAGACACGGCACCAGGGCCCGATGCGGTCAGGTATGGCCACATAAAGGGTTTGAGCGATGCAGACCTGGAGGAGATGACCGACTGCTTTAATCAGAGCATTAGGACAGCATCAGTACCGCAGGATTGAGTGCACAGCTTTCTCATCCCTCTCCCAAAACTATTCAAGGATCATTCAAAGCTTAGCGGCTTTAGAATCATCACCCTTCAAAATACATTTGGGAAGGTTCAAGAGAAGATAGTCGCTGTCAAGCTGCAAGAGTTTTTGGAAAGGTGGAAGCTTCTTCCAAGAGGCCTGGGGAGCTACAGGCCAGGAAAAGTTACCTGGTCAAATGCAGCCACTTTTGCCTTTGACGTTTATGAGGGGTTCCAGAGTAGACAGGAAACGATGGCGGCAGCGCTTGATCTCGAGGATGCGTACAATAGAGTTCGATATTATATTTTGATGACCGCACTGACGGAGAAGGGGGTCAATCCCTGGTTGGTGAACTGGATAGCAGCCGTCCTAATTCTCGTCGGGTTGCTCTCCGTCTGGGTGCATGGACCTCAGAGCCACATATTTTAACCCCGGGACTGCCACAGGGATCTGCAGTCTCACCGGTGCTCTTTAACGTGTGTACAAGCAAGATTGAAAACCTAGAAGCACCAGGGGTTGGAAGAATACTAACATTTGCAGATGATATTCTTGCATTTAGGCAGGGGAGAGATAGGGAGCAAACAGCCCAGGCGTTACAGGCGACAGTAGATAAAGTGATTGACTGGTGCACAGAAATGAGTGCCATCATCCACCCGAAAAAGGCGGTTGCTTTGTGGTGCTCTCTGGACAACAGGATTGTCAGAGCTGATGTCCCACGCCTCGTGATAGATGGTAGAAATGTCAGCTGAGAGAACAAACTGAAGTATCTGGGGATCACATTTGACAGGAGCCTATCCTTCAAGGACCATGTGGAGACGGTTGTGACAAGATCTCAAAAGGGACTTAAAACTATGGCTGCAATGGACACAGAGCAGAGAATGCTTTTCACACTATACCAGCTCTTGATCCTCTCAGTAATTGATTATGGATTAGGACTGCCGACTGTCTCAGAGAGTCAGCTGGTGAAGTTATTGCACATATAGAACGAATCTATGAGGGTCATTATGGGATGCACCAGAGGCACCCCAGTAGTGTGTATGCGTTACATCCTTGGTCTGTCGACTGTTTCTGGTAGGCTCAAGGTGATGCAGGCGAAGGCATACATCAGAGTAGCTGCAGACACAGACCACCCACTGCATGATGAGCTGGACGCAGTTAAGGGTCAGCGACTGATAAAAGGGAAATCATGGATGGCTCAGGCGGAGGATACGATCAGACAGGTGTGCCCCTTGGAGAACATTAGGCGAGGAGAGGAGTGGGTCAGAGTGGAGTGCCAGCGGAGCAGTCAGACTTGTGCAGAGTTATAATCACATTAAGCTGGGAGTGCAGGGAATGGCCAGCAGGGACCACGGAAGTGGAAATCCAACAACTAATTCAGGACAGTGCTCACACCGGTGATGTGATTATCTACACAGATGGTTCGGTGTCAAGAGGCGAGAGAAGTGACTGGGGGTTCATAGCCAAAGATAATGGCCGACGTTTGGTGCAGGAGAGCCTGGCATATGATACCACAACATCCAGCTTAAGAATGGAGGTGGAGGCAGTCACTGCGGCTCTCAGCTGGATGGAGAATACGACACACACACACACACACACACACACACACACACACACACACACACACACACACACACAAACACGGGTAATAAGCATCGCCTGGATCTTTTCTCCGGGGCATGCCGGTGTGCTAGAAAATGAACAGGCGGACAGATTGGCTGGCTCTACAGAACTTGGTGGAATATTAATAAATGACAAGGCAGAAGTGGTTGCGGCCTTGTGGGAGCACGTGTACACCTCGGAGGAGCAAATGGATTACCATGGTCTGGCAAGAATGAGACAGCGAGGAGTGACGAAGGGATCTGGCCGACGCTCAAAGCTCAGAGGAAAGGCGAGACGGACATATAATCAGATTGCTACTGGCACTATTGATGTTGGAACTCTTCGCTGGCTGCTGAGGATTGGGACGGAGCGCTTGTGGGAATGCCCCGAATGGTGAAATCAGTTGTGGCCGGCAGACTGTGTGTGTGCATTAGCGGTATAGTCAGCTTCCTAATATTTCTCTTAATTTATATTTCTAAACCCAATACCCTCCATATTGTATCAACTAATCGGGTAGACAAGCGCAGTTGGGAGGGTACAAGTTTTATCCTGGTGTGAGGAGGTCTAGGATGGAAGCTCTGACGGCCGGACTGTCAGAGCATTGCTTTGCACATCCAGGAACTCATGGTCTCTACAATTCAGCCCCAGGCTTTGTGTTATGGAGAAGTTAACTCCATCACCGGTCTCACTGCTATGGGTTGTAGTTATGCCGTTTGAAGCACAATGTAATAAACTATCGCCTGTCAAGACTGCATGGTGCCAGTACAGCAATACATATTTCTATGTAAATACATTGTGCAAGGGGTGTGTGTTTGAGATAAAATATTGTGAATAAAACAAAAATGCTTTTATTTAAGTTTCAATATCCATCAGCATATTCATTTACCATTAAATGTATAAAACTACACTATACAATTAATTTACTTGGTTGTTTCGGGATTTGAGATTTAAATATTGAGCACAACCCTCTACTGGCAACGCTGATCGTATTCTGGTATGAACATAAGGTCTATCCATGTCAATGTGTAGGCCTTAGGTTCATACTATAAAATTAATCTATGCATTAAATGTTTATGTACAAATATGAAAGAAAATAAGGATTTTCAGTATTATAGGCATGTTACTTTGAATGCATCCTTTGAAGCTGAAAAATTTGGAAAGGGGGAATTCTTTTTTTCGTTCGTTAGAAAGGTGGGAATGCTATTCTGACATGGTGAAAGGGTGCATGGGCCAAAACAGGTTGAGGACCACTGCCCTAGACTGGGTATTCCCTAGATCATGAAGGTGTAGGCAATATTAATCCTGTTTATAGTATTAACATGAGTCACATTTGTAAGAAAGAAAAAGAAGGTTGGAAATGTCCGCGGGTCCTATAACTGGGCAGCTACAGTAGAAGGACAGGGTAATCTGACCATCATCATGTGCCGTGTCACTAGGTGCAGTGTTCATATCTCTCCACTGACTTCGGTTCATGGTGCAGTGTTCATGTCTCTCCACTGACTTCAGTTCATGGTGAAGTGTTCATGTCTCTCCACTGACTTCAGTTCATGGTGCAATGTTCATGTCTCTCCACTGACTTCAGTTCATGGTGCAGTGTTCATGTCTCTCCACTGACTTCAGTTAATAGTGCATTGTTCATATCTCTCCACTGACTTCAGTTCATGGTGCAATGTTCATATCTCTCCACTGACTTAAGTTCATGGTGCAATGTTCATGTCTCTCCACTGACTTCAGTTCATGGTGCAGTGTTCATGTCTCTCCACTGACTTAAGTTCATGGTGCAGTGTTCATATCTCTCCACTGACTTCAGTTCATGGTGCAGTGTTCATATCTCTCCACTCACTTCAGTTCATGGTGCAATGTTCATGTCTCTCCACTGACTTCAGTTCATGGTGCAGTGTTCATGTCTCTCCACTGACTTCAGTTCATGGTGCAGTGTTCATATCTCTCCACTGACTTCAGTTCATGGTGCAGTGTTCATATCTCTCCACTGACTTCAGTTCATGGTGCAATGTTCATATCTCTCCACTGACTTAAGTTCATGGCGCAGTGGTCATATCTCTCCACTGACTTAAGTTCATGGTGCAGTTTTCATATCTCTCCACTGACTTAAGTTCATGGTGCAATGTTCATATCTCTCCACTGACTTCGGTTCATGGTGCAGTGTTCATATCTCTCCACTGACTTCGGTTCATGGTGCAGTGTTCATGTCTCTCCACTGACTTCAGTTCATGGTGCAGTGTTCATGTCTCTCCACTGACTTCAGTTCATGGTGCTGTGTTCATGTCTCTCCACTGACTTCAGTTCATGGTGCAGTGTTCATGTCTCTCCACTGACTTAAGTTCATCATGCAGTGTTCATGTCTCTCCACTGACTTCAGTTCATGGTGCAGTGTTCATGTCTCTCCACTGACTTAAGTTCATGGTGCAGTGTTCATGTCTCTCCACTAACTTCAGTTCATGGTGCAGTGTTCATGTCTCTCCACTGACTTCAGTTCATGGTGCAGTGTTCATATCTCTCCACTGACTTCAGTTCATGGTGCAGTGTTCATGTCTCTCCACTGACTTAAGTTCATGGTGCAGTGTTCATGTCTCTCCACTGACTTTAGTTCATGGTGCAGTGTTCATGTCTCTCCACTGACTTAAGTTCATGGTGCAGTGTTCATGTCTCTCCACTGACTTAAGTTCATGGTGCAGTGTTCATGTCTCTCCACTTACTTCAGTTCATGGTGCAGTGTTCATATCTCTATACAGACTTCAGTTCATGGTGCAGTGTTCATGTCTCTCCATTGACTTCAGTTCATGGTGCAGTGTTTATATCTCTCCACTGACTTAAGTTCATGGTGCAGTGTTCATATCTCTCCACTGACTTCAGTTCATGGTGCAGTGTTTATATCTCTATACTGACTTCAGTTCATGGTGCAGTGTTCATATCTCTCCACTGACTTAAGTTCATGGTGCAGTGTTAATGTCTCTCCACAGACTTAAGTTCATGGTGCAGTGTTCATATCTCTCCACTGACTTCAGTTCATGGTGCAGTATTCATGTTTCTCCACTGACTTCAGTTCTTGGTGCAGTGTTCATGTCTCTCCACTGACTTCGGTTCACGGTACAGTGTTCAAGTCTCTCCACTGACTTCAGTTCATGGTGCAGTGTTCATGTCTCTCCACTGACTTCAGTTCATGGTGCAGTGATTATGTCACTCCGCTGACTTCAGTTCATGGTGCAATGTTCATATCTCTCCACCAGCTTCAGTTCATGGTGCAATGTTCATATCTCTCCACTGACTTCATTTCATGGTGCAGTGTTCATATCTTTCCACTGGGTTCAGTTCATGGTGCAATGTTCATATCTCTCCACTGACTTCAGTTCATGGTGCAGTGTTCATGTATCTCCACTGACTTCAGTTCATGGTGCGGTGTTCATATCTCTCCACTGACTTCAGTTCATGGTGCGGTGTTCATGTCTCTTCACTGACTTCAGTTCATGGTGCAGTGTTCATATCTCTCCACTGACTTCGGTTCACGGTGCAGTGTTCATGTCTCTCCACTGACTTCAGTTCATGGTGCAGTGTTCATGTCTCTCCACTGACTTCAGTTCATAGTGCAGTGTTCATATCTCTCCACTGACTTCAGTTTATGGTGCTGTGTTCATATCTCTCCACTGACTTCAGTTCATGGTGCAATGTTAATATCTCTCCACTGACTTCAGTTCATGGTGCAGTGTTCATATCTCTCCACTGACTTCGGTTCATGGTGCAGTGTTACTGTCTCTCCACTGACTTCAGTTCATGGTGCAGTGTTCATGTCTCTCCACTGACTTCAGTTCATGGTGCTGTGTTCATGTCTCTCCACTGACTTCAGTTCATGGTGCAGTGTTCATGTCTCTCCACTGACTTAAGTTCATCATGCAGTGTTCATGTCTCTCCACTGACTTCAGTTCATGGTGCAGTGTTCATGTCTCTCCATTGACTTAAGTTCATGGTGCAGTGTTCATGTCTCTCCACTAACTTCAGTTCATGGTGCAGTGTTCATGTCTCTCCACTGACTTCAGTTCATGGTGCAGTGTTCATATCTCTCCACTGACTTCAGTTCATGGTGCAGTGTTCATGTCTCTCCACTGACTTCAGTTCATGGTGCAGTGTTCATGTCTCTCCACTGACTTTAGTTCATGGTGCAGTGTTCATGTCTCTCCACTGACTTAAGTTCATGGTGCAGTGTTCATGTCTCTCCACTGACTTAAGTTCATGGTGCAGTGTTCATGTCTCTCCACTGACTTCAGTTCATGGTGCAGTGTTCATATCTCTATACTGACTTCAGTTCATGGTGCAGTGTTCATGTCTCTCCATTGACTTCAGTTCATGGTGCAGTGTTTATATCTCTCCACTGACTTAAGTTCATGGTGCAGTGTTCATATCTCTCCACTGACTTCAGTTCATGGTGCAGTGTTTATATCTCTATACTGACTTCAGTTCATGGTGCAGTGTTCATATCTCTCCACTGACTTAAGTTCATGGTGCAGTGTTAATGTCTCTCCACAGACGTAAGTTCATGGTGCAGTGTTCATATCTCTCCACTGACTTCAGTTCATGGTGCAGTATTCATGTTTCTCCACTGACTTCAGTTCTTGGTGCAGTGTTCATGTCTCTCCACTGACTTCGGTTCACGGTACAGTGTTCAAGTCTCTCCACTGACTTCAGTTCATGGTGCAGTGTTCATGTCTCTCCACTGACTTCAGTTCATGGTGCAGTGATTATGTCTCTCCACTGACTTCGGTTCATGGTGCAGTGTTCATGTCTCTCCACTGACTTCAGTTCATGGTGCAGTGTTCATGTCTCTCCACTGACTTCAGTTCATGGTGCAGTGTTCAAGTCTCTCCACTAACTTAAGTTAATCATGCAGTGTTCATGTCTCTCCACTGACTTAAGTTCATGGTGCGGTGTTCATATCTCTCCACTGACTTCAGTTCATGGTGCAGTGTTCATGTCACTCCACTGACTTCAGTTCATGGTGCAATGTTCATATCTCTCCACCAGCTTCAGTTCATGGTGCAATGTTCATATCTCTCCACTGACTTCATTTCAAGGTGCAGTGTTCATATCTTTCCACTGGCTTCAGTTCATGGTGCAATGTTCATATCTCTCCACTGACTTCAGTTCATGGTGCAGTGTTCATGTATCTCCACTGACTTCAGTTCATGGTGCGGTGTTCATATCTCTCCACTGACTTCAGTTCATGGTGCGGTGTTCATGTCTCTTCACTGACTTCAGTTCATGGTGCAGTGTTCATATCTCTCCACTGACTTCGGTTCACGGTGCAGTGTTCATGTCTCTCCACTGACTTCAGTTCATGGTGCAGTGTTCATGTCTCTCCACTAACTTCGGTTCATGGTGCAGTGTTCATGTCTCTCCACTGACTTCGGTTCATGGTGCAGTGTTCATGTCTCTCCACTGACTTCGGTTCATGGTGCAGTGTTCATATCTCTCCACTGACTTCGGTTCATGGTGCAGTGTTCATATCTCTCCACTGACTTCAGTTCATTGTGCAGTGTTCATATATCTCCACTGACTTCAGTTCATGGTGCAGTGTTCAAATCTCTCCAATGACTTCGGTTCATGGTGCAGTATTCATATCTCTCCACTGACTTCAGTTCATGGTGCAGTGTTCATATCTCTCAACTGACTTCAGTGCATGGTGCAGTGTTCATGTCTCTCCACTGACTTCATTTTATGGTGCAGTGGTCATGTCTCTACACTGACTTCAGTTCATGGTGCAGTGTTCATGTCTCTCCACTGACTTCAGTTCATGGTGCAGTGTTCATGTCTCTCCACTGACTTCAGTTTATGGTGCAGTGTTCATATCTCTCCACTGACTTCGGTTCATGGTGCAGTGTTCATGTCTCTCTACTGACTTCAGTTCATGGTGCAGTGTTCATATCTCTCCAATGATTTCAGTTCATGGTGCAGTGTTCATATCCATCCACTGACTTCAGTTCATGGTGCAGTGTTCATATCTCTCCACTGACTTCAGTTCATGGTGCAGTGTTCATATCTCTCCACTGGCTTCGGTTCATGGTGCAGTGTTCATGTCTCTCCACTGACTTCAGTTCATGGTGCAGTGTTCATATATCTCCACTGACTTCAGTTCATGGTGCAGTGTTTATGTCTCTCCACTGACTTAAGTTCATGGTGCAGTGTTCATGTCTCCCCACTGACTTCAGTTCATGGTGCAATGTTCATGTCTCTCCACTGATTTCAGTTCATGGTGCAGTGTTCATGTCTCTCCACTGACTTCAGTTAATGGTGCAATGTCCATATCTCTCTACTGACTTAAGTTCATGGTGCAATGTTAATATCTCTCCACTGACTTCAGTTCTGGTGCAATGTTCATGTCTCTCCACTGACTTAAGTTCATGGTGCAGTGTTCATATCTCTCCACTGACTTCAGTTCATGGTGCAGTGTTCATATCTCTCCACTGACTTCAGTTCATGGTGCAGTGTTCATATCTCTCCACTGACTTCAGTTCATGGTGCAATGTTCATATCTCTCCACTGACTTTAGTTCATGGTGCAGTGTTCATATATCTCCACTGACTTAAGTTCATGGTGCAGTTTTCATATCTCTCCACTGACTTAAGTTCATGGTGCAATGTTCATATCTCTCCACTGACTTCGGTTCATGGTGCAGTGTTCATATCTCTCCACTGACTTCGGTTCATGGTGCAGTGTTCATGTCTCTCCACTGACTTCAGTTCATGGTGCAGTGTTCATGTCTCTCTACTGACTTCAGTTCATGGTGCAGTGTTCATGTCTCTCCACTGACTTCAGTTCATGGTGCAGTGTTCATGTCTCTCCACTGACTTCAGTTCATGGTGCAGTGTTCATGTCTCTACACTGACTTCGGTTCATGGTGCAGTGTTCATGTCTCTCAACTGACTTCGGTTCATGGTGCAGTGTTCATATCTCTCCAATGACTTCGATTCATTGTGCAGTGTTCATGTCTCTCCATTGAATTCGGTTCATGGTGCAGTGTTCATGTCTCTCCACTGACTTCAGTTCATGGTGCAGTGTTCATGTCTCTCCACTGACTTCAGTTCATGGTGCAGTGTCCATGTCTCTCCACTGACTTCAGTTCATGGTGCAGTGTTCATATCTCTCCACTGACTTCGGTTCATGGTGCAGTGTTCATATCTCTCCACTGACTTCAGTTCATTGTGCAGTGTTCATATCTCTCCACTGACTTCAGTTCATGGTGCAGTGTTCATATCTCTCCACTGACTTCGGTTCATGGTGCAGTGTTCATATCTCTCCACTGACTTCAGTTCATGGTGCAGTGTTCATATCTCTCCACTGACTTCAGTTCATGGTGCAGTGTTCATGTCTCTCCACTGACTTCAGTTTATGGTACAGTGGTCATGTCTCTCTACTGACTTCAGTTCATGGTGCAGTGTTCATGTCTCTCCACTGACTTCAGTTCATGGTGCAGTGTTCATGTCTCTTCACTGACTTCAGTTCATGGTGCAGTGTTCATATCTCTCCACTGACTTCGGTTCACGGTGCAGTGTTCATGTCTCTCCACTGACTTCAGTTCATGGTGCAGTGTTCATGTCTCTCCACTAACTTCGGTTCATGGTGCAGTGTTCATGTCTCTCCACTGACTTCGGTTCATGATGCAGTGTTCATGTCTCTCCACTGACTTCGGTTCATGGTGCAGTGTTCATATCTCTCCACTGACTTCGGTTCATGGTGCAGTGTTCATATCTCTCCACTGACTTCAGTTCATTGTGCAGTGTTCATATCTCTCCACTGACTTCAGTTCATGGTGCAGTGTTCAAATCTCTCCACTGACTTCGGTTCATGGTGCAGTGTTCATATCTCTCCACTGACTTCAGTTCATGGTGCAGTGTTCATATCTCTCCACTGACTTCAGTGCATGGTGCAGTGTCCATGTCTCTCCACTGACTTCAGTTCATGGTGCAGTGTTCATATCTCTCCACTGACTTCGGTTCATGGTGCAGTGTTCATATCTCTCCACTGACTTCAGTTCATTGTGCAGTGTTCATATCTCTCCACTGACTTCAGTTCATGGTGCAGTGTTCATATCTCTCCACTGACTTCGGTTCATGGTGCAGTGTTCATATCTCTCCACTGACTTCAGTTCATGGTGCAGTGTTCATGTCTCTCCACTGACTTCAGTTCATGGTGCAGTGTTCATATCTCTCCACTGACTTCAGTTCATAGTGCAGTGTTCATGTCTCTCCACTGACTTCAGTTCATGGTGCAGTGTTCATGTCTCTCCACTGACTTCAGTTCATGGTGCAGTGTTCATGTCTCTCCACTGACTTCAGTTTATGGTGCAGTGTTCATGTCTCTCCACTGACTTCAGTTTATGGTGCAGTGTTCATGTCTCTCCACTGACTTCAGTTCATGGTGCAGTGTTCATGTCTCTCCACTGACTTCAGTTCATGGTGCAGTGTTCATGTCTCTCCACTGACTTCAGTTTATGGTGCAGTGTTCATGTCTCTCCATTGACTTCAGTTCATGGTGCAGTGTTAATGTCTCTCCACTGACTTCAGTTCATGGTGCAGTGTTCATGTCTCTCCACTGACTTCAGTTCATGGTGCAGTGTTTATATCTCTACACTGACTTCAGTTCATGGTGCAGTGTTCATGTCTCTCCACTGACTTCAGTTCATGGAGCAATGTTCATGTCTCTCCACTGACTTCGGTTCATGGTGCAGTGTTCATGTCTCTCCAGTGACTTCGGTTCATGGTATTCTGTGTGAATTTGACTGATATTCCTTGATGATACTGGGGTCAACAAGCATCATGTTTCTTACTTTGCTCCTTCTTGGATGGTTGTTCTTCCAGACATGTGAGGTGTGACTCTGGTGAGCCAGATATGTGAGGTGTGACTCTAGTGAGCCAGGCATGTGAGGTGTGACTCTGGTGAGCCAGATATTTGAGGTGTGACTCTGGTGAGCCAGATATGTGAGGTGTGACTCTTGTGAGCCAAACATGTGAGGTGTGACTCTGGTGAGCCAGATATGTGAGGTGTGACTCTGGATAGCCAGGCATGTGAGGTGTGACTCTGGTGAGCCAGATATGTGAGGTGTGACTCTGGTGAGCCAGACATGTGAGGTGTGACTCTGTTGAGCCAATCATGTGAGGTGTGACTCTGGTGAGCCAGACATGTGAGGTGTGACTCTGGTGAGCCAAACATGTGAGGTGTGACTCTGGTGAGCCAGTCATGTGAGGTGTGACTCTGGTGAGCCAGACATGTGAGGTGTGACTCTGGTGATTCAGACATGCGAGGTGTGACTCTGGTGAGCCAGACATGTGAGGTGTGACTCTGGTGAGCCAGAAATGTGAGGTGTGACTCTGGTGAGCCAGTCATGTGAGGTGTAAGCCAGATATGTGAGGTGTGACCCTGGTGAGCCAGATATGTGAGGTGTGACCCTGGTGACACAGATATGTGAGGTGTGACTCTGGTAAGCCAGATATGTGAGGTGTGACTCTGGTGAGCCAGATATGTGAGGTGTGACTCTGGTGAGTCAGATATGTGAGGTGTGACTCTGGTGAGCCAGACATGTGAGGTGTGACTCTGGTGAGCCAGACATGTGAGGTGTGACTCTGGTGAGCCAGACATGTGAGGTGTGACTCTGTTGAGCCAGTCATGTGAGGTGTGACTCTGTTGAGCCAGACATGTGAGGTGTGACTCTGGTTATTCAGACATGTGAGGTGTGACTGGTGACACAGTCATGTGAGGTGTGACTCTGGTGAGCCAGACATGTGAGGTGTGACTCTGGTGAGCCAGTCATGTGATGTGTGACTCTGGTGGGCCAGTCATGTGAGGTGTGACTCTGGTGAGCCAGACATGTGAGGTGTGACTCTGGTGAGCCAGACATGTGAGGTGTGACTCTGGTGAGCCAGACATGTGAGGTGTGACTCTGGTGACCCAGACATGTGAGATGTGACTCTGTAGAGCCAGACATGTGAGATGTGACTCTGGTGAGCCAGACATGTGAGGTTTGACTCTGGTGAGGCAGGCATGCGAGGTGTGACTGGTGAGCCAGATATGTGAAGTGTGACTCTGGTGAGCCAGACATGTGAGGTGTGACTCCGGTGAGCCAGATATGTGAGGTGTGACTCTGGTGAGCCAGACATGTGAGGTGTGACTGGTGAGCCAGATATGTGAGGTGTGACCCAGACATATGAGGTGTGACTCTGGTGAGCCAGATATGTGAGGTGTGACTCTGGTGAGCCAGACATGTGAGGTGTGACTCTGGTGAGCCAGACATGTGAGGTGTGTCTCTTGTGAGCCAGACATGTGAGGTGTGTCTCTGGTGAGCCAGACATGTGAGGTGAGACTCTAGTGAGCCAGACATGTGAGGTGTGTCTCTGGTGAGCCAGACATGTGAGATGTGTCTCCGGTGAACCAGACATGTGAGGTATGTCTCTGGTGAGCCAGTCATGTGAGGTGTGACTCTGGTGAGCCAGTCATGTGATGTGTGACTCTGGTGAGCCAGACATGTGAGGTGTGACTCTGGTGATTCAGAAATGTGAGGTGTGACTCTGGTGAGCCAGTCATGTGAGGTGTAAGCCAGATATGTGAGGTGTGACCCTGGTGAGCCAGATATGTGAGGTGTGACCCTGGTGACACAGATATGTGAGGTGTGACTCTGGTAAGCCAGATATGTGAGGTGTGACTCTGGTGAGCCAGATATGTGAGGTGTGACTCTTGTGAGTCAGATATGTGAGGTGTGACTCTGGTGAGCCAGACATGTGAGGTGTGACTCTGGTGAGCCAGACATGTGAGGTGTGACTCTGGTGAGCCAGACATGTGAGGTGTGACTCTGTTGAGCCAGTCATGTGAGGTGTGACTCTGTTGAGCCAGACATGTGAGGTGTGACTCTGGTTATTCAGACATGTGAGGTGTGACTGGTGACACAGTCATGTGAGGTGTGACTCTGGTGAGCCAGACATGTGAGGTGTGACTCTGGTGAGCCAGTCATGTGATGTGTGACTCTGGTGGGCCAGTCATGTGAGGTGTGACTCTAGTGAGCCAGACATGTGAGGTGTGACTCTGGTGAGCCAGACATGTGAGGTGTGACTCTGGTGAGCCAGACATGTGAGGTGTGACACTGGTGACCCAGACATGTGAGATGTGACTCTGTAGAGCCAGACATGTGAGATGTGACTCTGGTGAGCCAGAAATGTGAGGTTTGACTCTGGTGAGGCAGGCATGCGAGGTGTGACTGGTGAGCCAGATATGTGAAGTGTGACTCTGGTGAGCCAGACATGTGAGGTGTGACTCCGGTGAGCCAGATATGTGAGGTGTGACTCTGGTGAGCCAGACATGTGAGGTGTGACTGGTGAGCCAGATATGTGAGGTGTGACCCAGACATATGAGGTGTGACTCTGGTGAGCCAGATATGTGAGATGTGACTCTGGTGAGCCAGACATGTGAGGTGTGACTCTGGTGAGCCAGACATGTGAGGTGTGTCTCTTGTGAGCCAGACATGTGAGGTGTGTCTCTGGTGAGCCAGACATGTGAGATGAGACTCTAGTGAGCCAGACATGTGAGGTGTGTCTCTGGTGAGCCAGACATGTGAGGTGTGTCTCCGGTGAACCAGACATGTGAGGTATGTCTCTGGTGAGCCAGTCATGTGAGGTGTGACTCTGGTGAGCCAGACATGTGAGTTGTGTCTCTGGTGAGGCAGGCATGTGAGGTGTGTCTCTGGTGTGCCAGACATGTGAGGTGTGACTCTGGTGAGGCAGACATGCGAGGTGTGACTCTGGTGAGCCAGTCATGTGATGTGTGACTCTGGTGAGCCAGTCATGTGAGGTGTGACTCTGGTGAGCCAGACATGTGAGGTGTGACTCTGGTGAGCCAGACATGTGAGGTGTGACTCTGGTGAGCCAGACATCTGAGGTCTGACTCTGGTGACCCAGACATGTGAGATGTGACTCTGTAGAGCCAGACATGGGAGATGTGACTCTGGTGAGCCAGACATGTGAGGTTTGACTCTGGTGAGGCAGGCATGCGAGGTGTGACTGGTGAGCTAGATATGTGAGGTGTGACTCTGGTGAGCCAGACATGTGAGGTGTGACTCCGGTGAGCCAGATATGTGAGGTGTGACTCTAGTGAGCCAGACATGTGAGGTGTGACTGGTGAGCCAGATATGTGAGGTGTGACCCAGACATGTGAGGTGTGACTCTGGTGAGCCAGACATGTGAGGTGTGACTCTGGTGAGCCAGACATGTGAGGTGTGTCTCTTGTGAGCCAGACATGTGAGGTGTGTCTCTGGTGAGCCAGACATGTGAGGTGTGTCTCTGGTGAACCAGACATGCGAGGTGTGTCTCTGGTGAGCCAGTCATGTGAGGTGTGACTCTGGTGAGCCAGACATGTGAGGTGTGTCTCTGGTGAGGCAGGCATGTGAGGTGTGTCTCTGGTGTGCCAGACATGTGAGGTGTGACTCTGGTGAGGCAGGCATGCGAGGTGTGACTGGTGAGCCAGATATGTGAGGTGTGACCCAGACATGTGAGGTGTGACTCTGGTGAGCCAGACATGTGAGGTGTGTCTCTGGTGAGACAGACATGTGAGGTGTGACTCTGGTGAGCCAGACATGTGAGGTGTGACTGGTGAGCCAGACATGTGAGGTGTGACTGGTGAGCCAGACATGTGAGGTGTGACTGGTGAGCCAGACATGTGAGGTGTGTCTCTGGTGAGCCAGACATGTGAGGTGTGACTGGTGAGCCAGACATGTGAGGTGTGTCTCTGGTGAGCCAGACATGTGAGGTGTGACTGGTGAGCCAGACATGTGAGGTGTGTCTCTGGTGAGCCAGACATGTGAGGTGTGACTCTGGTGAGCCAGACATGTGAGGTGTGTCTCTGGTGAGCCAGACATGTGAGGTGTGACTCTGGTGATCTAGACTACCTGATGTAGCTGTGTGCGTGTGCAGAGATTGTTTTCCATCCTATGGGCACCATTCCCTTCATTCTTCTTTATTTACAAGATATTTTCTTTGTTGGTTGGTTTGTGAGTAGGGAATTCTGCCTGTAGATATTGTTTCCCTATTCACTACTTTTCATCTTCTGAAATGTGTTTCCGTGACATTCTGCTATTAATCTCTGACATCAGTTTTCCCTCAAATATTTGAATTGACGGACTTGGTTAACCTTTGTTTTTCTTCTATCATAATAATATCAAGGCAAAGAACAGCAAATTTAAAACAGTCTGCTGGTACAACAGATTTATCCAAGTAGCTCTACAGTTGACACATGAGACAGTTATTGCAGGCCTACAGATCAGTAACCCTTGGCTAAAGAAAACTACTTCCAGGATCAAGCAATGAGAATCATAACTCCAGTTATATTTACAGGATACAGGGAACAGATGACACATCCAAAGACACTGAATGACACAAGAGATAGCTGGGCAGTGACTGACAGACCATCCAATGCGTTCATTGTATGAACAATTATGTTGCAAACTTTAGTTGAACAATGTTCACTCTGCTGTGTAAATGCTGTTGTTGACACATCCCCCATCTAGTCTATTTGTCCGCCAAACTCTACAGCTGTGATACATGAGCTAACACTCACCTCCAAAAGCAAACAGTCCGTTAGATGAGGCATCCTTGCTGCTCGTGCCAAAGTTGAAGGACTTCTTGGCACTGGAGTGTTCGCTTTCTGTGGAGTGCAAAACAAACTCATCACAGCTGGGAACGGGCACTAGGGATGCTACAACTCACAACTCCCACAGAACAACATCGACTTCACTATTCTTGACAAGACATAATTGTCAGGTAGGGATGCTTCAACTCACAACTCCCGCAGAACAACGTCGACTTCACTATTCTAGACAAGACATAATTGTCAGGTAGGGATGCTACACCTCACAACTCCTGCAGAACAACATCGACTTCACTATTCTTGACAAGACATAATTGTCAGCTAGCCAGATAGGGTGAATTACGAGTGAAAGACAAGACCTCAAGAGTTCAGACAGTAACACAACAGTTCAACTGAAATATGATAGAGAGACATTAATCAATGACAGGACCCAGAGAGCCAGCCAGTGAGTACCTGTGACAAACACCCAGGTTAGACATATAAAAGCTCACAGGGTTGTTGGTCTGAATCGGGGAACACGTCATTTCCCATCCAGGTATGAGGCAGCTTAGAGGCTGGACATACATTAGATGCAAACAGGACACACATTACATAAAACTAGACCAGCGATATTTCTATAACAACTCCCATATTATTCAACTCGACATAACAACCAACATCCCAAATCATAAGTCTATTTCCCCACTTTATATCATCTCTGATATTTCTCATTTTATTTTCGGCGTACAGGTTAAATAAATATGTCATTTCCTCTTGTATAGACATCAAGACTTCAAAAGTGGCCTTGGTCCTCGGGTAAGCTTTTTGAGTTTTAATTTCAGATCTGCTTCTAATAACTGATGATCTGTATCACAATCTGCACTTCGTAGGGTTTTTGCAGACTGACACAGACCATCAGTTATTAGAAGCAGATCTGAAATTAAAATTCAGAAACTAAGAGGCATCAAGTGTCCCGCCCACAAATGATAAGTGAATGAGTACGCCTGACGATTTTTAACAAGTATTTCAGCTTTTTGTGGAAGTTTATGCAATATGCACCCTAAGATAATAAATGTTGCACTATCTGCTGGATGAGTTTCTCTTGGCCCATTCGTCTAAGCATCTGCCAGAATCTTGTGTGTACGAGCCACTATGTTCAAGTGATTATTGTCAGCAGTTGTCTCTTCAAGTCTTGTCTCGTGGCCTGACGATGCTGCTTGTAGATTATTTGATTCAGAAAGTAGACATAGAACGAAATTCCAGAAACACTGACTAATGATCAGCAAGTAGTGCCACAATTGGCAGGACTTTCTTGGAAGAAAACTATCAGATTAATTCCTAAGCATGTGTGTCTTAATGTACTAACCAACCACTAAATTAATCAGCACACTGTATCAAATGTGAGTTATTTTCTGCCTCATACCGCTATTGCTATAGTTTTATCTACAAAAATTATGAATGAAGACAAGATGGGACACAGAAAACATGTGCCAACACCGAGAGAAGAATAATGATGTACACCTACCACCAAAGTCCACGGTTCTCTTGCCAAAGGGGGTCACCTGAGACACAACAGACTCTGAGCTGGCTACTAGGGGGGCCGGTCCAAAACTAGCAAATGCTGGTGGTGGCGGCTGGTTCGTGCCAAAAGTAAAATCTGTCAGATATAGACAACATATGAGAGGGCATACCACACTCAAGACAGCCAGAGAAAACAAATGTCATGAAATTTAGGACATAGAGAAAAGTTAGGCAAAATAAGGACTAACAGACCATACAAAGGAGATCAGGAGTGAGACATAAAACTTCTTAGAAGTTTAAACGTCACACAATATATGAGATGTAGAACCATAGAATGTTGCCGACAGAATAAATCTACTTTAAATTCTCTAAAATAATTAACTACCACATGGGGAAGATGGCTAACTTTGGTGTGTACAATATGGAATGATGCTTGCATTGGTGCATACAATAACACATGACAAGATACTTTGGTGCATACAATAACACATGACAAGATACTTTGGTGCATACAATAACACATGACAAGATACATTGGTGCATACAATAACACATGACAAGATACTTTGGTGCATACAATAACACATGACAAGATACATTGGTGCATACAATAACACATGACAAGATACTTTGATGCATGCAATAACACATGACAAGATACTTTAGTGCATACAATAACACATGACAAGATACTTTGGTGCATACAAAAACACATGACAAGATACTTTGGTGCATACAATAACACATGACAAGATACATTGGTGCATACAATAACACATGACAAGATACTTTGGTGCATGCAATAACACATGACAAGATACTTTGGTGCATACAATAACACATGACAAGATACATTGATGCATACAATAACACATGACAAGATACATTGATGCATACAATAACACATGACAAGATACTTTGGTGCATACAATAACACATGACAAGATACTTTGGTGCATACAATAACACATGACAAGATACTTTGGTGCATACAATAACACATGACAAGATACTTTGGTGCATACAATAACACATGACAAGATACTTTGGTGCATACAATAACACATGACAAGATACATTGATGCATACAATAACACATGACAAGATACTTTGGTGCATACAATAACACATGACAAGATACATTGATGCATACAATAACACATGACAAGATACTTTGGTGCATACAACAACACATGACAAGATACTTTAGTGCATACAATAACACATGACAAGATACATTGGTGCATACAATAACACATGACAAGATACTTTGGTGCATACAATAACACATGCCAAGATACATTGGTGCATACAATAACACATGACAAGATACATTGGTGCATACAATAACACATGCCAAGATACTTTGGTGCATACAATAACACATGACAAGATACTTTGGTGCATACAATAACACATGACAAGATACATTGGTGCATACAATAACACATGACAAGATACTTTGGTGCATACAATAATGTGAAAGGATGGCTAATGTGGGTGTGTTACAGCTCTCTCAGGTACTAAAATCTTGTAAACTCAAGACTACTTACTTCCAAAAGATTTGCCGGCATCCAGAGGTGCAGCCCCAGAATTGTTCTGGACTGCCTGTGCCCAAAAGCCAGTGCCAAATCTTGGAAGTTGGCTCGGGTCATGTGAGTCTGCGTTGAGCAAGCGTCCTGTATGGACATGGTGAGAAGTATACCGCGTTATGGCCAACATTGAGCCATGCTTTTAAATCGTGTTGTAGTTGTGGTGATACGTTATTGTGGAATAAGTGATTGTATATTCGATAATGTTGTTATTTGGTTGTGTAGAATATTATATGTAGAAAACGCATAAACAGTCTCTGAGTTAACTGCTGTTTAAGTTTACTCGTGTTCGAGTTGATGTAATGTGTAAAGTAGTGTAGAGCAACCATCAGCAAGTCATATGCTGAGAGATGACCATGGTGCCGACTGCACAAGAAATTACCTACAGTCATTACCCCTATGAAGACGGGCCCACTAGACAGAGCTTTTACCATACATGCCGCAGGCTGGCAATGAACTTGAAAGTCGCACTCAACAAAAGAGTATTCAAGAAGCGCAGTCAGACTATGGCAGTGATAATGACTTCCTGACAGATACCAGCGCCAAGCACTGGCGAATACTAGCTATCAACTCCAGGGCAAATAAGAATCATAATAAATATGAACAGTTACAGGTGCCCTAACTCTCTGGTAACAGTAAGAGTAACACACATTGGCAGTTGTCTGGGAATATTGAATGTCCATAACTCAGACATCATCTTATCCATCGGCAACACAAAATAGCTCAGTGGCAGCAGAATCGCCAGTCTTAAACCCATTGCGTTCATGGCACCACACATGTCGGCCACCGACCACACATGTTGGCAACCCACCACACATGTTGGCAACCAACCACACATGTCGGCAACCCACCACACATGTTGACAACCCACCACACATGTCGGCAACCCACTACACATGTTGGCAAACCACCACACATGTTGGCAACCCACCACGCATGTCGGCAACCCACCACACATGTTGGCAACCCACCACGCATGTTGGCAACCTACCACACATGTTGGCAACCCACCACACATGTTGGCAACCTACCACACATGTTGGCAACCCACCACGCATGTCAACAACCTACCACACATGTTGGCAACCCACCACGCATGTCAACAACCTACCACACCTGTTGGCAACCCACCACACATGTTGGCAACCCACCACACATGTTGGCAACCCACCACACATGTTGGCAACCCACCACGCATCTCGGCAACCCACCACACATGTTGGCAACCCACCACACATGTCAACAACCCACCACACATGTCGGCAACCTACCACACATGACGGCAACCCGCCACACATGACGGCAACCTGCCACACATGTCGGCAACCCACCACACGTGTCAACAACCCACCACACATGTTAACAACCTACCACACATGACGGCAACCCGCCACACATGTCGGCAACTCACCACACGTGTCAACAACCTACCACACATGTCAACAACCTACCACACATGACGGCAACCCACCACACATGTTGGCAACCCACCACACATGTCAACAACCTACCACACATGATGGTAGTACAGCTGGCTAAGGATGGGTTGTGTTTAGGGCCGGCTACCCCATCACTTGACAATTGCAGCCACAAAATCCGACCAACCATGAATATGTTACATAAAGAAAGAACTGGGAGATGCGTGGTCTAGAGGTATGGTGTCCACCTCGAGTGCTGGAGGTCCCGGGTTCATGGCCCGGTGAGGACCAGGATTTTTTTACGTGGACTTCTAGTAATAAAATGTCCCCTGGTCTCTGGGTAGTCAATTCGGACGCCCGTGTGTATTGTTGTGCACGTAGGAAATCCCTTATCAGTTGGAAATCGAAAAAGAATAGCCTAACGGTGCTGCCCGGGCAAAATTTTGAGTTAAAAATCTACCCAAAGAATCGCAGGATCCTCGTCGGTGCTACGGAGTTCGTGAACTAAGCTGAGTTTCTCCAAACTCAGGTTTGAGTTAGGAGTAGAACGGAGCACTGATGGGTTACACCCGTGTGCCGTGATGTTGATCCATCGACTAAACTAAACTAAAAAAGAACTACTCAGCCAACAAGAGGAAAGGAAGCTCATACACAAGAGATATGACAAGAGGAGAAAGCCGCAAGGAGTATGGGACGCTGATTACATTTCTGTCGCCTAGGAGTATCTCCAGGAATGGCACCTGGAATTTTAAAACTGTATGGATTAGGTCAGATAGCACATGTGGTAGCATGTATGAAGCACTAAAGGATTAGCATTCTGGGATTGTGCAAAACAAGTAGGACAGAACTGGCACACAGCACCTAAGCACAGGTGAAACAGTGCTGTACTTAGGCCACAAAGAGGAAAGTTTCAGCAGTTCCGTCCATGACCCCTCAATATTATTATTCTCTGCCTGTATCTATCTTCTCCGCGTTTTAAGATCATCGCTGTCCTCCTAATAGTATTCATTTCTGCTGTAAGTATTTTCTCTATGTTTTAACCCTTTACCGAGCAGACGCTTGTCCGGTTTTTAGCCCTGAACGGGCAAGATTTTTTCAGGTGCTGTAAAATTTCGGGTTACGTTAGTAAAAACATCACAAATAAGGTGTTAGTCATCCGATTTTAGTTAGATAAACAACACAATGAAGGGAATGGCATGCAGAATATGTTACTCGCGTGATTGTTGCCAGTAATCTATACATGAACACCAATATTTACGAAATACAGCATATTGTTTGTGATTGTCAGTCATCTATACAGCAATTTACAAACACATTTTCAGAATCATAATCAGTTTCTTTAAAGTCCGACTCACGACAGCTAACGCAAAGTAACGCTGATCACTGATATCTAGCTCCGATTAATAGTCAACCTCGTGCCCTTCAATGTCACTTAAATTGAACCTAGCGAAATCTCGGCTATCGCTTGAAGAATCGCCGAAATCCATTTATCAATTTTGAACAATGAAGCGTAAAAACCCAGAAAACTATTTTTAAAATCCGTTCAAATTCATCTCCCCCGATGGTGTTTCCACCTTGTCGTGGTGGCGGAGCTTGAGTTACTCAATGACTCTGAGAGCTCTGCCGGCGGTAACTTAGCTACCAGCAGGGCCTCCCAAGCCGGACAGGTCAAAGGGTAGAGAACAGACAAAGAGAAACACCATGGGCCTCCAGGTTGGGGGTTGAAGCGTGAGGTTAACATCTCTACCTTTGTAAAAACTATTTTGTTACGAAACAGATACATGAGCCTCGAATTCGGACTGACTTATTTGGACAGCGACCTTGGAGCGTTAAAGGACTTTTGAGATTTGGAACATGGAATATACGGACACTATATCGAGCTGGAGCAGCCGAACTAACCCGGGAGCTGGTTGAATATCAAATTGAAATAACAGCAATTCAAGAAATAAGGTGGAGAGGATACTTTAGAGCAAAATGGAATGATTATAATATATGGAGGAAACACCCAAAATAAATATGAATTAGGAACAGGATTTGTCATCAAAGAAGAGTTATGGGGGAACATTCTAAACTTTAAAGCTGTTAATGACAGGATTAGTAAATTACGAAGAAAAGGTAAATGGAAAAGTATAACGATGAGTACATGCACCTACTGAAGAAAAACAAGATGATATTAAAGAAGACGTTTATAATGATCTGGAAGATGTCATAGAAGAAACCCCCAAACAGGACATCCTGATTGTTCTGGGAGACTTCAACGCAAAAATAGGTAGAGAGCAAACTCATAAAAAAGTTGCCGGTATGGAAAGCCTACATACAACTTTAAATGATAATGGATGGAGAGTCATCAACCTAGCAGAAGCCAAAGGACTGCAGATCAGCAGTACCAGACAGCAAAGAAAGGATATACATAAACAAACTTGGAAATCATGTGACAAGAGAACCTATTATCAAATATATCACATTTTAATTAACAACAAATATGCATCAAACATACAAGTTAGAAGCTTTAGAGGAGCTGAGTGCCACAGCGACCACTTTCTCGTTGGGGCAAAACTTAAAATAAAACTTAAGAGAGCTTTCTATGCTAAACTACAAAGGTTACATCCAACATATAACAGAGACAAGCTACAAGAAATTACAGTCAAAGAGAAATTTGCAGATGAAATAAAATGTAAACTTGAAATTCTAAAATAAAACCGTTGGAGGAAATCGTTGACCAAACTTGGTTGAGCATCAAAAATACAATTCAATCTACCGCAGAAGAATGTCTCGGTGTGTTAACCACGCAAAGAAAGAACAGATGGTTCAATGAAAAATGTGAAGAAGCAGTCATTAGGAAAAAGAATTCTAGACAGTTATGGCTAAATGACATCAACAACATCCAAAAGGAAGAGCAATATAGAACTGAATAGTGAGTTCCCTTGAAGGAAGATGGCGGGACATTTCTTCGTCCCGTAAAATGGAACGTGTTTTTTCCGAAATGTGTGTGGATTAAGTGTGTTTTATTGGTGAAATGGAGTTCGGACCGTGCAACGGAGTTCGTGCACGCGCGCCCGGACTTCCTTCGGCGTATCATCGGCGCCCGGTGGCGATAGTTAAGCCTAACATGACGACCAGACGACCAGCAAGGACACAACGTGGTAAGAGGGCGGGCACGCGCAGAAGGCGTTTAAAATGTGACAGATTGGGTATCGGAAACGTTCGAGTACTGTACTGGAACTGTGCATCATTTAGTCAACGCCGACCCATTCTTGACAAACTACAGTACGGAAACGATATTGTAGTCATACAAGAAACACAGCTCGGCGACGGAACAGTCAATGTCGCGTGATTTCAGGGATTCTTTAACAGGCGGCACCTCGGACAGGCCATTCTGGTCCGCGACAACATACTAGTGTCTGAGATCGATATGTCTTCCTGGAACAGTGATGCCCTGCAAGTGCAGGCATTAAGAATAATGACACCAGTGCAGCTTGTAATGGTGAACGTTTATGCGCGAAATGGGAAGGTCGACGTGCGACAATGGCAGAGTTTGTTCGATATGGATGAAAGGCATATCATATACTGTGGGGACTTCAATGCCAGAGGCAGTCAATGGGGGAATTGCATCACCAATAGACAGGGAGAAGATCTGGAGGACGCCCTGGCATCTGCTGCCCTAATCTTTCTGAATGATGGGAAGGTCACCAGAATAGCCACTCGACCAGGTGACTCTGACAGCGTCATTGACTTGGCTCTGGTGTCGCCCACCATCGCACCAAGGTGCCGGTGGGGCACACTGGGATACCACGATAGTGACCACTACCCTTGTGTCATCCTGATCAAGAAAGACGGGGCCATGAGTCCAAAAAAACAAGACAAATGCCTTCCCGTACGACAACACTGGTCAAGACGCCATAAGCAAGATCAGAAGAAGAAAACTAACTTCCTCCCGCAGGAGACAAGAAAGATGGTTGCAGCCACCATGGTGGAATGGAGAGGTCGAGAAGGCATAACTAGGAAATAGGCAGGCTGGGAAAGAGGCAGGCTGTCAAAGACTTGCAAAAAGCCAGAAAGGCTAACATGCCACAGGTTGAGTTGGCGAACCTGAAGACTGAGGTCGATAGGACGACGACTTTATTCAAATCCTGCGCCAAACAGGCCAAGGCCGAGAAATGGGACGAGTTCTGCAGGAAGGTGTGCTCCGAGCGATCTCTTACGACATTCTGGCGCCTCCACAAGAGCATGAACGGTGCTGCACAACGTAGGGGTATTCCAGACTTTCAAGGCACAGACCTCGCATGGAAAAAGTCGGATGCGGATAAAGGTAAGGCCCTTCTTGCACGCTATATAGAACAGACTGACCAGAAAGACGAGCCCGCCAGACAGAGGACCACAACGACACTCTCTCAGTTGTGCGAGGGGGTCGGGACAGACGAAGAATGGACAATCACAGCTGAGATAGTGCGTGCGATGCTCAAGAAATCACCTAACACCGCCCCAGGCCCAGACGGCATCCGAAATGGTGACCTACTGGTGATATCAGATGATGACATGGAAGAACTGGCCAGAGAATTCAACACCAGTATCCAGAGGGGTCAGGTCAAAGAAGAATGGCTACACAGCTACTTGCTGCCGCTGCCAAAACCGAACAAAGACCATTCCAAGATAAGCGGCTACAGAATCATTACGATGCAGAATACTGTTGGCAAGCTACTGGAGAAAATTGTAGCACACAGACTTGCTTGGGACTTGGAACAGCTCGGCTGCTTCCCGCCCACACTTGGAGGATACAGACGCAACAAAGAGACATGGCTGAATGCGGCGGTCTTTGCTCAAGATGTTTACGAAGGATTTCAGGTCAGAGAAGAGACATGTGCGGCCGCCATAGACTTAGAGGACGCATATAACAGAGTATCGTTCGAGCACTTGATGCAAACCCTCCTCAGACTGAAAGTGCACCCTCACCTTGTACGATGGATAGCTGCAGTTCTGCTCCAAAGGAAGGTGGTGCTAAGATGCGGCAGTTGGTCTTCTGAGCCGATAACGATATGTCCAGGATTGCCGCAGGGTTCACCACTGTCACCAGTACTATTCAACGTGTATACGGTGCCGATCACTGAACAACAGTTGGACGGGAGCTGTAGGACTCTGTCATTCGTTGACGACATCCTCGTGTATCGACAGGGTCGAGATAGACAGGCGGTTGCCAATGATATGCAGGGCGACCTAGATCGAATTTCCTCATGGTGTGCTGATGCCGATGCCCTTGTCAACCCTGCAAAGGCAACGGTTACATGGTTCTCACTAAACAACCATATTGTGAAAACAGATCTGCCGGCAGTAAGAATGGATGGGAGCATTTTGAGTAGAACCCAGTCAATGACATATCTTGGCGTGAGGCTTGATCGTAGCCTGTCCTTCAGAGATCATGTCGATTATGTCACAACGAAGGCTCGAAAAGGTTTGTCAGCAATGAGAGTCATGGCGACTGCCAATATCGAGCAAAGACTGCTAATACTTCTGTTCCAGGGACTTGTGCTTTCACGCATCGAGTATGCCCTGGCCATCCTCACTGTCAGCCCTACACAGATTGGAAGACTTGAAAAGGTACAAAACGAAGCCATGCGCATCATTTTGAGCTGCACGAGAGACACCAGCTGTGTAGCAATGAGATACCTCCTTGACTTCCCGACAATGGAACACAGGATCAAGATCTGGAGAGCTCGTGCATACTTAAAAATAAGTGCAGATGAGCAGCACCCTCTGCATGACGCTATATTCAGAGAAAAGGGTGACAGGCTAAAGAGGGGAAAATCATGGATTGGTCGGGCGGAAGATGTCGTCAGAAAGGTCTGCAGTCTTACCAGTATCAACCCCGGCAAGGAATGGGTGTCGGTGCCTCCAGCTTTTAAGTGCACTTTCTCCTGCATTATCACACTCGACAGACGGGGCAGAGAGCAGAACCCTGCCGCTGTCAATGCAGAGGTTAACGCGCTCATCTATGAACACTCAGATAGCCCCGAAGTGCTCATCTATACAGATGGATCTGTTGTAAAGCAGCAGAGAAGTGCGTGGGCATTTACAGCCCGTTCAGCGGGCCGAACCGTTCAAGAATCCAGTGGTGCCCACTCTATGACCACGAGCAGCATGACTATGGAGGTGATGGCAGTTACACAGGCTTTCATATGGCTGGAATCACAGCATTATACCAACGTGTGTGTACTAAGTGATTCAATGAGCATGATTCAGAAGGTCGAAGCTGGATCTGTACGTAGACAGTGGACTGAATCGCTGCGGAAGTCTGTTGTCCGTAAAGTCACCTTCATCTTCGTCCCGGGACATGCGTGAGTCGAGGGAAATGAACGAGCTGACAAACTGGCTGGCTCTGCACCCCCTGTAGATGGCCAGCCCATGGATCGTGCCGATGTTATTAACGTCCTTAAAGATATGGCGAGAACAGAGGACTTTGACGTCAGTGATTCCACATCGCTGTCCAGGATGAAAGACCTGGGAGTAAGAATCGGCACAGCCAGACGCGAAAGGTACGTCGAGAAAACAAAGCGCCTCGTCAACCAACACAGAACTGGCACTATTAGCCACCGGACGCTGATGCATATGCTGGGGGGAGGATCTGAGCACCTATGGACATGTCCGGAGTGCAATGAAGATACCCCTACTGATAACTGATAACTGAAAACTGAATGTAAAGAGACTACAAGAATAGCTCGGCAGCAGAAGCGAGAATATATGAACAATATAATCAAAGATATGGAAACCAATCACCAGAAAAACGAATCCAGAAAGTTTTTTTAAAGAACTGAAGTCAATGAAACGAGGGCACCATAACATCACATATGGTTTAAAAGACAAAAATGGGAATATGAAAAAATAGGGGGTGCTACAATTCACAGCTCCTGCAGAACAACATTGACATCACTATTCTTGACCAGATATCATTGTCAGGTAAAGATGCTACAACTCACAACTTCTGCAGAACAACGTCGACTTCACTATTCTTGACAAGACATTATTGTCAGCTAGGGATGCTACAACTCACAACTCCTGCAGAACAACGTCGAATTCACTATTTTTGTCAAGACATCATTGTCAGCTAGCCAGATAGGGTGAATTACGAGTGAAAGACAAGACCTCAAGAGTTCAGACAGTAACACAACAGTTCAACTAATATGATAGAGAGACATTAATCAATGACAGGACCCAGAGAGCCAGCCAGTGAGTACCTGTAACAAACACCCAGGTTAGACATATAAAAGCTCACAGGGTTGTTGGTCTGGATCAGGGAACAAATTATTTCCCATCCAGGTATGAGGCAGCTTAGAGGCTGGACATACATTAGATGCAAACAGGACACACATTACATAAAACTAGACCAGCGATATTTCTACAACAACTCCCATAAAATTCAACTCGACATAACAACCAACATCCCACATCATAAGTCTATTTCCCTGTTAATATCATCTCTGATATTTTTCATTTTATTTTCGGCGTAGAGGTTAAATAAATATGTCATTTCCTCTTGTATAGACATCAAGACTTCAAAAGTGGCCTTGGTCCTCGGGTAAGCTTTTTGAGTTTTAATTTCATATCTGTTTCTAACAACTGATGATCTGTATCACAATCTGCACTTCGTAGGGTTTTTGCAGACTGACACAGACCATCAGTTATTAGAAGCAGATCTGAAATTAAAACTCAGCAACTAAGAGCCATCAAGTGTTCCGCCCACAAGTGATAAGTGAATGAGTACGCCTGACAATTTTTAACAAGTATTTCAGCCTTTTGTGGAAGTTTATGCAATATGCACCCTAAGATAATTAATGTTGCACCATCTGCTGGATGAGTTTCTCTTGGTCCATTCGTCTAATCATCTGCCAGAATCTTGTGTGTACGAGCCACTGTGTTCAAGTGATTGTTGTCAGCAGTTGTCTCTTCAAGTCTTGTCTCGTGGCCTGACGATCCTGCTTGTAGATTATTTGGTTCAGAAAGCAGACATAGAACGAAATTCCAGAAACACTGACTAATGATCAGCAAGTAGTGCCACAATTGGCAGGACTTTCTTGGAAGAAAACTATCAGATTAATTCCTAAGCATGTGTGTCTTAATGTACTGACCAACCACTAAATTAATCAGCAGACTGTATCAAAGGTGAGTTATTTTCTGCCTCATACCGCAATTGCTACAGTTGTATCTACAGAAATTATGGATGAAGACAAGATGGGACACAGAAAACATGTGCCAACACCGAGAGAAGAATAATGTTGTACACCTACCACCAAAGTCCACGGTTCTCTTGCTAAAGGGGGTCACCTGAGACACAACAGACTCTGAACTGGCTACTAGGGGGACCGGTCCAAAACTAGCAAATGCTGGTGGTGGCGGCTGGTTCTTGCCAAAAGTAAACTCTGTCAGATATAGACAACATATGAGAGGGCATAACAAACTCAAGACAGCCAGAGAAAACAAATGTCATGACATTTAGGACGTAGAGAAAAGCTAGGCAAAATAAGGACTAACAGATCATATAAAGGAGATCAGGAGTCAGACATAAAACTTCTTAGAATTTTAAACGTCACACAATATATGAGATGATAGAACCATAGAATGTTGCCGACAGAATAAATCTACTTTAAATTCTCTAAAATAATTAACTACCACATGGGGAAGATGGCTAACTTTGGTGTGTACAATATGGAATGATGCTTGCATTGGTGCATACAATAACACATGACAAGATACTTTGGTGCATACAATAACACATGACAAGATACTTTGGTGCCTACAATAACACATGACAAGATACATTGGTGCATACAATAACACATGACAAGATACTTTGGTGCATACAATAACACATGACAAGATACTTTGGTGCATACAATAACACATGACAAGATACATTGGTGCATACAATAACACATGACAAGATACATTGGTGCACACAATAACACATGACAAGATACTTTGGTGCCTACAATAACACATGGCAAGATACATTGGTGCATACAATAACACATGACAAGATACTTTGGTGCATACAATAACACATGACAAGATACTTTGGTGCCTACAATAACACATGACAAGATACATTGGTGCATACAATAACACATGACAAGATACTTTGGTGCATACAATAACACATGACAAGATACTTTGGTGCATACAATAACACATGACAAGATACATTGGTGCATACAATAACACATGACAAGATACATTGGTGCATACAATAACACATGACAAGATACATTGGTGCACACAATAACACATGACAAGATACTTTGTTGCCTACAATAACACATGCCAAGATACATTGGTGCATACAATAACACATGACAAGATACTTTGGTGCCTACAATAACACATGACAAGATACTTTGGTGCCTACAATAATGTGAAAGGATGGCTAATGTGGGTGTGTTACAGCTCTCTCAGGTACTAAACTCTTGTAAACTCAAGACTACTTACTTCCAAAAGATTTGCCGGCATCCAGAGATGCAGCCCCAGAGTTGTTCTTGACTGCCTGTGCCCAAAAGCCAGTGCCAAATCTTGGAAGTTGGCTCGGGTCATGTGAGTCTGCGTTGAGCAAGCGTCCTGTATGGACATGGTGAGAAGTATACCGCGTTATGGCCAACATTGAGCCATGCTTTTAAATCGTGATGTAGTTGTGGTGTAACGTTATTGTGGAATAAGTGATTGTATATTCGATAATGTTGTTATTTGGCTGTGTAGAATATTATATGTAGAAAACGCATAAACAATCTCTGAGTTAACTGCTGTTTAAGTTTACTCGTGTTCGAGTTGATGTAATGTGTAAAGTAGTGTAGAGCAACCATCTGCAAGTCATATGCTGAGAGATGACCATGGTGCCGACTGCACAAGAAATTACCTACAGTCATTACTCCTATGAAGACGGGCCCACTAGACAGAGCTTTTACCATACATGCCGCAGGCTGGCAATGAACTTGAAAGTCGCACTCAACAAAAGAGTATTCAAGAAGCGCAGTCAGACTATGGCAGTGATAATGACTTCCTGACAGATACCAGCGCCAAGCACTGGCGAATACTAGCTATCAACTCCAGGGCAAATAAGAATCATAATAAATATGAACAGTTACAGGTGCCCTAACTCTCTGGTAACAGTAAGAGTAACACACATTGGCAGTTGTCTGTGAATATTGAATGTCCATAACTCAGACATCATCTTATCCATCGGCAACACAGAATAGCTCAGTGGCAGTAGAATCGCCAGTCTTAGACCCATTGCGTTCATGGCACCACACATGTCGGCCACCCACCACACATGTTGGCAACCCACCACACATGTTGGCAACCCACCACACATGTCGGCAACCCACCACACATGTTGACAACCCACCACACATGTCGGCAACCCACTACACATGTTGGTAACCCACCACACATGTTGGCAACCCACCACACATGTTGGCAACCCTCCACGCATGTTGGCAACCTACCACACATGTTGGCAACCCACCACACATGTTGGCAACCTACCACACATGTTGGCAACCCACCACGCATGTCAACAACCTACCACACATGTTGGCAACCCACCACGCATGTCAACAACCTACCACACCTGTTGGCAACCCACCACACATGTTGGCAACCCACCACACATGTCGGCAACCCACCACACATGTTGGCAACCCACCACGCATCTCGGCAACCCACCACACATGTCAACAACCTACCACACATGTTGGCAACCCACCACACATGTTGGCAACCTACCACACATGTTGGCAACCCGCCACACATGTCAACAACCTACCACACCTGTTGGCAACCCACCACACATGTTGGCAACCCACCACACATGTTGGCAACCCACCACACATGTTGGCAACCCACCACGCATCTCGGCAACCCACCACACATGTTGACAACCCGCCACACATGTCAACAACCCACCACACATGTTGGCAACCCACCACGCATCTCGGCAACCTACCACACATGTTGGCAACCCACCACACATGTTGGCAACCCACCACACATGTTGGCAACCCACCACACATGTTGGCAACCCACCACGCATCTCGGCAACCCACCACACATGTTGGCAACCCACCACACATGTTGGCAACCCACCACGCATCTCGGCAACCCACCACACATGTTGGCAACCCGCCACACATGTCAACAACCTACCACACCTGTTGGTAGTACAGCCGGCTAAGGATGGGTTGTGCTTATGGCCGGCTACCCCATCACTTGACAATTGCAGACACAAAATCCGACCAACCATGAATATGTTACATAAAGAAAGAACTGGGAGATGCGTGGTCTAGAGGTATGGTGTCCACCTCGAGTGCTGGAGGTCCCGGGTTCATGCCCCGGTGAGGACCAGGATTTTTTCACGTGGACTTCTGGTAATAAAATGTCCCCTGGTCTCTGGGTAGTCAATTCGGACGCCCGTGTGTATTGTTGTGCACGTAAGAAATCCCTTATCAGTTGGAAATCGAAAAAGAATAGCCTAACGGTGCTGCCCGGGCAAAATTTTGAGTTAAAAATCTACCCAATGAATCTCAGGATCCTCGTCGGTGCTACGGAGTTCGTGAACTAAGCTGAGTTTCTCCAAACTCAGGTTTGAGTTAGGAGGAGAACGGAGCACTGATGGGTTACACCCGTGTGCCGTGATGTTGATCCATCGACTAAACTAAACTAAAAAAGAACTACTCAGCCAACAAGAGGAAAGGAAGCTCATACACAAGAGATATGACAAGAGGAGAAAGCCGCAAGGAGTATGGGACGCTAATTACGTTTCTGTCGCCTAGGAGTATCTCCAGGAATGGCACCTGGAATTTTAAAACTGTATGGATTAGGTCAGATAGCACATGTGGTAGCATGTATGAAGCACTAAAGGATTAGCATTCTGGGATTGTGCAAAACAAGTAGGACAGAACTGGCACACAGCACCTAAGCACAGGTGAAACAGTGCTGTACTTAGGCCACAAAGAGGAAAGTTTCAGCAGCTCCGTCCATGACCCCTCAATATTATTATTCTCTGCCTGTATCTATCTTCTCCGCGTTTTAAGGTCATCGCTGTCCTCCTAATAGTAATCATTTCTGCTGTAAGTATTTTCTCTATGTTTTAACCCTTTACCGGGCAGACGCTTGTCCGGTTTTTAGCCCTGAACGGGCAAGATTTTTTCAGGTGCGGTAAAATTTCGGGTAGCGGGGTAGGGGTATCCCCTATCAAAGGAGAAGTAAGGCGCCTCCTTCCCTCCGCTAGCCTACGGGACACCCTTGGGCAAGGTGGAGTACCCGTTTAGCCCCCCGATCAGGGTTACGTGAAGCCATGGGTGCAGGTGGTGGATGAAGATGTAGAGCAGCCGACAGATAGTTGTAGGTTATGGTCTACACCTTCACGACGGTAGGCAGAGGATCTCCTTTTTTGAGGAGACAATGGCTACGGTCACTGACCAGTATGGTCACTGCTGGGAAGGAAAGCAATGGCAAACTACCTTCTTTACACATGCCAAGAAAATCATGTTGTGTTCACTTATCGATAATCAGAGAAACGGCGTAAATGGGTGCTCCATAGGAGCAGCCTCGCCCGGTAGGGATAGTCATGCGCACCAGGTGACTCCAGACCGTCAACAGGCTACTGGGTGCAAAAGATTAATATCATTGAAAGTAGGAACTTGGAATGTTAGAACAATGAATGCAGATGGAAAGTTGGAGGACATCAAAAAAGAAATGGAGAGAGAGAAGATTAACATATTAGGAATATCGGAAACGAGATGGAGAGGAGCAGGGATAAGGACAGGAGAGGATTGTAAGATTATTATTTACTCGGGGGGAGAAGAACAGCAAAGAGGTGTAGCCATTATATTAGATAAGCAAACATCAAATTCTGTCAAAGGATATTGGGCTGTGTCAGACAGAGTTCTATTAGTAAAATTAAACGGAAGACCTTTTAAAATAAATGTAATTCAAGTATATGCCCCAACAAGTGAAAGCAGTGAAGAAAGTATAGAGGCATTTTATAATGACATGGAGTCTGCTTTGAAGAACTGTAAAAAATCAGAAATAAATATCATAATGGGTGATTTCAACGCAAAAATAGGAAAGCAAAGCGATGGATACAGTGTAGGCAACCATGGTTTGGGAGAGAGAAATGAAAGAGGTTACAGACTTGTAGAATGGGCAAAAGAACAAGAATTGGTTGTAGGAAACACCTGGTTTAAACAACATCCTAGAAGATTATGGACATGGAGGAGTCCAGACAGCAGGATTAAAAACCAGATAGATTACATCCTGATGAGCAAAAGGTTTCGAAATGCATTAACAGTTGTAAAAACAGTTCCAAATGCAGACTGTTACAGTGATCACAGATTAATTACTGGCACATTGAGGGTAAAGTTAAAGAAAGTCAAGTATACAGCAGGAAACCCTAAATATGACTTGTGCAAATTGAAAACTAACAAAGAAATACAAGATAATTTTAACATAGAAGTAAAGAACAAATTTGATTTATTGTCTGATTTAGAGATCCTATTTCAAGATGTAGATGATCAATGGGAAATGCTGAAGAATTCAATCAGTTGTGCAGCAGAAAAAACTATTCCAAAAGTAAAGAAAGTTGGCCGTAAGACATGGATGACTGAAGAAATTTTACAACTAATGGAAACAAGAAGACAGAACAAAAATAATCCTGCCAAATATGAAGAAATTCACAGAAAAGTCAGAACCTTATGTAAGGAGGCTAAAGAAACATGGCTTGAGAAAAATTGCAGAGAAATTGAAAAACAACACAACAGTAAAAATGCGAAACTAATGCACAAAAGAATTCAGGAGATTACTAATAAAAGAACACGTACATCAGCAGGCTGCCTAAAGACAAAAGATGGAAGAGTCATAATAGAAAAAGATCAGATTTTACATGTATGGTCAGATTACGTGAAAAACCTTTATGACGATAGCAGAGACGAACAATATATTGTTCAAAATAACAATGAAGGGCCAGCAATTTTGAAGATGGAGGTTCAGAATGCTCTTAATCATATGAAATCTGGCAAAACCCCCGGTCCAGACAGCGTCACAACAGAAATGATTAATGCTTTAGAAGAATATGGAATAGATAAAGTTACCAGTCTGCTTAATACAATATATGATACTGGAAACATACCTCATGAGTTATGTAATTCTGTATTTATTGCAATCCCAAAGAAATCAGGAGCCTTGGAATGTGATCAACATCGAACAATTAGTATAATGAGTCACATCACGAAGATTTTGCTAAGAATTATCATGCAAAGAGTTAGGAGGAAAATACAACCTGAAATAGGAGAAGAACAATGTGGGTTTGTAGTAGGCAAGGGTACAGTAAATGCTGTGTATATACTGAGAACCGTAATCGAACGTTCTATAGAAGTAAACAAAGATCTACACCTTTGCTTCATTGACTACACAAAGGCTTTTGATAAAGTGAGACATGTCAACATGATAAGGATGCTTGAAGATCTACAAATTGATGGGAAAGACCTTAGACTTGTAAAAAACATACATTGGAAACAACAAGCTGCCATAAGAGTTGATAATGAAGTAAGCCAATATCAGCCTATTAAGAGAGGTGTGAGACAGGGATGTGTAATGTCTCCAGATCTGTTTTCCCTGTACAGTGAAAATATTTTCAGAAATATTGAAAATATGGAAGGAATCAACATTGGGGGACGATGCATCAATAACATTAGATATGCAGATGATACAGTCTTGATTGCAGACAATGAACAGGACCTGCAAAATTTAGTAGATGCGGTTGTTACACATAGTGAACAACAAGGGTTAGAATTAAATTGTAAAAAGACACAGATTATGGTCGTCACTAAGAAGAACGAAATTCCACAGTGTAATATACAAGTAAATGGGAATACTCTTCAACAAGTGAATAGGTACAATTACCTCGGAACAGTAATAACATCTGATGGGAGATGCCTTGAAGAGATTAGAACAAGAATCGCCATGGCAAAAGTAGCCTTTAGCAAGATGAAAAACATACTGACCAATAAAAAGATGTCAATTGAAACGAGAAAAAGAGTGTTGAGATGCTACATAGAACCTGTACTTTTATATGGATGTGAAGCTTGGACAATGAGCAGCCAGGCTGAAAAATATCTGATGGCTGTAGAAATGTGGTTTCTGAGGAAAATGCAAAGAATACCATGGACAGCCAGAAAGACCAATGAACAAGTCCTTCAAGAAACAAATGAAGATCGTAAACTGATCAGAGACATTAGACGTAGACAGTCACAATTTTTTGGGCATGTTATGAGAAGAAATGATTTGGAGAACTTGGTGACAACTGTAAGATCGAGGGGAACAGACCAAGGGGAAGACCTAGAAACAAGTATCTGGATGGCTTGGCCTTGTGGCATGGTCGAGACAAAAACACGGAACTGATCCACGACTCTGTTGATCGAGTGAGATGGCAGAACATGACCGCCCACGCTTACCGGCATGGCACATGATGGATGGATGGAAAATTTCGGGTTACGTTAGTAAAAACATCACAAATAAGGTGTTAGTCATCCGATTTTAGTTAAATAAACAACACAATGAAGGGGAAAGCATGCTGAATATGTTACTCGCGTGATTGTTGCCGGTAATCCATACATGAACACCAATATTTACAAAATACAGCATATTGTTTGTGATTGTCAGTCATCTATACGGCAATTTACAAACACATTTTCAGAATCATAATCAGTTTCTTTAAAGTCCGACTCACGACAGCTAACGCAAAGTAACGCTGATCACTGATATCTAGCTCCGATTAATAGTCAACCTCGTGCCCTTCAATGTCACTTAAATTGAACCTAGCGAAATCTCGGCTATCGCTTGAAGAATCGCCAAAATCCATTTATCAATTTTGAACAATGAAGCGTAAATACCCAGAAAACTATTTTTAAAATCCGTTCAAATTCATCTCCCCCGATGGTGTTTCCACCTTGTCGTGGTGGCGGAGCTTGAGTTTCTCAATGACTCTGAGAGCTCTGCCGGCGGTAACTTAGCTACCAGCAGGGCCTCCCAAGCCGGACAGGTCAATGGGTAGAGAACAGACAAAGAGAAACACCATGGGCCTCCAGGTTGGGGGTTGAAGCGTGAGGTTAACATCTCTACCTTTGTAAAAACTATTTTGTTACGAAACAGATACATGAGCCTCGAATTCGGACTGACTTATTTGGACAGCGACCTTGGAGCGTTAAAGGACTTTTGAGATTTGGAACATGGAATGTACGGACACTATATCCAGCTGGAGCGGCCGAAGAACTAACCCGGGAGCTGGTTGAATATCAAATTGAAATAACAGCAATTCAAGAAATAAGGTTGAGAGGATACTTTAGAGCAAAATGGAATGATTATAATATATGGAGGAAACACCCAAAATAAATATGAATTAGGAAAAGGATTTGTCATCAAAGAAGAGTTATGGGGAAACATTCTAAACTTTAAAGCTGTTAATGACAGGATTAGTAAATTACGAAGAAAAGGTAAATGGAAAAGTATAACGATGAGTACATGCACCTACTGAAGAAAAACAAGATGATATTAAAGAAGACGTTTATAATGATCTGGAAGATGTCATAGAAGAAACCCCCAAACAGGACATCCTGATTGTTCTGGGAGACTTCAACGCAAAAATAGGTAGAGAGCAAACTCATAAAAAAGTTGCCGGTATGGAAAGCCTACATACAACTTTAAATGATAATGGATGGAGAGTCATCAACCTAGCAGAAGCCAAAGGACTGCAGATCAGCAGTACCAGACAGCAAAGAAAGGATATACATAAACAAACTTGGAAATCATGTGACAAGAGAACCAATTATCAAATATATCACATTTTAATTAACAACAAATATGCATCAAACATACAAGTTAGAAGCTTTAGAGGAGCTGAGTGCCACAGCGACCACTTCCTCGTTGGGGCAAAACTTAAATAAAACTTAAGAGAGCTTTCTATGCTAAACTACAAAGGTTACATCCAACATTTAACGGAGAAAAACTACAAGAAATTACAGTCAAAGAGAAATTTGCAGATGAAATAAAATGTAAACTTGAAATTCTAAAAAAAAACCGTTGGAGGAAATCGTTGACCAAACTTGGTTGAACATCAAAAATGCAATTCAGTCTACCGCAGAAGAATGTCTCGGTGTGTTAACCACGCAAAGAAAGAACAGATGGTTCAATGAAAAATGTGAAGAAGCAGTCATTAGGAAAAAGAATTCTAGACAGTTATGGCTAAATGACATCAACAACATCCAAAAGGAAGAGCAATATAGAAATGAATGTAAAGAGACTACAAAAATAGTTCGGCAGCAGAAGCGAGAATATATGAACAATATAATCAAAGATATGGAAACTAATCACCAGAAAAACGAATCCAGAAAGTTTTTTTAAAGAACTGAAGTCAATGAAACGAGGGCACCATAACATCACATATGGTTTAAAAGACAAAAATGGGAATATGATAAATAGGGGGTGCTACAATTCACAGCTCCTGCAGAACAACATTGACTTCACTAATCTTGGCCAGATATCATTGTCAGGTAGGGATGCTACAACTCACAACTTCTGCAGAACAACGTCGACTTCACTATTCTTGACCAGACATCATTGTCAGCTAGGGATGCTAAACTCACAACTCCTGCAGAACAACGTCGACTTCACTATTCTTGACAAGACATTATTGTCAGCTAGGGATGCTACAACTCACAACTCCTGCAGAACAACGTCGAATTCACTATTTTTGTAAAGACATCATTATCAGCTAGCCAGATAGGGTGAATTACAAGTTAAAGACAAGACCTCAAGAGTTCAGACAGTTACACAACAGTTCAACTGAAATATGATAGAGAGACATTAATCAATGACAGGACCCAGAGAGCCAGCCAGTGAGTATCTGTGACAAACACCCAGGTTAGACATATAAAAGCTTACAGGGTTTTTGGTCTGAATCGGGGAACACATCATTTCCCATCCAGGTATGAGGCAGCTTAGAGGCTGGACATACATTAGATGCAAACAGGACACACATTACATAAAACTAGACCAGCGATATTTCTAAAAGAACTCCCATATTATTCAACTCGACATAACAACCAACATCCCACATCATAAGTCTATTTCCCTGTTTATATAATCTCTGATATTTCTCATTTTATTTTCGGCTTACATGTTAAATAAATATGTCATTTCCTCTTGTATAGACATCAAGACTTCAAAAGTGGCCTTGGTCCTCGGGTAAGCTTTTTGAGTTTTAATTTCAGATCTGTTTCTAATAACTGATGATCTGTATCACAGTCTGCACTTCATTGGGTTTTTGCAGACTGACACAGACCATCAGTTATTAGAAGCAGATCTGAAATTAAAACTCAGGAACTAAGAGCCATCAAGTGTTCCGCCCACAAGTGATAAGTGAATGAGTACGCCTGACGATTTTTAACAAGTATTTCAGCTTTTTGTGGAAGTTTATGCAATATGCACCCTAAGATAATAAATGTTGCACCATCTGCTGGATGAGTTTCTCTTGGCCCATTCGTCTAAGCATCTGCCATAATCTTGTGTGTACGAGCCACTATGTTCAAGTGATTATTGTCAGCAGTTGTCTCTTCAAGTCTTGTATCGTGGCCTGACGATGCTGCTTGTAGATTATTTGATTCAGAAAGTAGACATAGAACGAAATTCCAGAAACACTGACTAATGATCAGCAAGTAGTGCCACAATTGGCAGGACTTTCTTGGAAGAAAACTATCAGATTAATTCCTAAGCATGTGTGTCTTAATGTACTAACCAACCACTAAATTAATCAGCACACTGTATCAAATGTGAGTTATTTTCTGCCTCATACCGCTATTGCTATAGTTTTATCTACAAAAATTATGAATGAAGACAAGATGGGACACAGAAAACATGTGCCAACACCGAGAAAAGAATAATGATGTACACCTACCACCAAAGTCCACGGTTCTCTTGCCAAAGGGGGTCACCTGAGACACAACAGACTCTGAGCTGGCTACTAGGGGGGCCGGTCCAAAACTAGCAAATGCTGGTGGTGGCGGCTGGTTCGTGCCAAAAGTAAAATCTGTCAGATATAGACAACATATGAGAGGGCATACCACACTCAAGACAGCCAGAGAAAACAAATGTCATGAAATTTAGGACATAGAGAAAAGTTAGGCAAAATAAGGACTAACAGACCATATAAAGGAGATCAGGAGTGAGACATAAAACTTCTTAGAAGTTTAAACGTCACACAATATATGAGATGTAGAACCATAGAATGTTGCCGACAGAATAAATCTACTTTAAATTCTCTAAAATAATTAACTACCACATGGGGAAGATGGCTAACTTTGGTGTGTACAATATGGAATGATGCTTGCATTGGTGCATACAATAACACATGACAAGATACTTTGGTGCATACAATAACACATGACAAGATACTTTGGTGCATACAATAACACATGACAAGATACATTGGTGCATACAATAACACATGACAAGATACTTTGGTGCATACAATAACACATGACAAGATACATTAGTGCATACAATAACACATGACAAGATACTTTGATGCATGCAATAACACATGACAAGATACTTTAGTGCATACAATAACACATGACAAGATACTTTGGTGCATACAAAAACACATGACAAGATACTTTGGTGCATACAATAACACATGACAAGATACATTGGTGCATACAATAACACATGACAAGATACTTTGGTGCATGCAATAACACATGACAAGATACTTTGGTGCATACAATAACACATGACAAGATACATTGATGCATACAATAACACATGACAAGATACATTGATGCATACAATAACACATGACAAGATACTTTGGTGCATACAATAACACATGACAAGATACTTTGGTGCATACAATAACACATGACAAGATACTTTGGTGCATACAATAACACATGACAAGATACTTTGGTGCATACAATAACACATGACAAGATACTTTGGTGCATACAATAACACATGACAAGATACATTGATGCATACAATAACACATGACAAGATACTTTGGTGCATACAATAACACATGACAAGATACATTGATGCATACAATAACACATGACAAGATACTTTGGTGCATATAATAACACATGACAAGATACTTTAGTGCATACAATAACACATGACAAGATACATTGGTGCATACAATAACACATGACAAGATACTTTGGTGCATACAATAACACATGCCAAGATACATTGGTGCATACAATAACACATGACAAGATACATTGGTGCATACAATAACACATGCCAAGATACTTTGGTGCATACAATAACACATGACAAGATACTTTGGTGCATACAATAACACATGACAAGATACATTGGTGCATACAATAACACATGACAAGATACTTTGGTGCATACAATAATGTGAAAGGATGGCTAATGTGGGTGTGTTACAGCTCTCTCAGGTACTAAAATCTTGTAAACTCAAGACTACTTACTTCCAAAAGATTTGCCGGCATCCAGAGGTGCAGCTCCAGAATTGTTCTGGACTGCCTGTGCCCAAAAGCCAGTGCCAAATCTTGGAAGTTGGCTCGGGTCATGTGAGTCTGCGTTGAGCAAGCGTCCTGTATGGACATGGTGAGAAGTATACCGCGTTATGGCCAACATTGAGCCATGCTTTTAAATCGTGTTGTAGTTGTGGTGATACGTTATTGTGGAATAAGTGATTGTATATTCGATAATGTTGTTATTTGGCTGTGTAGAATATTATATGTAGAAAACGCATAAACAGTCTCTGAGTTAACTGCTGTTTAAGTTTACTCGTGTTCGAGTTGATGTAATGTGTAAAGTAGTGTAGAGCAACCATCAGCAAGTCATATGCTGAGAGATGACCATGGTGCCGACTGCACAAGAAATTACCTACAGTCATTACCCCTATGAAGACGGGCCCACTAGACAGAGCTTTTACCATACATGCCGCAGGCTGGCAATGAACTTGAAAGTCGCACTCAACAAAAGAGTATTCAAGAAGCGCAGTCAGACTATGGCAGTGATAATGACTTCCTGACAGATACCAGCGCCAAGCACTGGCGAATACTAGCTATCAACTCCAGGGCAAATAAGAATCATAATAAATATGAACAGTTACAGGTGCCCTAACTCTCTGGTAACAGTAAGAGTAACACACATTGGCAGTTGTCTGGGAATATTGAATGTCCATAACTCAGACATCATCTTATCCATCGGCAACACAAAATAGCTCAGTGGCAGCAGAATCGCCAGTCTTAAACCCATTGCGTTCATGGCACCACACATGTCGGCCACCGACCACACATGTTGGCAACCCACCACACATGTTGGCAACCCACCACACATGTCGGCAACCCACCACACATGTTGACAACCCACCACACATGTCGGCAACCCACTACACATGTTGGCAAACCACCACACATGTTGGCAACCCACCACGCATGTCGGCAACCCACCACACATGTTGGCAACCCACCACGCATGTTGGCAACCTACCACACATGTTGGCAACCCACCACACATGTTGGCAACCTACCACACATGTTGGCAACCCACCACGCATGTCAACAACCTACCACACATGTTGGCAACCCACCACGCATGTCAACAACCTACCACACCTGTTGGCAACCCACCACACATGTTGGCAACCCACCACACATGTTGGCAACCCACCACACATGTTGGCAACCCACCACGCATCTCGGCAACCCACCACACATGTTGGCAACCCACCACACATGTCAACAACCCACCACACATGTCGGCAACCTACCACACATGACGGCAACCCGCCACACGTGACGGCAACCTGCCACACATGTCGGCAACCCACCACACGTGTCAACAACCCACCACACATGTCAACAACCTACCACACATGACGGCAACCCGCCACACATGTCGGCAACCCACCACACGTGTCAACAACCTACCACACATGTCAACAACCTACCACACATGACGGCAACCCACCACACATGTTGGCAACCCACCACGCATGTCAACAACCTACCACACATGATGGTAGTACAGCTGGCTAAGGATGGGTTGTGTTTAGGGCCGGCTACCCCATCACTTGACAATTGCAGCCACATAATCCGACCAACCATGAATATGTTACATAAAGAAAGAACTGGGAGATGCGTGGTCTAGAGGTATGGTGTCCACCTCGAGTGCTGGAGGTCCCGGGTTCATGGCCCGGTGAGGCCCAGGATTTTTTCACGTGGACTTCTAGTAATAAAATGTCCCCTGGTCTCTGGGTAGTCAATTCGGACGCCCGTGTGTATTGTTGTGCACGTAGGAAATCCCTTATCAGTTGGAAATCGAAAAAGAATAGCCTAACGGTGCTGCCCGGGCAAAATTTTGAGTTAAAAATCTACTCAAAGAATCGCAGGATCCTCGTCGGTGCTACGGAGTTCGTGAACTAAGCTGAGTTTCTCCAAACTCAGGTTTGAGTTAGGAGTAGAACGGAGCACTGATGGGTTACACCCGTGTGCCGTGATGTTGATCCATCGACTAAACTAAACTAAAAAAGAACTACTCAGCCAACAAGAGGAAAGGAAGCTCATACACAAGAGATATGACAAGAGGAGAAAGCCGCAAGGAGTATGGGACGCTGATTACATTTCTGTCGCCTAGGAGTATCTCCAGGAATGGCACCTGGAATTTTAAAACTGTATGGATTAGGTCAGATAGCACATGTGGTAGCATGTATGAAGCACTAAAGGATTAGCATTCTGGGATTGTGCAAAACAAGTAGGACAGAACTGGCACACAGCACCTAAGCACAGGTGAAACAGTGCTGTACTTAGGCCACAAAGAGGAAAGTTTCAGCAGTTCCGTCCATGACCCCTCAATATTATTATTCTCTGCCTGTATCTATCTTCTCCGCGTTTTAAGGTCATCGCTGTCCTCCTAATAGTATTCATTTCTGCTGTAAGTATTTTCTCTATGTTTTAACCCTTTACCGGGCAGACGCTTGTCCGGTTTTTAGCCCTGAACGGGCAAGATTTTTTCAGGTGCTGTAAAATTTCGGGTTACGTTAGTAAAAACATCACAAATAAGGTGTTAGTCATCCGATTTTAGTTAGATAAACAACACAATGAAGGGAATGGCATGCAGAATATGTTACTCGCGTGATTGTTGCCAGTAATCTATACATGAACACCAATATTTACGAAATACAGCATATTGTTTGTGATTGTCAGTCATCTATACAGCAATTTACAAACACATTTTCAGAATCATAATCAGTTTCTTTAAAGTCCGACTCACGACAGCTAACGCAAAGTAACGCTGATCACTGATATCTAGCTCCGATTAATAGTCAACCTCGTGCCCTTCAATGTCACTTAAATTGAACCTAGCGAAATCTCGGCTATCGCTTGAAGAATCGCCGAAATCCATTTATCAATTTTGAACAATGAAGCGTAAAAACCCAGAAAACTATTTTTAAAATCCGTTCAAATTCATCTCCCCCGATGGTGTTTCCACCTTGTCGTGGTGGCGGAGCTTGAGTTACTCAATGACTCTGAGAGCTCTGCCGGCGGTAACTTAGCTACCAGCAGGGCCTCCCAAGCCGGACAGGTCAAAGGGTAGAGAACAGACAAAGAGAAACACCATGGGCCTCCAGGTTGGGGGTTGAAGCGTGAGGTTAACATCTCTACCTTTGTAAAAACTATTTTGTTACGAAACAGATACATGAGCCTCGAATTCGGACTGACTTATTTGGACAGCGACCTTGGAGCGTTAAAGGACTTTTGAGATTTGGAACATGGAATATACGGACACTATATCGAGCTGGAGCAGCCGAACTAACCCGGGAGCTGGTTGAATATCAAATTGAAATAACAGCAATTCAAGAAATAAGGTGGAGAGGATACTTTAGAGCAAAATGGAATGATTATAATATATGGAGGAAACACCCAAAATAAATATGAATTAGGAACAGGATTTGTCATCAAAGAAGAGTTATGGGGGAACATTCTAAACTTTAAAGCTGTTAATGACAGGATTAGTAAATTACGAAGAAAAGGTAAATGGAAAAGTATAACGATGAGTACATGCACCTACTGAAGAAAAACAAGATGATATTAAAGAAGACGTTTATAATGATCTGGAAGATGTCATAGAAGAAACCCCCAAACAGGACATCCTGATTGTTCTGGGAGACTTCAACGCAAAAATAGGTAGAGAGCAAACTCATAAAAAAGTTGCCGGTATGGAAAGCCTACATACAACTTTAAATGATAATGGATGGAGAGTCATCAACCTAGCAGAAGCCAAAGGACTGCAGATCAGCAGTACCAGACAGCAAAGAAAGGATATACATAAACAAACTTGGAAATCATGTGACAAGAGAACCTATTATCAAATATATCACATTTTAATTAACAACAAATATGCATCAAACATACAAGTTAGAAGCTTTAGAGGAGCTGAGTGCCACAGCGACCACTTTCTCGTTGGGGCAAAACTTAAAATAAAACTTAAGAGAGCTTTCTATGCTAAACTACAAAGGTTACATCCAACATATAACAGAGACAAGCTACAAGAAATTACAGTCAAAGAGAAATTTGCAGATGAAATAAAATGTAAACTTGAAATTCTAAAATAAAACCGTTGGAGGAAATCGTTGACCAAACTTGGTTGAGCATCAAAAATACAATTCAATCTACCGCAGAAGAATGTCTCGGTGTGTTAACCACGCAAAGAAAGAACAGATGGTTCAATGAAAAATGTGAAGAAGCAGTCATTAGGAAAAAGAATTCTAGACAGTTATGGCTAAATGACATCAACAACATCCAAAAGGAAGAGCAATATAGAACTGAATAGTGAGTTCCCTTGAAGGAAGATGGCGGGACATTTCTTCGTCCCGTAAAATGGAACGTGTTTTTTCCGAAATTTGTGTGGATTAAGTGTGTTTTATTGGTGAAATGGAGTTCGGACCGTGCAACGGAGTTCGTGCACGCGCGCCCGGACTTCCTTCGGCGTATCATCGGCGCCCGGTGGCGATAGTTAAGCCTAACATGACGACCAGACGACCAGCAAGGACACAACGTGGTAAGAGGGCGGGCACGCGCAGAAGGCGTTTAAAATGTGACAGATTGGGTATCGGAAACGTTCGAGTACTGTACTGGAACTGTGCATCATTTAGTCAACGCCGACCCATTCTTGACAAACTACAGTACGGAAACGATATTGTAGTCATACAAGAAACACAGCTCGGCGACGGAACAGTCAATGTCGCGTGATTTCAGGGATTCTTTAACAGGCGGCACCTCGGACAGGCCATTCTGGTCCGCGACAACATACTAGTGTCTGAGATCGATATGTCTTCCTGGAACAGTGATGCCCTGCAAGTGCAGGCATTAAGAATAATGACACCAGTGCAGCTTGTAATGGTGAACGTTTATGCGCGAAATGGGAAGGTCGACGTGCGACAATGGCAGAGTTTGTTCGATATGGATGAAAGGCATATCATATACTGTGGGGACTTCAATGCCAGAGGCAGTCAATGGGGGAATTGCATCACCAATAGACAGGGAGAAGATCTGGAGGACGCCCTGGCATCTGCTGCCCTAATCTTTCTGAATGATGGGAAGGTCACCAGAATAGCCACTCGACCAGGTGACTCTGACAGCGTCATTGACTTGGCTCTGGTGTCGCCCACCATCGCACCAAGGTGCCGGTGGGGCACACTGGGATACCACGATAGTGACCACTACCCTTGTGTCATCCTGATCAAGAAAGACGGGGCCATGAGTCCAAAAAAACAAGACAAATGCCTTCCCGTACGACAACACTGGTCAAGACGCCATAAGCAAGATCAGAAGAAGAAAACTAACTTCCTCCCGCAGGAGACAAGAAAGATGGTTGCAGCCACCATGGTGGAATGGAGAGGTCGAGAAGGCATAACTAGGAAATAGGCAGGCTGGGAAAGAGGCAGGCTGTCAAAGACTTGCAAAAAGCCAGAAAGGCTAACATGCCACAGGTTGAGTTGGCGAACCTGAAGACTGAGGTCGATAGGACGACGACTTTATTCAAATCCTGCGCCAAACAGGCCAAGGCCGAGAAATGGGACGAGTTCTGCAGGAAGGTGTGCTCCGAGCGATCTCTTACGACATTCTGGCGCCTCCACAAGAGCATGAACGGTGCTGCACAACGTAGGGGTATTCCAGACTTTCAAGGCACAGACCTCGCATGGAAAAAGTCGGATGCGGATAAAGGTAAGGCCCTTCTTGCACGCTATATAGAACAGACTGACCAGAAAGACGAGCCCGCCAGACAGAGGACCACAACGACACTCTCTCAGTTGTGCGAGGGGGTCGGGACAGACGAAGAATGGACAATCACAGCTGAGATAGTGCGTGCGATGCTCAAGAAATCACCTAACACCGCCCCAGGCCCAGACGGCATCCGAAATGGTGACCTACTGGTGATATCAGATGATGACATGGAAGAACTGGCCAGAGAATTCAACACCAGTATCCAGAGGGGTCAGGTCAAAGAAGAATGGCTACACAGCTACTTGCTGCCGCTGCCAAAACCGAACAAAGACCATTCCAAGATAAGCGGCTACAGAATCATTACGATGCAGAATACTGTTGGCAAGCTACTGGAGAAAATTGTAGCACACAGACTTGCTTGGGACTTGGAACAGCTCGGCTGCTTCCCGCCCACACTTGGAGGATACAGACGCAACAAAGAGACATGGCTGAATGCGGCGGTCTTTGCTCAAGATGTTTACGAAGGATTTCAGGTCAGAGAAGAGACATGTGCGGCCGCCATAGACTTAGAGGACGCATATAACAGAGTATCGTTCGAGCACTTGATGCAAACCCTCCTCAGACTGAAAGTGCACCCTCACCTTGTACGATGGATAGCTGCAGTTCTGCTCCAAAGGAAGGTGGTGCTAAGATGCGGCAGTTGGTCTTCTGAGCCGATAACGATATGTCCAGGATTGCCGCAGGGTTCACCACTGTCACCAGTACTATTCAACGTGTATACGGTGCCGATCACTGAACAACAGTTGGACGGGAGCTGTAGGACTCTGTCATTCGTTGACGACATCCTCGTGTATCGACAGGGTCGAGATAGACAGGCGGTTGCCAATGATATGCAGGGCGACCTAGATCGAATTTCCTCATGGTGTGCTGATGCCGATGCCCTTGTCAACCCTGCAAAGGCAACGGTTACATGGTTCTCACTAAACAACCATATTGTGAAAACAGATCTGCCGGCAGTAAGAATGGATGGGAGCATTTTGAGTAGAACCCAGTCAATGACATATCTTGGCGTGAGGCTTGATCGTAGCCTGTCCTTCAGAGATCATGTCGATTATGTCACAACGAAGGCTCGAAAAGGTTTGTCAGCAATGAGAGTCATGGCGACTGCCAATATCGAGCAAAGACTGCTAATACTTCTGTTCCAGGGACTTGTGCTTTCACGCATCGAGTATGCCCTGGCCATCCTCACTGTCAGCCCTACACAGATTGGAAGACTTGAAAAGGTACAAAACGAAGCCATGCGCATCATTTTGAGCTGCACGAGAGACACCAGCTGTGTAGCAATGAGATACCTCCTTGACTTCCCGACAATGGAACACAGGATCAAGATCTGGAGAGCTCGTGCATACTTAAAAATAAGTGCAGATGAGCAGCACCCTCTGCATGACGCTATATTCAGAGAAAAGGGTGACAGGCTAAAGAGGGGAAAATCATGGATTGGTCGGGCGGAAGATGTCGTCAGAAAGGTCTGCAGTCTTACCAGTATCAACCCCGGCAAGGAATGGGTGTCGGTGCCTCCAGCTTTTAAGTGCACTTTCTCCTGCATTATCACACTCGACAGACGGGGCAGAGAGCAGAACCCTGCCGCTGTCAATGCAGAGGTTAACGCGCTCATCTATGAACACTCAGATAGCCCCGAAGTGCTCATCTATACAGATGGATCTGTTGTAAAGCAGCAGAGAAGTGCGTGGGCATTTACAGCCCGTTCAGCGGGCCGAACCGTTCAAGAATCCAGTGGTGCCCACTCTATGACCACGAGCAGCATGACTATGGAGGTGATGGCAGTTACACAGGCTTTCATATGGCTGGAATCACAGCATTATACCAACGTGTGTGTACTAAGTGATTCAATGAGCATGATTCAGAAGGTCGAAGCTGGATCTGTACGTAGACAGTGGACTGAATCGCTGCGGAAGTCTGTTGTCCGTAAAGTCACCTTCATCTTCGTCCCGGGACATGCGTGAGTCGAGGGAAATGAACGAGCTGACAAACTGGCTGGCTCTGCACCCCCTGTAGATGGCCAGCCCATGGATCGTGCCGATGTTATTAACGTCCTTAAAGATATGGCGAGAACAGAGGACTTTGACGTCAGTGATTCCACATCGCTGTCCAGGATGAAAGACCTGGGAGTAAGAATCGGCACAGCCAGACGCGAAAGGTACGTCGAGAAAACAAAGCGCCTCGTCAACCAACACAGAACTGGCACTATTAGCCACCGGACGCTGATGCATATGCTGGGGGGAGGATCTGAGCACCTATGGACATGTCCGGAGTGCAATGAAGATACCCCTACTGATAACTGATAACTGAAAACTGAATGTAAAGAGACTACAAGAATAGCTCGGCAGCAGAAGCGAGAATATATGAACAATATAATCAAAGATATGGAAACCAATCACCAGAAAAACGAATCCAGAAAGTTTTTTTAAAGAACTGAAGTCAATGAAACGAGGGCACCATAACATCACATATGGTTTAAAAGACAAAAATGGGAATATGAAAAAATAGGGGGTGCTACAATTCACAGCTCCTGCAGAACAACATTGACATCACTATTCTTGACCAGATATCATTGTCAGGTAAAGATGCTACAACTCACAACTTCTGCAGAACAACGTCGACTTCACTATTCTTGACAAGACATTATTGTCAGCTAGTGATGCTACAACTCACAACTCCTGCAGAACAACGTCGAATTCATTATTTTTGTCAAGACATCATTGTCAGCTAGCCAGATAGGGTGAATTACGAGTGAAAGACAAGACCTCAAGAGTTCAGACAGTAACACAACAGTTCAACTAATATGATAGAGAGACATTAATCAATGACAGGACCCAGAGAGCCAGCCAGTGAGTACCTGTAACAAACACCCAGGTTAGACATATAAAAGCTCACAGGGTTGTTGGTCTGGATCAGGGAACAAATTATTTCCCATCCAGGTATGAGGCAGCTTAGAGGCTGGACATACATTAGATGCAAACAGGACACACATTACATAAAACTAGACCAGCGATATTTCTACAACAACTCCCATAAAATTCAACTCGACATAACAACCAACATCCCACATCATAAGTCTATTTCCCTGTTAATATCATCTCTGATATTTTTCATTTTATTTTCGGCGTAGAGGTTAAATAAATATGTCATTTCCTCTTGTATAGACATCAAGACTTCAAAAGTGGCCTTGGTCCTCGGGTAAGCTTTTTGAGTTTTAATTTCATATCTGTTTCTAACAACTGATGATCTGTATCACAATCTGCACTTCGTAGGGTTTTTGCAGACTGACACAGACCATCAGTTATTAGAAGCAGATCTGAAATTAAAACTCAGCAACTAAGAGCCATCAAGTGTTCCGCCCACAAGTGATAAGTGAATGAGTACGCCTGACAATTTTTAACAAGTATTTCAGCCTTTTGTGGAAGTTTATGCAATATGCACCCTAAGATAATTAATGTTGCACCATCTGCTGGATGAGTTTCTCTTGGTCCATTCGTCTAATCATCTGCCAGAATCTTGTGTGTACGAGCCACTGTGTTCAAGTGATTGTTGTCAGCAGTTGTCTCTTCAAGTCTTGTCTCGTGGCCTGACGATCCTGCTTGTAGATTATTTGGTTCAGAAAGCAGACATAGAACGAAATTCCAGAAACACTGACTAATGATCAGCAAGTAGTGCCACAATTGGCAGGACTTTCTTGGAAGAAAACTATCAGATTAATTCCTAAGCATGTGTGTCTTAATGTACTGACCAACCACTAAATTAATCAGCAGACTGTATCAAATGTGAGTTATTTTCTGCCTCATACCGCAATTGCTACAGTTGTATCTACAGAAATTATGGATGAAGACAAGATGGGACACAGAAAACATGTGCCAACACCGAGAGAAGAATAATGTGGTACACCTACCACCAAAGTCCACGGTTCTCTTGCTAAAGGGGGTCACCTGAGACACAACAGACTCTGAACTGGCTACTAGGGGGACCGGTCCAAAACTAGCAAATGCTGGTGGTGGCGGCTGGTTCTTGCCAAAAGTAAACTCTGTCAGATATAGACAACATATGAGAGGGCATAACAAACTCAAGACAGCCAGAGAAAACAAATGTCATGACATTTAGGACGTAGAGAAAAGCTAGGCAAAATAAGGACTAACAGATCATATAAAGGAGATCAGGAGTCAGACATAAAACTTCTTAGAATTTTAAACGTCACACAATATATGAGATGATAGAACCATAGAATGTTGCCGACAGAATAAATCTACTTTAAATTCTCTAAAATAATTAACTACCACATGGGGAAGATGGCTAACTTTGGTGTGTACAATATGGAATGATGCTTGCATTGGTGCATACAATAACACATGACAAGATACTTTGGTGCATACAATAACACATGACAAGATACTTTGGTGCCTACAATAACACATGACAAGATACATTGGTGCATACAATAACACATGACAAGATACTTTGGTGCATACAATAACACATGACAAGATACTTTGGTGCATACAATAACACATGACAAGATACATTGGTGCATACAATAACACATGACAAGATACATTGGTGCACACAATAACACATGACAAGATACTTTGGTGCCTACAATAACACATGGCAAGATACATTGGTGCATACAATAACACATGACAAGATACTTTGGTGCATACAATAACACATGACAAGATACTTTGGTGCCTACAATAACACATGACAAGATACATTGGTGCATACAATAACACATGACAAGATACTTTGGTGCATACAATAACACATGACAAGATACTTTGGTGCATACAATAACACATGACAAGATACATTGGTGCATACAATAACACATGACAAGATACATTGGTGCATACAATAACACATGACAAGATACATTGGTGCACACAATAACACATGACAAGATACTTTGTTGCCTACAATAACACATGCCAAGATACATTGGTGCATACAATAACACATGACAAGATACTTTGGTGCCTACAATAACACATGACAAGATACTTTGGTGCCTACAATAATGTGAAAGGATGGCTAATGTGGGTGTGTTACAGCTCTCTCAGGTACTAAACTCTTGTAAACTCAAGACTACTTACTTCCAAAAGATTTGCCGGCATCCAGAGATGCAGCCCCAGAGTTGTTCTTGACTGCCTGTGCCCAAAAGCCAGTGCCAAATCTTGGAAGTTGGCTCGGGTCATGTGAGTCTGCGTTGAGCAAGCGTCCTGTATGGACATGGTGAGAAGTATACCGCGTTATGGCCAACATTGAGCCATGCTTTTAAATCGTGATGTAGTTGTGGTGTAACGTTATTGTGGAATAAGTGATTGTATATTCGATAATGTTGTTATTTGGCTGTGTAGAATATTATATGTAGAAAACGCATAAACAATCTCTGAGTTAACTGCTGTTTAAGTTTACTCGTGTTCGAGTTGATGTAATGTGTAAAGTAGTGTAGAGCAACCATCTGCAAGTCATATGCTGAGAGATGACCATGGTGCCGACTGCACAAGAAATTACCTACAGTCATTACTCCTATGAAGACGGGCCCACTAGACAGAGCTTTTACCATACATGCCGCAGGCTGGCAATGAACTTGAAAGTCGCACTCAACAAAAGAGTATTCAAGAAGCGCAGTCAGACTATGGCAGTGATAATGACTTCCTGACAGATACCAGCGCCAAGCACTGGCGAATACTAGCTATCAACTCCAGGGCAAATAAGAATCATAATAAATATGAACAGTTACAGGTGCCCTAACTCTCTGGTAACAGTAAGAGTAACACACATTGGCAGTTGTCTGTGAATATTGAATGTCCATAACTCAGACATCATCTTATCCATCGGCAACACAGAATAGCTCAGTGGCAGTAGAATCGCCAGTCTTAGACCCATTGCGTTCATGGCACCACACATGTCGGCCACCCACCACACATGTTGGCAACCCACCACACATGTTGGCAACCCACCACACATGTCGGCAACCCACCACACATGTTGACAACCCACCACACATGTCGGCAACCCACTACACATGTTGGCAACCCACCACACATGTTGGCAACCCACCACACATGTTGGCAACCCTCCACGCATGTTGGCAACCTACCACACATGTTGGCAACCCACCACACATGTTGGCAACCTACCACACATGTTGGCAACCCACCACGCATGTCAACAACCTACCACACATGTTGGCAACCCACCACGCATGTCAACAACCTACCACACCTGTTGGCAACCCACCACACATGTTGGCAACCCACCACACATGTTGGCAACCCACCACACATGTTGGCAACCCACCACGCATCTCGGCAACCCACCACACATGTCAACAACCTACCACACATGTTGGCAACCCACCACACATGTTGGCAACCTACCACACATGTTGGCAACCCGCCACACATGTCAACAACCTACCACACCTGTTGGCAACCCACCACACATGTTGGCAACCCACCACACATGTTGGCAACCCACCACACATGTTGGCAACCCACCACGCATCTCGGCAACCCACCACACATGTTGGCAACCCGCCACACATGTCAACAACCCACCACACATGTTGGCAACCCACCACGCATCTCGGCAACCTACCACACATGTTGGCAACCCACCACACATGTTGGCAACCCACCACACATGTTGGCAACCCACCACACATGTTGGCAACCCACCACGCATCTCGGCAACCCACCACACATGTTGGCAACCCACCACACATGTTGGCAACCCACCACGCATCTCGGCAACCCACCACACATGTTGGCAACCCGCCACACATGTCAACAACCTACCACACCTGTTGGTAGTACAGCCGGCTAAGGATGGGTTGTGCTTATGGCCGGCTACCCCATCACTTGACAATTGCAGCCACAAAATCCGACCAACCATGAATATGTTACATAAAGAAAGAACTGGGAGATGCGTGGTCTAGAGGTATGGTGTCCACCTCGAGTGCTGGAGGTCCCGGGTTCATGCCCCGGTGAGGACCAGGATTTTTTCACGTGGACTTCTGGTAATAAAATGTCCCCTGGTCTCTGGGTAGTCAATTCGGACGCCCGTGTGTATTGTTGTGCACGTAAGAAATCCCTTATCAGTTGGAAATCGAAAAAGAATAGCCTAACGGTGCTGCCCGGGCAAAATTTTGAGTTAAAAATCTACCCAATGAATCTCAGGATCCTCGTCGGTGCTACGGAGTTCGTGAACTAAGCTGAGTTTCTCCAAACTCAGGTTTGAGTTAGGAGGAGAACGGAGCACTGATGGGTTACACCCGTGTGCCGTGATGTTGATCCATCGACTAAACTAAACTAAAAAAGAACTACTCAGCCAACAAGAGGAAAGGAAGCTCATACACAAGAGATATGACAAGAGGAGAAAGCCGCAAGGAGTATGGGACGCTAATTACGTTTCTGTCGCCTAGGAGTATCTCCAGGAATGGCACCTGGAATTTTAAAACTGTATGGATTAGGTCAGATAGCACATGTGGTAGCATGTATGAAGCACTAAAGGATTAGCATTCTGGGATTGTGCAAAACAAGTAGGACAGAACTGGCACACAGCACCTAAGCACAGGTGAAACAGTGCTGTACTTAGGCCACAAAGAGGAAAGTTTCAGCAGCTCCGTCCATGACCCCTCAATATTATTATTCTCTGCCTGTATCTATCTTCTCCGCGTTTTAAGGTCATCGCTGTCCTCCTAATAGTAATCATTTCTGCTGTAAGTATTTTCTCTATGTTTTAACCCTTTACCGGGCAGACGCTTGTCCGGTTTTTAGCCCTGAACGGGCAAGATTTTTTCAGGTGCGGTAAAATTTCGGGTAGCGGGGTAGGGGTATCCCCTATCAAAGGAGAAGTAAGGCGCCTCCTTCCCTCCGCTAGCCTACGGGACACCCTTGGGCAAGGTGGAGTACCCGTTTAGCCCCCCGATCAGGGTTACGTGAAGCCATGGGTGCAGGTGGTGGATGAAGATGTAGAGCAGCCGACAGATAGTTGTAGGTTATGGTCTACACCTTCACGACGGTAGGCAGAGGATCTCCTTTTTTGAGGAGACAATGGCTACGGTCACTGACCAGTATGGTCACTGCTGGGAAGGAAAGCAATGGCAAACTACCTTCTTTACACATGCCAAGAAAATCATGTTGTGTTCACTTATCGATAATCAGAGAAACGGCGTAAATGGGTGCTCCATAGGAGCAGCCTCGCCCGGTAGGGATAGTCATGCGCACCAGGTGACTCCAGACCGTCAACAGGCTACTAGGTGCAAAAGATTAATATCATTGAAAGTAGGAACTTGGAATGTTAGAACAATGAATGCAGATGGAAAGTTGGAGGACATCAAAAAAGAAATGGAGAGAGAGAAGATTAACATATTAGGAATATCGGAAACGAGATGGAGAGGAGCAGGGATAAGGACAGGAGAGGATTGTAAGATTATTATTTACTCGGGGGGAGAAGAACAGCAAAGAGGTGTAGCCATTATATTAGATAAGCAAACATCAAATTCTGTCAAAGGATATTGGGCTGTGTCAGACAGAGTTCTATTAGTAAAATTAAACGGAAGACCTTTTAAAATAAATGTAATTCAAGTATATGCCCCAACAAGTGAAAGCAGTGAAGAAAGTATAGAGGCATTTTATAATGACATGGAGTCTGCTTTGAAGAACTGTAAAAAATCAGAAATAAATATCATAATGGGTGATTTCAACGCAAAAATAGGAAAGCAAAGCGATGGATACAGTGTAGGCAACCATGGTTTGGGAGAGAGAAATGAAAGAGGTTACAGACTTGTAGAATGGGCAAAAGAACAAGAATTGGTTGTAGGAAACACCTGGTTTAAACAACATCCTAGAAGATTATGGACATGGAGGAGTCCAGACAGCAGGATTAAAAACCAGATAGATTACATCCTGATGAGCAAAAGGTTTCGAAATGCATTAACAGTTGTAAAAACAGTTCCAAATGCAGACTGTTACAGTGATCACAGATTAATTACTGGCACATTGAGGGTAAAGTTAAAGAAAGTCAAGTATACAGCAGGAAACCCTAAATATGACTTGTGCAAATTGAAAACTAACAAAGAAATACAAGATAATTTTAACATAGAAGTAAAGAACAAATTTGATTTATTGTCTGATTTAGAGATCCTATTTCAAGATGTAGATGATCAATGGGAAATGCTGAAGAATTCAATCAGTTGTGCAGCAGAAAAAACTATTCCAAAAGTAAAGAAAGTTGGCCGTAAGACATGGATGACTGAAGAAATTTTACAACTAATGGAAACAAGAAGACAGAACAAAAATAATCCTGCCAAATATGAAGAAATTCACAGAAAAGTCAGAACCTTATGTAAGGAGGCTAAAGAAACATGGCTTGAGAAAAATTGCAGAGAAATTGAAAAACAACACAACAGTAAAAATGCGAAACTAATGCACAAAAGAATTCAGGAGATTACTAATAAAAGAACACGTACATCAGCAGGCTGCCTAAAGACAAAAGATGGAAGAGTCATAATAGAAAAAGATCAGATTTTACATGTATGGTCAGATTACGTGAAAAACCTTTATGACGATAGCAGAGACGAACAATATATTGTTCAAAATAACAATGAAGGGCCAGCAATTTTGAAGATGGAGGTTCAGAATGCTCTTAATCATATGAAATCTGGCAAAACCCCCGGTCCAGACAGCGTCACAACAGAAATGATTAATGCTTTAGAAGAATATGGAATAGATAAAGTTACCAGTCTGCTTAATACAATATATGATACTGGAAACATACCTCATGAGTTATGTAATTCTGTATTTATTGCAATCCCAAAGAAATCAGGAGCCTTGGAATGTGATCAACATCGAACAATTAGTATAATGAGTCACATCACGAAGATTTTGCTAAGAATTATCATGCAAAGAGTTAGGAGGAAAATACAACCTGAAATAGGAGAAGAACAATGTGGGTTTGTAGTAGGCAAGGGTACAGTAAATGCTGTGTATATACTGAGAACCGTAATCGAACGTTCTATAGAAGTAAACAAAGATCTACACCTTTGCTTCATTGACTACACAAAGGCTTTTGATAAAGTGAGACATGTCAACATGATAAGGATGCTTGAAGATCTACAAATTGATGGGAAAGACCTTAGACTTGTAAAAAACATATATTGGAAACAACAAGCTGCCATAAGAGTTGATAATGAAGTAAGCCAATATCAGCCTATTAAGAGAGGTGTGAGACAGGGATGTGTAATGTCTCCAGATCTGTTTTCCCTGTACAGTGAAAATATTTTCAGAAATATTGAAAATATGGAAGGAATCAACATTGGGGGACGATGCATCAATAACATTAGATATGCAGATGATACAGTCTTGATTGCAGACAATGAACAGGACCTGCAAAATTTAGTAGATGCGGTTGTTACACATAGTGAACAACAAGGGTTAGAATTAAATTGTAAAAAGACACAGATTATGGTCGTCACTAAGAAGAACGAAATTCCACAGTGTAATATACAAGTAAATGGGAATACTCTTCAACAAGTGAATAGGTACAATTACCTCGGAACAGTAATAACATCTGATGGGAGATGCCTTGAAGAGATTAGAACAAGAATCGCCATGGCAAAAGTAGCCTTTAGCAAGATGAAGAACATACTGACCAATAAAAAGATGTCAATTGAAACGAGAAAAAGAGTGTTGAGATGCTACATAGAACCTGTACTTTTATATGGATGTGAAGCTTGGACAATGAGCAGCCAGGCTGAAAAATATCTGATGGCTGTAGAAATGTGGTTTCTGAGGAAAATGCAAAGAATACCATGGACAGCCAGAAAGACCAATGAACAAGTCCTTCAAGAAACAAATGAAGATCGTAAACTGATCAGAGACATTAGACGTAGACAGTCACAATTTTTTGGGCATGTTATGAGAAGAAATGATTTGGAGAACTTGGTGACAACTGGTAAGATCGAGGGGAACAGACCAAGGGGAAGACCTAGAAACAAGTATCTGGATGGCTTGGCCTTGTGGCATGGTCGAGACAAAAACACGGAACTGATCCACGACTCTGTTGATCGAGTGAGATGGCAGAACATGACCGCCCACGCTTACCGGCATGGCACATGATGGATGGATGGAAAATTTCGGGTTACGTTAGTAAAAACATCACAAATAAGGTGTTAGTCATCCGATTTTAGTTAAATAAACAACACAATGAAGGGGAAAGCATGCTGAATATGTTACTCGCGTGATTGTTGCCGGTAATCCATACATGAACACCAATATTTACAAAATACAGCATATTGTTTGTGATTGTCAGTCATCTATACGGCAATTTACAAACACATTTTCAGAATCATAATCAGTTTCTTTAAAGTCCGACTCACGACAGCTAACGCAAAGTAACGCTGATCACTGATATCTAGCTCCGATTAATAGTCAACCTCGTGCCCTTCAATGTCACTTAAATTGAACCTAGCGAAATCTCGGCTATCGCTTGAAGAATCGCCAAAATCCATTTATCAATTTTGAACAATGAAGCGTAAATACCCAGAAAACTATTTTTAAAATCCGTTCAAATTCATCTCCCCCGATGGTGTTTCCACCTTGTCGTGGTGGCGGAGCTTGAGTTTCTCAATGACTCTGAGAGCTCTGCCGGCGGTAACTTAGCTACCAGCAGGGCCTCCCAAGCCGGACAGGTCAATGGGTAGAGAACAGACAAAGAGAAACACCATGGGCCTCCAGGTTGGGGGTTGAAGCGTGAGGTTAACATCTCTACCTTTGTAAAAACTATTTTGTTACGAAACAGATACATGAGCCTCGAATTCGGACTGACTTATTTGGACAGCGACCTTGGAGCGTTAAAGGACTTTTGAGATTTGGAACATGGAATGTACGGACACTATATCCAGCTGGAGCGGCCGAAGAACTAACCCGGGAGCTGGTTGAATATCAAATTGAAATAACAGCAATTCAAGAAATAAGGTGGAGAGGATACTTTAGAGCAAAATGGAATGATTATAATATATGGAGGAAACACCCAAAATAAATATGAATTAGGAAAAGGATTTGTCATCAAAGAAGAGTTATGGGGAAACATTCTAAACTTTAAAGCTGTTAATGACAGGATTAGTAAATTACGAAGAAAAGGTAAATGGAAAAGTATAACGATGAGTACATGCACCTACTGAAGAAAAACAAGATGATATTAAAGAAGACGTTTATAATGATCTGGAAGATGTCATAGAAGAAACCCCCAAACAGGACATCCTGATTGTTCTGGGAGACTTCAACGCAAAAATAGGTAGAGAGCAAACTCATAAAAAAGTTGCCGGTATGGAAAGCCTACATACAACTTTAAATGATAATGGATGGAGAGTCATCAACCTAGCAGAAGCCAAAGGACTGCAGATCAGCAGTACCAGACAGCAAAGAAAGGATATACATAAACAAACTTGGAAATCATGTGACAAGAGAACCAATTATCAAATATATCACATTTTAATTAACAACAAATATGCATCAAACATACAAGTTAGAAGCTTTAGAGGAGCTGAGTGCCACAGCGACCACTTCCTCGTTGGGGCAAAACTTAAAATAAAACTTAAGAGAGCTTTCTATGCTAAACTACAAAGGTTACATCCAACATTTAACGGAGAAAAACTACAAGAAATTACAGTCAAAGAGAAATTTGCAGATGAAATAAAATGTAAACTTGAAATTCTAAAAAAAAAACCGTTGGAGGAAATCGTTGACCAAACTTGGTTGAACATCAAAAATGCAATTCAGTCTACCGCAGAAGAATGTCTCGGTGTGTTAACCACGCAAAGAAAGAACAGATGGTTCAATGAAAAATGTGAAGAAGCAGTCATTAGGAAAAAGAATTCTAGACAGTTATGGCTAAATGACATCAACAACATCCAAAAGGAAGAGCAATATAGAAATGAATGTAAAGAGACTACAAAAATAGTTCGGCAGCAGAAGCGAGAATATATGAACAATATAATCAAAGATATGGAAACTAATCACCAGAAAAACGAATCCAGAAAGTTTTTTTAAAGAACTGAAGTCAATGAAACGAGGGCACCATAACATCACATATGGTTTAAAAGACAAAAATGGGAATATGATAAATAGGGGGTGCTACAATTCACAGCTCCTGCAGAACAACATTGACTTCACTAATCTTGGCCAGATATCATTGTCAGGTAGGGATGCTACAACTCACAACTTCTGCAGAACAACGTCGACTTCACTATTCTTGAACAGACATCATTGTCAGCTAGGGATGCTAAACTCACAACTCCTGCAGAACAACGTCGACTTCACTATTCTTGACAAGACATTATTGTCAGCTAGGGATGCTACAACTCACAACTCCTGCAGAACAACGTCGAATTCACTATTTTTGTAAAGACATCATTATCAGCTAGCCAGATAGGGTGAATTACAAGTTAAAGACAAGACCTCAAGAGTTCAGACAGTTACACAACAGTTCAACTGAAATATGATAGAGAGACATTAATCAATGACAGGACCCAGAGAGCCAGCCAGTGAGTATCTGTGACAAACACCCAGGTTAGACATATAAAAGCTTACAGGGTTTTTGGTCTGAATCGGGGAACACATCATTTCCCATCCAGGTATGAGGCAGCTTAGAGGCTGGACATACATTAGATGCAAACAGGACACACATTACATAAAACTAGACCAGCGATATTTCTAAAAGAACTCCCATATTATTCAACTCGACATAACAACCAACATCCCACATCATAAGTCTATTTCCCTGTTTATATAATCTCTGATATTTCTCATTTTATTTTCGGCTTACATGTTAAATAAATATGTCATTTCCTCTTGTATAGACATCAAGACTTCAAAAGTGGCCTTGGTCCTCGGGTAAGCTTTTTGAGTTTTAATTTCAGATCTGTTTCTAATAACTGATGATCTGTATCACAGTCTGCACTTCATTGGGTTTTTGCAGACTGACACAGACCATCAGTTATTAGAAGCAGATCTGAAATTAAAACTCAGGAACTAAGAGCCATCAAGTGTTCCGCCCACAAGTGATAAGTGAATGAGTACGCCTGACGATTTTTAACAAGTATTTCAGCTTTTTGTGGAAGTTTATGCAATATGCACCCTAAGATAATAAATGTTGCACCATCTGCTGGATGAGTTTCTCTTGGCCCATTCGTCTAAGCATCTGCCAGAATCTTGTGTGTACGAGCCACTATGTTCAAGTGATTATTGTCAGCAGTTGTCTCTTCAAGTCTTGTATCGTGGCCTGACGATGCTGCTTGTAGATTATTTGATTCAGAAAGTAGACATAGAACGAAATTCCAGAAACACTGACTAATGATCAGCAAGTAGTGCCACAATTGGCAGGACTTTCTTGGAAGAAAACTATCAGATTAATTCCTAAGCATGTGTGTCTTAATGTACTAACCAACCACTAAATTAATCAGCACACTGTATCAAATGTGAGTTATTTTCTGCCTCATACCGCTATTGCTATAGTTTTATCTACAAAAATTATGAATGAAGACAAGATGGGACACAGAAAACATGTGCCAACACCGAGAAAAGAATAATGATGTACACCTACCACCAAAGTCCACGGTTCTCTTGCCAAAGGGGGTCACCTGAGACACAACAGACTCTGAGCTGGCTACTAGGGGGGCCGGTCCAAAACTAGCAAATGCTGGTGGTGGCGGCTGGTTCGTGCCAAAAGTAAAATCTGTCAGATATAGACAACATATGAGAGGGCATACCACACTCAAGACAGCCAGAGAAAACAAATGTCATGAAATTTAGGACATAGAGAAAAGTTAGGCAAAATAAGGACTAACAGACCATATAAAGGAGATCAGGAGTGAGACATAAAACTTCTTAGAAGTTTAAACGTCACACAATATATGAGATGTAGAACCATAGAATGTTGCCGACAGAATAAATCTACTTTAAATTCTCTAAAATAATTAACTACCACATGGGGAAGATGGCTAACTTTGGTGTGTACAATATGGAATGATGCTTGCATTGGTGCATACAATAACACATGACAAGATACTTTGGTGCATACAATAACACATGACAAGATACTTTGGTGCATACAATAACACATGACAAGATACATTGGTGCATACAATAACACATGACAAGATACTTTGGTGCATACAATAACACATGACAAGATACATTAGTGCATACAATAACACATGACAAGATACTTTGATGCATGCAATAACACATGACAAGATACTTTAGTGCATACAATAACACATGACAAGATACTTTGGTGCATACAAAAACACATGACAAGATACTTTGGTGCATACAATAACACATGACAAGATACATTGGTGCATACAATAACACATGACAAGATACTTTGGTGCATGCAATAACACATGACAAGATACTTTGGTGCATACAATAACACATGACAAGATACATTGATGCATACAATAACACATGACAAGATACATTGATGCATACAATAACACATGACAAGATACTTTGGTGCATACAATAACACATGACAAGATACATTGGTGCATACAATAACACATGACAAGATACTTTGGTGCATGCAATAACACATGACAAGATACTTTGGTGCATACAATAACACATGACAAGATACATTGATGCATACAATAACACATGACAAGATACATTGATGCATACAATAACACATGACAAGATACTTTGGTGCATACAATAACACATGACAAGATACTTTGGTGCATACAATAACACATGACAAGATACTTTGGTGCATACAATAACACATGACAAGATACTTTGGTGCATACAATAACACATGACAAGATACTTTGGTGCATACAATAACACATGACAAGATACATTGATGCATACAATAACACATGACAAGATACTTTGGTGCATACAATAACACATGACAAGATACATTGATGCATACAATAACACATGACAAGATACTTTGGTGCATATAATAACACATGACAAGATACTTTAGTGCATACAATAACACATGACAAGATACATTGGTGCATACAATAACACATGACAAGATACTTTGGTGCATACAATAACACATGCCAAGATACATTGGTGCATACAATAACACATGACAAGATACATTGGTGCATACAATAACACATGCCAAGATACTTTGGTGCATACAATAACACATGACAAGATACTTTGGTGCATACAATAACACATGACAAGATACATTGGTGCATACAATAACACATGACAAGATACTTTGGTGCATACAATAATGTGAAAGGATGGCTAATGTGGGTGTGTTACAGCTCTCTCAGGTACTAAAATCTTGTAAACTCAAGACTACTTACTTCCAAAAGATTTGCCGGCATCCAGAGGTGCAGCCCCAGAATTGTTCTGGACTGCCTGTGCCCAAAAGCCAGTGCCAAATCTTGGAAGTTGGCTCGGGTCATGTGAGTCTGCGTTGAGCAAGCGTCCTGTATGGACATGGTGAGAAGTATACCGCGTTATGGCCAACATTGAGCCATGCTTTTAAATCGTGTTGTAGTTGTGGTGATACGTTATTGTGGAATAAGTGATTGTATATTCGATAATGTTGTTATTTGGCTGTGTAGAATATTATATGTAGAAAACGCATAAACAGTCTCTGAGTTAACTGCTGTTTAAGTTTACTCGTGTTCGAGTTGATGTAATGTGTAAAGTAGTGTAGAGCAACCATCAGCAAGTCATATGTTGAGAGATGACCATGGTGCCGACTGCACAAGAAATTACCTACAGTCATTACCCCTATGAAGACGGGCCCACTAGACAGAGCTTTTACCATACATGCCGCAGGCTGGCAATGAACTTGAAAGTCGCACTCAACAAAAGAGTATTCAAGAAGCGCAGTCAGACTATGGCAGTGATAATGACTTCCTGACAGATACCAGCGCCAAGCACTGGCGAATACTAGCTATCAACTCCAGGGCAAATAAGAATCATAATAAATATGAACAGTTACAGGTGCCCTAACTCTCTGGTAACAGTAAGAGTAACACACATTGGCAGTTGTCTGGGAATATTGAATGTCCATAACTCAGACATCATCTTATCCATCGGCAACACAAAATAGCTCAGTGGCAGCAGAATCGCCAGTCTTAAACCCATTGCGTTCATGGCACCACACATGTCGGCCACCGACCACACATGTTGGCAACCCACCACACATGTTGGCAACCCACCACACATGTCGGCAACCCACCACACATGTTGACAACCCACCACACATGTCGGCAACCCACTACACATGTTGGCAAACCACCACACATGTTGGCAACCCACCACGCATGTCGGCAACCCACCACACATGTTGGCAACCCACCACGCATGTTGGCAACCTACCACACATGTTGGCAACCCACCACACATGTTGGCAACCTACCACACATGTTGGCAACCCACCACGCATGTCAACAACCTACCACACATGTTGGCAACCCACCACGCATGTCAACAACCTACCACACCTGTTGGCAACCCACCACACATGTTGGCAACCCACCACACATGTTGGCAACCCACCACACATGTTGGCAACCCACCACGCATCTCGGCAACCCACCACACATGTTGGCAACCCACCACACATGTCAACAACCCACCACACATGTCGGCAACCTACCACACATGACGGCAACCCGCCACACGTGACGGCAACCTGCCACACATGTCGGCAACCCACCACACGTGTCAACAACCCACCACACATGTCAACAACCTACCACACATGACGGCAACCCGCCACACATGTCGGCAACCCACCACACGTGTCAACAACCTACCACACATGTCAACAACCTACCACACATGACGGCAACCCACCACACATGTTGGCAACCCACCACGCATGTCAACAACCTACCACACATGATGGTAGTACAGCTGGCTAAGGATGGGTTGTGTTTAGGGCCGGCTACCCCATCACTTGACAATTGCAGCCACATAATCCGACCAACCATGAATATGTTACATAAAGAAAGAACTGGGAGATGCGTGGTCTAGAGGTATGGTGTCCACCTCGAGTGCTGGAGGTCCCGGGTTCATGGCCCGGTGAGGACCAGGATTTTTTCACGTGGACTTCTAGTAATAAAATGTCCCCTGGTCTCTGGGTAGTCAATTCGGACGCCCGTGTGTATTGTTGTGCACGTAGGAAATCCCTTATCAGTTGGAAATCGAAAAAGAATAGCCTAACGGTGCTGCCCGGGCAAAATTTTGAGTTAAAAATCTACCCAAAGAATCGCAGGATCCTCGTCGGTGCTACGGAGTTCGTGAACTAAGCTGAGTTTCTCCAAACTCAGGTTTGATTTAGGAGTAGAACGGAGCACTGATGGGTTACACCCGTGTGCCGTGATGTTGATCCATCGACTAAACTAAACTAAAAAAGAACTACTCAGCCAACAAGAGGAAAGGAAGCTCATACACAAGAGATATGACAAGAGGAGAAAGCCGCAAGGAGTATGGGACGCTGATTACATTTCTGTCGCCTAGGAGTATCTCCAGGAATGGCACCTGGAATTTTAAAACTGTATGGATTAGGTCAGATAGCACATGTGGTAGCATGTATGAAGCACTAAAGGATTAGCATTCTGGGATTGTGCAAAACAAGTAGGACAGAACTGGCACACAGCACCTAAGCACAGGTGAAACAGTGCTGTACTTAGGCCACAAAGAGGAAAGTTTCAGCAGTTCCGTCCATGACCCCTCAATATTATTATTCTCTGCCTGTATCTATCTTCTCCGCGTTTTAAGGTCATCGCTGTCCTCCTAATAGTATTCATTTCTGCTGTAAGTATTTTCTCTATGTTTTAACCCTTTACCGGGCAGACGCTTGTCCGGTTTTTAGCCCTGAACGGGCAAGATTTTTTCAGGTGCTGTAAAATTTCGGGTTACGTTAGTAAAAACATCACAAATAAGGTGTTAGTCATCCGATTTTAGTTAGATAAACAACACAATGAAGGGAATGGCATGCAGAATATGTTACTCGCGTGATTGTTGCCAGTAATCTATACATGAACACCAATATTTACGAAATACAGCATATTGTTTGTGATTGTCAGTCATCTATACAGCAATTTACAAACACATTTTCAGAATCATAATCAGTTTCTTTAAAGTCCGACTCACGACAGCTAACGCAAAGTAACGCTGATCACTGATATCTAGCTCCGATTAATAGTCAACCTCGTGCCCTTCAATGTCACTTAAATTGAACCTAGCGAAATCTCGGCTATCGCTTGAAGAATCGCCGAAATCCATTTATCAATTTTGAACAATGAAGCGTAAAAACCCAGAAAACTATTTTTAAAATCCGTTCAAATTCATCTCCCCCGATGGTGTTTCCACCTTGTCGTGGTGGCGGAGCTTGAGTTACTCAATGACTCTGAGAGCTCTGCCGGCGGTAACTTAGCTACCAGCAGGGCCTCCCAAGCCGGACAGGTCAAAGGGTAGAGAACAGACAAAGAGAAACACCATGGGCCTCCAGGTTGGGGGTTAAAGCGTGAGGTTAACATCTCTACCTTTGTAAAAACTATTTTGTTACGAAACAGATACATGAGCCTCGAATTCGGACTGACTTATTTGGACAGCGACCTTGGAGCGTTAAAGGACTTTTGAGATTTGGAACATGGAATATACGGACACTATATCGAGCTGGAGCAGCCGAACTAACCCGGGAGCTGGTTGAATATCAAATTGAAATAACAGCAATTCAAGAAATAAGGTGGAGAGGATACTTTAGAGCAAAATGGAATGATTATAATATATGGAGGAAACACCCAAAATAAATATGAATTAGGAACAGGATTTGTCATCAAAGAAGAGTTATGGGGGAACATTCTAAACTTTAAAGCTGTTAATGACAGGATTAGTAAATTACGAAGAAAGGGTAAATGGAAAAGTATAACGATGAGTACATGCACCTACTGAAGAAAAACAAGATGATATTAAAGAAGACGTTTATAATGATCTGGAAGATGTCATAGAAGAAACCCCCAAACAGGACATCCTGATTGTTCTGGGAGACTTCAACGCAAAAATAGGTAGAGAGCAAACTCATAAAAAAGTTGCCGGTATGGAAAGCCTACATACAACTTTAAATGATAATGGATGGAGAGTCATCAACCTAGCAGAAGCCAAAGGACTGCAGATCAGCAGTACCAGACAGCAAAGAAAGGATATACATAAACAAACTTGGAAATCATGTGACAAGAGAACCAATTATCAAATATATCACATTTTAATTAACAACAAATATGCATCAAACATACAAGTTAGAAGCTTTAGAGGAGCTGAGTGCCACAGCGACCACTTCCTCGTTGGGGCAAAACTTAAAATAAAACTTAAGAGAGCTTTCTATGCTAAACTACAAAGGTTACATCCAACATTTAACGGAGAAAAACTACAAGAAATTACAGTCAAAGAGAAATTTGCAGATGAAATAAAATGTAAACTTGAAATTCTAAAAAAAAACCGTTGGAGGAAATCGTTGACCAAACTTGGTTGAACATCAAAAATGCAATTCAATCTACCGCAGAAGAATGTCTCGGTGTGTTAACCACGCAAAGAAAGAACAGATGGTTCAATGAAAAATGTGAAGAAGCAGTCATTAGGAAAAAGAATTCTAGACAGTTATGGCTAAATGACATCAACAACATCCAAAAGGAAGAGCAATATAGAAATGAATGTAAAGAGACTACAAAAATAGTTCGGCAGCAGAAGCGAGAATATATGAACAATATAATCAAAGATATGGAAACTAATCACCAGAAAAACGAATCCAGAAAGTTTTTTTAAAGAACTGAAGTCAATGAAACGAGGGCACCATAACATCACATATGGTTTAAAAGACAAAAATGGGAATATGATAAATAGGGGGTGCTACAATTCACAGCTCCTGCAGAACAACATTGACTTCACTAATCTTGGCCAGATATCATTGTCAGGTAGGGATGCTACAACTCACAACTTCTGCAGAACAACGTCGACTTCACTATTCTTGACCAGACATCATTGTCAGCTAGGGATGCTAAACTCACAACTCCTGCAGAACAACGTCGACTTCACTATTCTTGACAAGACATTATTGTCAGCTAGGGATGCTACAACTCACAACTCCTGCAGAACAACGTCGAATTCACTATTTTTGTAAAGACATCATTATCAGCTAGCCAGATAGGGTGAATTACAAGTTAAAGACAAGACCTCAAGAGTTCAGACAGTTACACAACAGTTCAACTGAAATATGATAGAGAGACATTAATCAATGACAGGACCCAGAGAGCCAGCCAGTGAGTATCTGTGACAAACACCCAGGTTAGACATATAAAAGCTTACAGGGTTTTTGGTCTGAATCGGGGAACACATCATTTCCCATCCAGGTATGAGGCAGCTTAGAGGCTGGACATACATTAGATGCAAACAGGACACACATTACATAAAACTAGACCAGCGATATTTCTAAAAGAACTCCCATATTATTCAACTCGACATAACAACCAACATCCCACATCATAAGTCTATTTCCCTGTTTATATAATCTCTGATATTTCTCATTTTATTTTCGGCTTACATGTTAAATAAATATGTCATTTCCTCTTGTATAGACATCAAGACTTCAAAAGTGGCCTTGGTCCTCGGGTAAGCTTTTTGAGTTTTAATTTCAGATCTGTTTCTAATAACTGATGATCTGTATCACAGTCTGCACTTCATTGGGTTTTTGCAGACTGACACAGACCATCAGTTATTAGAAGCAGATCTGAAATTAAAACTCAGGAACTAAGAGCCATCAAGTGTTCCGCCCACAAGTGATAAGTGAATGAGTACGCCTGACGATTTTTAACAAGTATTTCAGCTTTTTGTGGAAGTTTATGCAATATGCACCCTAAGATAATAAATGTTGCACCATCTGCTGGATGAGTTTCTCTTGGCCCATTCGTCTAAGCATCTGCCAGAATCTTGTGTGTACGAGCCACTATGTTCAAGTGATTATTGTCAGCAGTTGTCTCTTCAAGTCTTGTATCGTGGCCTGACGATGCTGCTTGTAGATTATTTGATTCAGAAAGTAGACATAGAACGAAATTCCAGAAACACTGACTAATGATCAGCAAGTAGTGCCACAATTGGCAGGACTTTCTTGGAAGAAAACTATCAGATTAATTCCTAAGCATGTGTGTCTTAATGTACTAACCAACCACTAAATTAATCAGCACACTGTATCAAATGTGAGTTATTTTCTGCCTCATACCGCTATTGCTATAGTTTTATCTACAAAAATTATGAATGAAGACAAGATGGGACACAGAAAACATGTGCCAACACCGAGAAAAGAATAATGATGTACACCTACCACCAAAGTCCACGGTTCTCTTGCCAAAGGGGGTCACCTGAGACACAACAGACTCTGAGCTGGCTACTAGGGGGGCCGGTCCAAAACTAGCAAATGCTGGTGGTGGCGGCTGGTTCGTGCCAAAAGTAAAATCTGTCAGATATAGACAACATATGAGAGGGCATACCACACTCAAGACAGCCAGAGAAAACAAATGTCATGAAATTTAGGACATAGAGAAAAGTTAGGCAAAATAAGGACTAACAGACCATATAAAGGAGATCAGGAGTGAGACATAAAACTTCTTAGAAGTTTAAACGTCACACAATATATGAGATGTAGAACCATAGAATGTTGCCGACAGAATAAATCTACTTTAAATTCTCTAAAATAATTAACTACCACATGGGGAAGATGGCTAACTTTGGTGTGTACAATATGGAATGATGCTTGCATTGGTGCATACAATAACACATGACAAGATACTTTGGTGCATACAATAACACATGACAAGATACTTTGGTGCATACAATAACACATGACAAGATACATTGGTGCATACAATAACACATGACAAGATACTTTGGTGCATACAATAACACATGACAAGATACATTGGTGCATACAATAACACATGACAAGATACTTTGATGCATGCAATAACACATGACAAGATACTTTAGTGCATACAATAACACATGACAAGATACTTTGGTGCATACAAAAACACATGACAAGATACTTTGGTGCATACAATAACACATGACAAGATACATTGGTGCATACAATAACACATGACAAGATACTTTGGTGCATGCAATAACACATGACAAGATACTTTGGTGCATACAATAACACATGACAAGATACATTGATGCATACAATAACACATGACAAGATACATTGATGCATACAATAACACATGACAAGATACTTTGGTGCATACAATAACACATGACAAGATACATTGGTGCATACAATAACACATGACAAGATACTTTGGTGCATGCAATAACACATGACAAGATACTTTGGTGCATACAATAACACATGACAAGATACATTGATGCATACAATAACACATGACAAGATACATTGATGCATACAATAACACATGACAAGATACTTTGGTGCATACAATAACACATGACAAGATACTTTGGTGCATACAATAACACATGACAAGATACTTTGGTGCAAACAATAACACATGACAAGATACTTTGGTGCATACAATAACACATGACAAGATACTTTGGTGCATACAATAACACATGACAAGATACTTTGGTGCATACAATAACACATGACAAGATACATTGATGCATACAATAACACATGACAAGATACTTTGGTGCATACAATAACACATGACAAGATACATTGATGCATACAATAACACATGACAAGATACTTTGGTGCATACAATAAATCAAATCAAATCAAATCAAATCAACTTTATTAGGGTCACAAATTGGGCGCGCAGGCCCGTCTTACATTCGGCCCTTCCAATCACTCGTCTTTCGTTCATCAAGAGCATTATACATTTACATAGGAAGAAAAATAAACATTGTGAAATGAATGTTGTAAACATAAACAAGGCTAAACATGGAGAAAAATGTGTACATAAAAAGTATGTGACGTAAAAGTAGTGATGCCAGCGCGTCCCACACACACACACACACACACACACACACCACACACACTCTCTCTCTCTCTCTCTCTCTCTCTCATTCACTCTCACTCTCACTCATTCTGTCTCTTCCGCTCACTCATTCACTCTCCCGCTCACTCATTCACTCTCCCGTTCAATCATTCACTCTCCCGCTCACTCATTCACTCTCCCGCTCACTCATTCACTCTCACTCATTCACTCTCATGCTCATTCATTCACTCTCACGCTCACTCATTCACTGTCCCGCTCACTCATTCACTCTGCCGCTCACTCATTCACTCTCACTCTCACTCATTTACTCACACGCCCACTCATTCACTCTCACGCTCAATCATTCACTCTCCCGCTCACTGATTCACTCTCACGCTCACTCATTCACTCTCACGCTCACTCATTCCTTCTCACGCTCACTCATTCACTCTCACTCATTCACTCTCACGCTCACTCAATCACTCTCACGCTCACTCATTCACTCTCACACTCACTCATTCACTCTCACGCTCACTCATTCACTCTCCCGCTCACTCATTCACTCTCCCGCTCAATCATTCACTCTCCAGCTCACTCATTCACTCTCACTAATTCACTCTCCCGCTCACTCATTCACTCTCCCGCTCACTCATTCCTTCTCACGCTCACTCATTCACTCTCACTCATTCACTCTCCCACTCACTCATTCACTCTTCCGCTCACTCATTCACTCTCCCGCTCACTCATTCACTCTCACGCTCACTCATTCACTCTCCCGCTCACTCATTCACTCTCCCGCTCACTCATTCACTCTCACGCTCACTCATTCACTCGCCCGCTCACTCATTCACCCTCACTCATTCACTCTCCCGCTCTCTCATTCACTCTCACGCTCAATCATTCACTCTCCCGCTCACTCATTCACTCTCACTCATTCACTCTCACGCTCACTCATTCACTCTCACGCTCACTCATTCACTCTCACGCTCACTCATTCACTCCCACACACAGACACTCTCACTCATTCACTCTCACGCTCACTCATTCGCTCTCACGCTCACTCATTCACTCTCCCGCTCACTCATTCAAACTCACGCTCACTCATTCACTCTCACGCTCACTCATTCACTCTCCCGCTCACTCATTCACTCTCACTCATTCACTCTCCCGCTCACTCATTCACTCTCACGCTCAATCATTCACTCTCCCGCTCACTCATTCACTCTCACTCATTCACTCTCACGCTCACTCATTCACTCTCACGCTCACTCATTCACTCTCACGCTCACTCATTCACTCTCACGCTCACTCATTCTGTCTCTCATTCACACTAACTCACTCTCTCACTCAAACTATAGTAATGAACATAAGTTTAGATTATACATGATAAAATCAAATGGTATTTAACTTATAATATGACAGATGAGAATACACAAACATATGGATTCGCGTGTTACATAACATGCGTGTTACATGACATGCATCTGCTCAGCTCTCTCTCTCTCTCTCTCTCTCTCTCTCTCTCTCTCTCTCACTCTTTCTCTCTCTCTCTCTCTGTATTCTTTCATATACACACACTCACACGCATGCGTACGCTCTCACACACACACACACACACTCTCTTTCTCTCTCATTCACTCTCACTCTCACTAATTCACTCTCCCGCTCACTCATTCACTCTCACGCTCACTCATTTACTCTCACGCTCACTCATTCACTCTCCCGCTCACTCATTCACTCTCCCGCTCACTCATTCACTCTCACGCTCACTCATTCACTCTCACTCATTCACTCTCCCGCTCACTCATTCACTCTCCCGCTCACTCATTCACTCTCACGCTCACTCATTCACTCTCACGCTCACTCATTCACTCTTCCACTCACTCATTCATTCTCCCGCTCACTCATTTACTCTCCCGCTCACTCATTCACTCTCACGCTCACTCATTCTGTCTCTCCCGCTCACTCATTCACTCTCCCGCTCACTCATTCACTCTCCCGCTCACTCATTCACTCTCCCGCTCACTCATTCACTCTCTCGTTCAATCATTCACTCTCACTCATTCACTCTCACGCTCGCTCATTCACTCTCACGCTCACTCATTCACTGTCCCGCTCAATCATTCACTCTGCCGCTCACTCATTCACTCTCACACTCACTCATTTACTCTCACGCTCACTCATTCACTCTCACGCTCAATCATTCACTCTCCCGCTCACTGATTCACTCTCACGCTCACTCATTCACTCTCACTCATTCCTTCTCACGCTCACTCATTCACTCTCACTCATTCACTCTCACGCTCACTCATTCACTCTCACGCTCACTCATTCACTCTCACGCTCACTCATTCACTCTCACTCATTCACTCTCACGCTCACTCATTCACTCTCCCGCTCAATCATTTACTCTCCCGCTCACTCTCATGCTCACTCATTCACTCTCCCGATCACTCATTCACTCTCCCGCTCACTCATTCACTCTCCCGCTCACTCATTCACTCTCCCGCTCACTCATTCACTCCCCCGCTCACTCATTCACTATCCCGCTCACTCATTCACTCTCACGCTCACTCATTCACTCTCACGCTCACTCATTCACTCTCACTCATTCACTCACACACACAGACACTCTCACTCATTCACTCTCCCGCTCACTCATTCGCTCTCACGCTCACTCATTCACTCTCCCGCTCACTCATTCACCCTCACGCTCACTCATTCACTCTCACTCATTCACTCTCCCGCTCACTCATTCACTCTCACTCATTCACTCTCCCGCTCACTCATTCACTCTCACGCTCAATCATTCACTCTCCCGCTCACTCATTCACTCTCACGCTCACTCATTCACTCTCACTCATTCACTCTCACGCTCACTCATTCTGTCTCTCATTCACACTCACTCATTCACTCTCACTCATTCACTCTCCCGCTCACTCATTCACTCTCACTCATTCACTCTCCCGCTCACTCATTTACTCTCACGCTCAATCATTCACTCTCCCGCTCACTCATTCACTCTCACGCTCACTCATTCACTCTCACTCATTCACTCTCACGCTCACTCATTCTGTCTCTCATTCACACTCACTCACTCTCTCACTCAAACTACAGTAATGAACATAAGTTTAGATTACACATGATAAAATCAAATGGTATTTAACTGTATAATATGACAGATGAGAATACACAAACATATGGATTCGCGTGTTACATAACATGCGTGTTACATGACATGCGTCTGCTCAGCTCTCTCTCTCTCTCTCTCTCTCTCTCTCTCTCTCTCTCTCTCTCTGTATTCTTTCATATACACACACTCACACGCATGCGCGCGCTCACACACACTAACACATCAACTCTCCCACTGTCTCACTCTCTAACACACAATCCTACACACACACACACTCACTCTCTCAATCACACTCTCTCACACATACACGTACACATGAACGCATGCACGCACGCACACACTCCCTCACTCACTCTCACACATACACGTACGAATGCATACACTGACACATTCCCCCACCATTTCTCGCTCAATCACTCTCTCCACACACACGCATGCACACACGCATTCACTCTCTCCCTCTCTCTGACACCCACTCTCTCTCTCTCTCTCTCTCTCTCTCTCTCTCTCGCTCGCTCCCAAACGCACACACATATATAGTGAACAATTATAATGAACAATTATACTGAACAATTATACCAGTAAATGAATTATGGTGGCATATAGTCGGTATGGATTAAGTATTGAAAGAGTTTTCGGTTAAATGTGTAGGGACTCATTGGAGTTTTCAGATCTGGAGGCAGATGATTCCATAAGTGAGCACCAGAATAGGCAAAACATGTTTTGTATAGGTCCAATCTAGGCTTTGATACATGTAACAAATTTAGGCGCTTGCTGTTCATTGCATTAGATTGAATCAGCGGCAGAAGATACTCTGGGGTATTTTGAGATATAATTTTACTCACTAATTTGGCTTTGTTGAAAAGGCTCAAAGACCCCTCTGCCATACACCGCAAGGTACTATATTGGCAGTAAATGACAGTTTGACAGAAAAGGAAGCGCTTTTGTAGTGGTAGAAGTCTTAGATGACTGTACAAATTATTACTTTCAACGTGCTTTATGCCAGAAACCAGACGAATAGCGCGGTTTTGTAGAGAACATAGTCGTTTTAAATTAGATTTAGGGCAACCATCCCAAACTGTGGAACAGTAATCGAGATGTGATTGGATATAGCATGTATAGAATATTTTTCGTGTGCTTTCGTCCAGGAAGTGCTGAATTTTAGCAAGTTGGTAAACTTTTTGTGCTATTTTCTTGGTAAGAGCGTGAACATGAGAGCTCCAGTTCAAATGACTGTCTATTAAAAGCCCTAGTGTTTTATGTTCAGTCACATTAACTATAGGTAACGTGCCCATGCGGAGTTCGAGCGGTGATCCAGTTATGGCTAGTGTCTGTAGTTTTTGTCTGGTCGTTATTAGCATGGATTTGGTTTTGCCGATGTTAATTTGCATGCGGTTTTCATTGCTCCATCTAGTAAGATTATCAAGTTCCTTTTGTAAAGAATTCTCTAATTCACTACGGTTTTCTTGACTAGTATATATAGTACAGTCGTCAGCAAATAGATCACAAGTTGTATTGATATATAAAGGAAGATCATTAATATAAACTGCAAAAAGCAGCGGACCTAGTATTGAGCCCTGAGGCACACCAATATTAAGCTGTGTGGGTCTTGATAGACAGTTGTTGAAGGACACTACTTGTTGCCTGTCGGATAGAAATGTCGTAATTATGTTCACCATGTTGGTGCTTGTCTTCATTTGCTTTAGTTTTCTAATTAAAATATCGTGATCTACCATATCAAAAGCTTTTTTAAAGTCTACAAACACCGCTCCACAAATTCTACCGTTGTTGATGTTTAAGTGCCAGTTATCGGTCATTTTTGTTAGAGCACTATGGCAAGAATATTTAGGTCGAAACCCAGATTGACTGTTAATTATTAGATCGTTGTTAATTAAATGGTGTAACGTTATTTTATGAATGTGTTTTTCTAGTGGTTTTGATAGCGACGATAGTAAGGAAATAGGTCTATAATTACCCAAAACGCTATTATCGATTGAGCCATTTTTAATAAGCGGAAACACTTTAGCAATTTTAAATGCAGATGGAAAGTAGTTTTTGGCCAGGCACTGGTTATATATGAACGTTAAGGACTCGCTAATGACTGGTGCAGCACAACGAAGAATTCTATTACTGATACCATCTAGGCCGTGTGAGTTTGTTGATTTGAGGTTCAAGAGATATTTATAAACGTCTGCAACAGACATTAAAGGAATCTCAGCGGGAATATTTCTGGCGCACTTCTCCTCACAGAATGATGCCAGTGAACTTAAATTACACGATGAGTCTGGTATTGAAGACTTTAGATTCTCTATTTCTGATTGAAAGAACCAACTGAATTCATCGCATGTTATAGAATTTGGTATTGCTGATTCTGTAGGGCGTTTCTTATTGGTTAGCAAGTTAATAGCCTTCCATATATTTGTACTGTTTGAATTATCTACAATCAAATTTTTAAAATGATCTTTTTTTATCCTACGAATTTCATATTTAACTTTATTCCTTAGTCTGCGGTAATTGATGAAGTCTTTATTTTTGTGTGCTGTATCTCGCTCTCTCATGATTTCCAGCACTTCTCTAGTGACCCATGGGGATTTATGTTGATTTTTGACTCGAACTTCTTTGATTGGCACGTGTTTATCGAACACATTGTAGACTGTCTTCGTCCAGAAAGCTAATGCATCGTCCGGGTCAGGAAGTTGGTAAACGTGATCAAGGGCTGCTTTTCTTAAGTCTTGCAAAAATAAATCTTGGTTGAATGCTTTATAATTCCTAAATTTGATACTTACATGTTTATGTTTAAGAGGTTTGAACCCAATTCTTGACCATGTACAACATACCGGGTAGTGGTCACTAACTGTACAAACAGGAACAGAACATTCAATAATATTATCTGGACAAGTAACATATATATGATCAATTATAGTTGAGGATGTGTCAGTAACCCTTGTGGGACGGTTTATTAGTTGTTTGAAATTGTAAGAAAGAATGATATCGTCCCATGTCTGGTTGGATTTAGGAATATCTATGTTAAAGTCACCTAATATCATGACTTCTCTACCTTCTGTAAACACTATATCCATCATTGTAGTGAAACAGTCATACCAATTGTACCCAGCACACGGATTCCTATATAGGTATCCAATGAGAAACGGCTGTTGGCTGGCTGGCTTCACCTCTAACCAAACACATTCTATCTCTACTGACTCGAGATCACTTCTACGGTAACAGTTGAGAGAATTGGAAATGTATACAGCAATACCTGTCTCTAATTTTTGATTTGCGTCTCTTCGAATTACTTTAAACCCCTTAAGAGTGATTTCAGAGTCGGATATTTTGTCGTTGAGACGACTTTCAGTGATTCCAAACACATGGAATTGTTTGCACAGTATTACCGAAAGCTCAGGTAATTTATTGAGCAAATGATAGATGTTGAGATGGCCTATACTTAGACCATCTTTGTGAAGCCACTGATCGTGATTTGCGAACATTGCACGATGAAAGGATGATGTCGCTTGCGGTAGAAATTTTCAGAGTTTTTGAAACTTTATTTAGTAGTAGTTAAGACTATTAGATGGGGTAGGAAAATGTCTGTGCTGGAGTGACATCATGAAAGCTTGATGCAGGGCTGCAGGATTGTATTGCATTAGCTGTTGAAGTTGGCGGTTCCACTGATAGGAGTGTAGATTACCATCCAACGAGGGACCACTGCTGTGAGAGTTACTGGAAGTGCCTACATTAGAAGCATACATCGGGGGCACAGCAACATTGTTTAACGGTGTCCCCTTTGACACAATAGGGGGAGGATGCTTTATGGGCAAGGGAGGAAACAAACAATCATAGTTAGCAACATTGGGATTGGAGCATGGGTTGCTATCCACGGCATTGTATTCCTGGGGTATAGGCAATGGTGGTGCAGGAAGAGAAGGAGCATTTTCTGAACACTTAGATGTTGCTGTCGCCGGGGGTGAAGTTCGGGTTACTCCTGTAACTGGTGCTGGTTGTTGTGCACGTTCGGGATATTTTATGTTCTTCGCTAGTATACTACTTCCTAGCTTGGAACAATGTATTTGATCCCTGTATAGTTTTTTCTTAGGAGCCCCGGACGACGAAGTAAAGTACGGGGTGTTATTAATGAAACTAATGGCATTGTCTTTACAAAATTTAAACAAAGTTAGATTGGCAGCATCGGCAGTCCGACGCTGGAATCCATAACATGGTGGAATGATGGATGAAATGAACATAGATGAGTTAGGAAATTTATTTCGTAACAGTACCTCCAGCGTAGATAGTTGTGAGGTGCTTATGATGTTATTATCCATTATGTCATTGACACCAATATGGACTGTCGCTTTTTTAATTCTCTCATTCACTTGGAATTTTCGCAGTGTAGCGGTAAGCCTATCAATGTCAGCGCCTGGTAGAGGAAAGATTGAAGTTGACTCGCTGTCAGAAGATGACATGCGATCACTATAGATTCCCTTCAGCAGGGAGTCTCCAATGATAACATGAGTTGCACTGTCATCAATTGTAAGGTCACGCTGCTGGCGTGTCCGCTTGGGCTGTTGTTGCCACTGACCACTGCGGTCTTTCTTGTGTTCTTGATTATTATAGCTTTCTTGCGTTGGTTGTTGATGCCCAGTAGTGGTAACAATTGAACTTTGTGATTCCTGGTCTGCTGCTGGAGAGTCAACACTTAAGGCCTGGAACCTGTTGCTGATATGCACATCAATGGGGTAGATGGATGGTGTACGTTCTACAGGTTTAGAAGTAGTTTTGTTGATTGTAGAAACTGTCTGTATGTCATTATGCGACGAACATTCACTGGTTGCACACGCATCTAAAACACCAAGGGTAGTTTCTGTCTGTGCACTTTTATTAGATGACTGTGCACTTCTTAGTTCTAAAGCATGTATGGATGCTTTGAAAGTTTCCTTCTCTTGTCTAAGGAGGCGGATTTCTTCTCGAAGAAGAAGAATAACACATGACAAGATACTTTAGTGCATACAATAACACATGACAAGATACATTGGTGCATACAATAACACATGACAAGATACTTTGGTGCATACAATAACACATGCCAAGATACATTGGTGCATACAATAACACATGACAAGATACATTGGTGCATACAATAACACATGCCAAGATACTTTGGTGCATACAATAACACATGACAAGATACTTTGGTGCATACAATAACACATGACAAGATACATTGGTGCATACAATAACACATGACAAGATACTTTGGTGCATACAATAATGTGAAAGGATGGCTAATGTGGGTGTGTTACAGCTCTCTCAGGTACTAAAATCTTGTAAACTCAAGACTACTTACTTCCAAAAGATTTGCCGGCATCCAGAGGTGCAGCCCCAGAATTGTTCTGGACTGCCTGTGCCCAAAAGCCAGTGCCAAATCTTGGAAGTTGGCTCGGGTCATGTGAGTCTGCGTTGAGCAAGCGTCCTGTATGGACATGGTGAGAAGTATACCGCGTTATGGCCAACATTGAGCCATGCTTTTAAATCGTGTTGTAGTTGTGGTGATACGTTATTGTGGAATAAGTGATTGTATATTCGATAATGTTGTTATTTGGCTGTGTAGAATATTATATGTAGAAAACGCATAAACAGTCTCTGAGTTAACTGCTGTTTAAGTTTACTCGTGTTCGAGTTGATGTAATGTGTAAAGTAGTGTAGAGCAACCATCAGCAAGTCATATGCTGAGAGATGACCATGGTGCCGACTGCACAAGAAATTACCTACAGTCATTACCCCTATGAAGACGGGCCCACTAGACAGAGCTTTTACCATACATGCCGCAGGCTGGCAATGAACTTGAAAGTCGCACTCAACAAAAGAGTATTCAAGAAGCGCAGTCAGACTATGGCAGTGATAATGACTTCCTGACAGATACCAGCGCCAAGCACTGGCGAATACTAGCTATCAACTCCAGGGCAAATAAGAATCATAATAAATATGAACAGTTACAGGTGCCCTAACTCTCTGGTAACAGTAAGAGTAACACACATTGGCAGTTGTCTGGGAATATTGAATGTCCATAACTCAGACATCATCTTATCCATCGGCAACACAAAATAGCTCAGTGGCAGCAGAATCGCCAGTCTTAAACCCATTGCGTTCATGGCACCACACATGTCGGCCACCGACCACACATGTTGGCAACCCACCACACATGTTGGCAACCCACCACACATGTCGGCAACCCACCACACATGTTGACAACCCACCACACATGTCGGCAACCCACTACACATGTTGGCAAACCACCACACATGTTGGCAACCCACAACGCATGTCGGCAACCCACCACACATGTTGGCAACCCACCACGCATGTTGGCAACCTACCACACATGTTGGCAACCCACCACACATGTTGGCAACCTACCACACATGTTGGCAACCCACCACGCATGTCAACAACCTACCACACATGTTGGCAACCCACCACGCATGTCAACAACCTACCACACCTGTTGGCAACCCACCACACATGTTGGCAACCCACCACACATGTTGGCAACCCACCACACATGTTGGCAACCCACCACGCATCTCGGCAACCCACCACACATGTTGGCAACCCACCACACATGTCAACAACCAACCACACATGTCGGCAACCTACCACACATGACGGCAACCCGCCACACATGACGGCAACCTGCCACACATGTCGGCAACCCACCACACGTGTCAACAACCCACCACACATGTCAACAACCTACCACACATGACGGCAACCCGCCACACATGTCGGCAACCCACCACACGTGTCAACAACCTACCACACATGTCAACAACCTACCACACATGACGGCAATCCACCACACATGTTGGCAACCCACCACGCATGTCAACAACCTACCACACATGATGGTAGTACAGCTGGCTAAGGATGGGTTGTGTTTAGGGCCGGCTACCCCATCACTTGACAATTGCAGCCACATAATCCGACCAACCATGAATATGTTACATAAAGAAAGAACTGGGAGATGCGTGGTCTAGAGGTATGGTGTCCACCTCGAGTGCTGGAGGTCCCGGGTTCATGGCCCGGTGAGGACCAGGATTTTTTCACGTGGACTTCTAGTAATAAAATGTCCCCTGGTCTCTGGGTAGTCAATTCGGACGCCCGTGTGTATTGTTGTGCACGTAGGAAATCCCTTATCAGTTGGAAATCGAAAAAGAATAGCCTAACGGTGCTGCCCGGGCAAAATTTTGAGTTAAAAATCTACCCAAAGAATCTCAGGATCCTCGTCGGTGCTACGGAGTTCGTGAACTAAGCTGAGTTTCTCCAAACTCAGGTTTGAGTTAGGAGTAGAACGGAGCACTGATGGGTTACACCCGTGTGCCGTGATGTTGATCCATCGACTAAACTAAACTAAAAAAGAACTACTCAGCCAACAAGAGGAAAGGAAGCTCATACACAAGAGATATGACAAGAGGAGAAAGCCGCAAGGAGTATGGGACGCTGATTACATTTCTGTCGCCTAGGAGTATCTCCAGGAATGGCACCTGGAATTGTATGGATTAGGTCAGATAGCACATGTGGTAGCATGTATGAAGCACTAAAGGATTAGCATTCTGGTATTGTGCAAAACAAGTAGGACAGAACTGGCACACAGCACCTAAGCACAGGTGAAACAGTGCTGTACTTAGGCCACAAAGAGGAAAGTTTCAGCAGTTCCGTCCATGACCCCTCAATATTATTATTCTCTGCCTGTATCTATCTTCTCCGCGTTTTAAGGTCATCGCTGTCCTCCTAATAGTATTCATTTCTGCTGTAAGTATTTTCTCTATGTTTTAACCCTTTACCGGGCAGACGCTTGTCCGGTTTTTAGCCCTGAACGGGCAAGATTTTTTCAGGTGCTGTAAAATTTCGGGTTACGTTAGTAAAAACATCACAAATAAGGTGTTAGTCATCCGATTTTAGTTAGATAAACAACACAATGAAGGGAATGGCATGCAGAATATGTTACTCGCGTGATTGTTGCCAGTAATCTATACATGAACACCAATATTTACGAAATACAGCATATTGTTTGTGATTGTCAGTCATCTATACAGCAATTTACAAACACATTTTCAGAATCATAATCAGTTTCTTTAAAGTCCGACTCACGACAGCTAACGCAAAGTAACGCTGATCACTGATATCTAGCTCCGATTAATAGTCAACCTCGTGCCCTTCAATGTCACTTAAATTGAAGCTAGCGAAATCTCGGCTATCGCTTGAAGAATCGCCGAAATCCATTTATCAATTTTGAACAATGAAGCGTAAAAACCCAGAAAACTATTTTTAAAATCCGTTCAAATTCATCTCCCCCGATGGTGTTTCCACCTTGTCGTGGTGGCGGAGCTTGAGTTACTCAATGACTCTGAGAGCTCTGCCGGCGGTAACTTAGCTACCAGCAGGGCCTCCCAAGCCGGACAGGTCAAAGGGTAGAGAACAGACAAAGAGAAACACCATGGGCCTCCAGGTTGGGGGTTAAAGCGTGAGGTTAACATCTCTACCTTTGTAAAAACTATTTTGTTACGAAACAGATACATGAGCCTTGAATTCGGACTGACTTATTTGGACAGCGACCTTGGAGCGTTAAAGGACTTTTGAGATTTGGAACATGGAATATACGGACACTATATCGAGCTGGAGCAGCCGAACTAACCCGGGAGCTGGTTGAATATCAAATTGAAATAACAGCAATTCAAGAAATAAGGTGGAGAGGATACTTTAGAGCAAAATGGAATGATTATAATATATGGAGGAAACACCCAAAATAAATATGAATTAGGAACAGGATTTGTCATCAAAGAAGAGTTATGGGGGAACATTCTAAACTTTAAAGCTGTTAATGACAGGATTAGTAAATTACGAAGAAAAGTTAAATGGAAAAGTATAACGATGAGTACATGCACCTACTGAAGAAAAACAAGATGATATTAAAGAAGACGTTTATAATGATCTGGAAGATGTCATAGAAGAAACCCCCAAACAGGACATCCTGATTGTTCTGGGAGACTTCAACGCAAAAATAGGTAGAGAGCAAACTCATAAAAAAGTTGCCGGTATGGAAAGCCTACATACAACTTTAAATGATAATGGATGGAGAGTCATCAACCTAGCAGAAGCCAAAGGACTGCAGATCAGCAGTACCAGACAGCAAAGAAAGGATATACATAAACAAACTTGGAAATCATGTGACAAGAGAACCTATTATCAAATATATCACATTTTAATTAACAACAAATATGCATCAAACATACAAGTTAGAAGCTTTAGAGGAGCTGAGTGCCACAGCGACCACTTCCTCGTTGGGGCAAAACTTAAAATAAAACTTAAGAGAGCTTTCTATGCTAAACTACAAAGGTTACATCCAACATATAACAGAGACAAGCTACAAGAAATTACAGTCAAAGAGAAATTTGCAGATGAAATAAAATGTAAACTTGAAATTCTAAAATAAAACCGTTGGAGGAAATCGTTGACCAAACTTGGTTGAACATCAAAAATACAATTCAATCTACCGCAGAAGAATGTCTCGGTGTGTTAACCACGCAAAGAAAGAACAGATGGTTCAATGAAAAATGTGAAGAAGCAGTCATTAGGAAAAAGAATTCTAGACAGTTATGGCTAAATGACATCAACAACATCCAAAAGGAAGAGCAATATAGAACTGAATAGTGAGTTCCCTTGAAGGAAGATGGCGGGACATTTCTTCGTCCCGTAAAATGGAACGTGTTTTTTCCGAAATGTGTGTGGATTAAGTGTGTTTTCGTGGTGAAATGGAGTTCGGACCGTGCAACGGAGTTCGTGCACGCGCGCCCGGACTTCCTTCGGCGTATCATCGGCGCCCGGTGGCGATAGTTAAGCCTAACATGACGACCAGACGACCAGCAAGGACACAACGTGGTAAGAGGGCGGGCACGCGCAGAAGGCGTTTAAAATGTGACAGATTGGGTATCGGAAACGTTCGAGTTCTGTACTGGAACTGTGCATCATTTAGTCAACGCCGACCCATTCTTGACAAACTACAGTACGGAAACGATATTGTAGTCATACAAGAAACACAGCTCGGCGACGGAACAGTCAATGTCGCGTGATTTCAGGGATTCTTTAACAGGCGGCACCTCGGACAGGCCATTCTGGTCCGCGACAACATACTAGTGTCTGAGATCGATATGTCTTCCTGGAACAGTGATGCCCTGCAAGTGCAGGCATTAAGAATAATGACACCAGTGCAGCTTGTAATGGTGAACGTTTATGCGCGAAATGGGAAGGTCGACGTGCGACAATGGCAGAGTTTGTTCGATATGGATGAAAAGCATATCATATACTGTGGGGACTTCAATGCCAGAGGCAGTCAATGGGGGAATTGCATCACCAATAGACAGGGAGAAGATCTGGAGGACGCCCTGGCATCTGCTGCCCTAATCTTTCTGAATGATGGGAAGGTCACCAGAATAGCCACTCGACCAGGTGACTCTGACAGCGTCATTGACTTGGCTCTGGTGTCGCCCACCATCGCACCAAGGTGCCGGTGGGGCACACTGGGATACCACGATAGTGACCACTACCCTTGTGTCATCCTGATCAAGAAAGACGGGGCCATGAGTCCAAAAAAACAAGACAAATGCCTTCCCGTACGACAACACTGGTCAAGACGCCATAAGCAAGATCAGAAGAAGAAAACTAACTTCCTCCCGCAGGAGACAAGAATGATGGTTGCAGCCACCATGGTGGAATGGAGAGGTCGAGAAGGCATAACTAGGAAATAGGCAGGCTGGGAAAGAGGCAGGCTGTCAAAGACTTGCAAAAAGCCAGAAAGGCTAACATGCCACAGGTTGAGTTGGCGAACCTGAAGACTGAGGTCGATAGGACGACGACTTTATTCAAATCCTGCGCCAAACAGGCCAAGGCCGAGAAATGGGACGAGTTCTGCAGGAAGGTGTGCTCCGAGCGATCTCTTACGACATTCTGGCGCCTCCACAAGAGCATGAACGGTGCTGCACAACGTAGGGGTATTCCAGACTTTCAAGGCACAGACCTCGCATGGAAAAAGTCGGATGCGGATAAAGGTAAGGCCCTTCTTGCACGCTATATAGAACAGACTGACCAGAAAGACGAGCCCGCCAGACAGAGGACCACAACGACACTCTCTCAGTTGTGCGAGGGGGTCGGGACAGACGAAGAATGGACAATCACAGCTGAGATAGTGCGTGCGATGCTCAAGAAATCACCTAACACCGCCCCAGGCCCAGACGGCATCCGAAATGGTGACCTACTGGTGATATCAGATGATGACATGGAAGAACTGGCCAGAGAATTCAACACCAGTATCCAGAGGGGTCAGGTCAAAGAAGAATGGCTACACAGCTACTTGCTGCCGCTGCCAAAACCGAACAAAGACCATTCCAAGATAAGCGGCTACAGAATCATTACGATGCAGAATACTGTTGGCAAGCTACTGGAGAAAATTGTAGCACACAGACTTGCTTGGGACTTGGAACAGCTCGGCTGCTTCCCGCCCACACTTGGAGGATACAGACGCAACAAAGAGACATGGCTGAATGCGGCGGTCTTTGCTCAAGATGTTTACGAAGGATTTCAGGTCAGAGAAGAGACATGTGCGGCCGCCATAGACTTAGAGGACGCATATAACAGAGTATCGTTCGAGCACTTGATGCAAACCCTCCTCAGACTGAAAGTGCACCCTCACCTTGTACGATGGATAGCTGCAGTTCTGCTCCAAAGGAAGGTGGTGCTAAGATGCGGCAGTTGGTCTTCTGAGCCGATAACGATATGTCCAGGATTGCCGCAGGGTTCACCACTGTCACCAGTACTATTCAACGTGTATACGGTGCCGATCACTGAACAACAGTTGGACGGGAGCTGTAGGACTCTGTCATTCGTTGACGACATCCTCGTGTATCGACAGGGTCGAGATAGACAGGCGGTTGCCAATGATATGCAGGGCGACCTAGATCGAATTTCCTCATGGTGTGCTGATGCCGATGCCCTTGTCAACCCTGCAAAGGCAACGGTTACATGGTTCTCACTAAACAACCATATTGTGAAAACAGATCTGCCGGCAGTAAGAATGGATGGGAGCATTTTGAGTAGAACCCAGTCAATGACATATCTTGGCGTGAGGCTTGATCGTAGCCTGTCCTTCAGAGATCATGTCGATTATGTCACAACGAAGGCTCGAAAAGGTTTGTCAGCAATGAGAGTCATGGCGACTGCCAATATCGAGCAAAGACTGCTAATACTTCTGTTCCAGGGACTTGTGCTTTCACGCATCGAGTATGCCCTGGCCATCCTCACTGTCAGCCCTACACAGATTGGAAGACTTGAAAAGGTACAAAACGAAGCCATGCGCATCATTTTGAGCTGCACGAGAGACACCAGCTGTGTAGCAATGAGATACCTCCTTGACTTCCCGACAATGGAACACAGGATCAAGATCTGGAGAGCTCGTGCATACTTAAAAATAAGTGCAGATGAGCAGCACCCTCTGCATGACGCTATATTCAGAGAAAAGGGTGACAGGCTAAAGAGGGTAAAATCATGGATGGGTCGGGCGGAAGATGTCGTCAGACAGGTCTGCAGTCTTACCAGTATCAACCCCGGCAAGGAATGGGTGTCGGTGCCTCCAGCTTTTAAGTGCACTTTCTCCTGCATTATCACACTCGACAGACGGGGCAGAGAGCAGAACCCTGCCGCTGTCAATGCAGAGGTTAACGCGCTCATCTATGATCACTCAGATAGCCCCGAAGTGCTCATCTATACAGATGGATCTGTTGTAAAGCAGCAGAGAAGTGCGTGGGCATTTACAGCCCGTTCAGCGGGCCGAACCGTTCAAGAATCCAGTGGTGCCCACTCTATGACCACGAGCAGCATGACTATGGAGGTGATGGCAGTTACACAGGCTTTCATATGGCTGGAATCACAGCATTATACCAACGTGTGTGTACTAAGTGATTCAATGAGCATGATTCAGAAGGTCGAAGCTGGATCTGTACGTAGACAGTGGACTGAATCGCTGCGGAAGTCTGTTGTCCGTAAAGTCACCTTCATCTTCGTCCCGGGACATGCGTGAGTCGAGGGAAATGAACGAGCTGACAAACTGGCTGGCTCTGCACCACCTGTAGATGGCCAGCCCATGGATCGTGCCGATGTTATTAACGTCCTTAAAGATATGGCGAGAACAGAGGACTTTGACGTCAGTGATTCCACATCGCTGTCCAGGATGAAAGACCTGGGAGTAAGAATCGGCACAGCCAGACGCGAAAGGTACGTCGAGAAAACAAAGCGCCTCGTCAACCAACACAGAACTGGCACTATTAGCCACCGGACGCTGATGCATATGCTGGGGGGAGGATCTGAGCACCTATGGACATGTCCGGAGTGCAATGAAGATACCCCTACTGATAACTGATAACTGAAAACTGAATGTAAAGAGACTACAAGAATAGCTCGGCAGCAGAAGCGAGAATATATGAACAATATAATCAAAGATATGGAAACCAATCACCAGAAAAACGAATCCAGAAAGTTTTTTTTAAAGAACTGAAGTCAATGAAACGAGGGCACCATAACATCACATATGGTTTAAAAAACAAAAATGGGAATATGAAAAAATAGGGGGTGCTACAATTCACAGCTCCTGCAGAACAACATTGACATCACTATTCTTGACCAGATATCATTGTCAGGTAAAGATGCTACAACTCACAACTTCTGCAGAACAACGTCGACTTCCCTATTCTTGACCAGACATCATTGTCAGCTAGGGATGCTAAACTCACGACTCCTGTAGAACAACGTCGACTTCACTATTCTTGACAAGACATTATTGTCAGCTAGGGATGCTACAACTCACAACTCCTGCAGAACAACGTCGAATTCACTATTTTTGTCAAGACATCATTGTCAGCTAGCCAGATAGGGTGAATTACGAGTGAAAGACAAGACCTCAAGAGTTCAGACAGTAACACAACAGTTCAACTAATATGATAGAGAGACATTAATCAATGACAGGACCCAGAGAGCCAGCCAGTGAGTACCTGTAACAAACACCCAGGTTAGACATATAAAAGCTCACAGGGTTGTTGGTCTGGATCAGGGAACAAATTATTTCCCATCCAGGTATGAGGCAGCTTAGAGGCTGGACATACATTAGATGCAAACAGGACACACATTACATAAAACTAGACCAGCGATATTTCTACAACAACCCCCATAAAATTCAACTCGACATAACAACCAACATCCCACATCATAAGTCTATTTCCCTGTTAATATCATCTCTGATATTTTTCATTTTATTTTCGGCGTAGAGGTTAAATAAATATGTCATTTCCCCTTGTATAGACATCAAGACTTCAAAAGTGGCCTTGGTCCTCGGGTAAGCTTTTTGAGTTTTAATTTCATATCTGTTTCTAACAACTGATGATCTGTATCACAATCTGCACTTCGTAGGGTTTTTGCAGACTGACACAGACCATCAGTTATTAGAAGCAGATCTGAAATTAAAACTCAGCAAGTAAGAGCCATCAAGTGTTCCGCCCACAAGTGATAAGTGAATGAGTACGCCTGACAATTTTTAACAAGTATTTCAGCCTTTTGTGGAAGTTTATGCAATATGCACCCTAAGATAATTAATGTTGCACCATCTGCTGGATGAGTTTCTCTTGGTCCATTCGTCTAATCATCTGCCAGAATCTTGTGTGTACGAGCCACTATGTTCAAGTGATTGTTGTCAGCAGTTGTCTCTTCAAGTCTTGTCTCGTGGCCTGACGATCCTGCTTGTAGATTATTTGGTTCAGAAAGTAGACGTAGGACGAAATTCCAGAAACACTGACTAATGATCAGCAAGTAGTGCCACAATTGGCAGGACTTTCTTGGAAGAAAACTATCAGATTAATTCCTAAGCATGTGTGTCTTAATGTACTGACCAACCACTAAATTAATCAGCACACTGTATCAAAGGTGAGTTATTTTCTGCCTCATACCGCAATTGCTACAGTTTTATCTACAGAAATTATGGATGAAGACAAGATGGGACACAGAAAACATGTGCCAACACCGAGAGAAGAATAATGTTGTACACCTACCACCAAAGTCCACGGTTCTCTTGCCAAAGGGGGTCACCTGAGACACAACAGACTCTGAACTGGCTACTAGGGGGACCGGTCCAAAACTAGCAAATGCTGGTGGTGGCGGCTGGTTCTTGCCAAAAGTAAACTCTGTCAGATATAGACAACATATGAGAGGGCATAACAAACTCAAGACAGCCAGAGAAAACAAATGTCATGACATTTAGGACGTAGAGAAAAGCTAGGCAAAATAAGGACTAACAGATCATATAAAGGAGATCAGGAGTCAGACATAAAACTTCTTAGAATTTTAAACGTCACACAATATATGAGATGATAGAACCATAGAATGTTGCCGACAGAATAAATCTACTTTAAATTCTCTAAAATAATTAACTACCACATGGGGAAGATGGCTAACTTTGGTGTGTACAATATGGAATGATGCTTGCATTGGTGCATACAATAACACATGACAAGATACTTTGGTGCATACAATAACACATGACAATATACTTTGGTGCCTACAATAACACATGACAAGATACATTGGTGCATACAATAACACATGACAAGATACTTTGGTGCATACAATAACACATGACAAGATACTTTGGTGCATACAATAACACATGACAAGATACATTGGTGCATACAATACCACATGACAAGATACATTGGTGCATACAATAACACATGACAAGATACTTTGGTGCATACAATAACACATGACAAGATACATTGGTGCATACAATAACACATGACAAGATACATTGGTGCACACAATAACACATGACAAGATACTTTGGTGCCTACAATAACACATGACAAGATACATTGGTGCATACAATAACACATGACGAGATACTTTGGTGCATACAATAACACATGACAAGATACTTTGGTGCCTACAATAACACATGACAAGATACATTGGTGCATACAATAACACATGACAAGATACTTTGGTGCATACAATAACACATGACAAGATACTTTGGTGCATACAATAACACATGACAAGATACATTGGTGCATACAATACCACATGACAAGATACATTGGTGCATACAATAACACATGACAAGATACTTTGGTGCATACAATAACACATGACAAGATACATTGGTGCATACAATAACACATGACAAGATACATTGGTGCATACAATAACACATGACAAGATACTTTGGTGCATACAATAACACATGACAAGATACGTTGGTGCATACAATAACACATGACAAGATACATTGGTGCATACAATAACACATGACAAGATACATTGGTGCATACAATAACACATGACAAGATACATTGGTGCACACAATAACACATGACAAGATACTTTGTTGCCTACAATAACACATGCCAAGATACATTGGTGCATACAATAACACATGACAAGATACTTTGGTGCATACAATAACACATGACAAGATACTTTGGTGCCTACAATAATGTGAAAGGATGGCTAATGTGGGTGTGTTACAGCTCTCTCAGGTACTAAACTCTTGTAAACTCAAGACTACTTACTTCCAAAAGATTTGCCGGCATCCAGAGATGCAGCCCCAGAGTTGTTCTTGACTGCCTGTGCCCAAAAGCCAGTGCCAAATCTTGGAAGTTGGCTCGGGTCATGTGAGTCTGCGTTGAGCAAGCGTCCTGTATGGACATGGTGAGAAGTATACCGCGTTATGGCCAACATTGAGCCATGCTTTTAAATCGTGATGTAGTTGTGGTGTAACGTTATTGTGGAATAAGTGATTGTATATTCGATAATGTTGTTATTTGGCTGTGTAGAATATTATATGTAGAAAACGCATAAACAATCTCTGAGTTAACTGCTGTTTAAGTTTACTCGTGTTCGAGTTGATGTAATGTGTAAAGTAGTGTAGAGCAACCATCTGCAAGTCATATGCTGAGAGATGACCATGGTGCCGACTGCACAAGAAATTACCTACAGTCATTACTCCTATGAAGACGGGCCCACTAGACAGAGCTTTTACCATACATGCCGCAGGCTGGCAATGAACTTGAAAGTCGCACTCAACAAAAGAGTATTCAAGAAGCGCAGTCAGACTATGGCAGTGATAATGACTTCCTGACAGATACCAGCGCCAAGCACTGGCGAATACTAGCTATCAACTCCAGGGCAAATAAGAATCATAATAAATATGAACAGTTACAGGTGCCCTAACTCTCTGGTAACAGTAAGAGTAACACACATTGGCAGTTGTCTGTGAATATTGAATGTCCATAACTCAGACATCATCTTATCCATCGGCAACACAGAATAGCTCAGTGGCAGCAGAATCGCCAGTCTTAAACCCATTGCGTTCATGGCACCACACATGTCGGCCACCCACCACACATGTTGGCAACCCACTACACATGTTGGCAACCCACCACACATGTCGGCAACCCACCACACATGTTGACAACCCACCACACATGTCGGCAACCCACTACACATGTTGGCAACCCACCACACATGTTGGCAACCCACCACGCATGTCGGCAACCCACCACACATGTTGGCAACCCACCACGCATGTTGGCAACCTACCACACATGTTGGCAACCCACCACACATGTTGGCAACCTACCACACATGTTGGCAACCCACCACGCATGTCAACAACCTACCACACATGTTGGCAACCCACCACGCATGTCAACAACCTACCACACCTGTTGGCAACCCACCACACATGTTGGCAACCCACAACACATGTTGGCAACCCACCACACATGTTGGCAACCCACCACACATGTTGGCAACCCACCACACATGTTGGCAACCCACCACGCATCTCGGCAACCCACCACACATGTTGGCAACCCACCACACATGTCAACAACCCACCACACATGTCGGCAACCTACCACACATGACGGCAACCCGCCACACATGTTGGCAACCCACCACGCATGTCAACAACCTACCACACATGTTTGCAACCCACCACGCATGTCAACAACCTACCACACATGTTGGCAACCCACCACGAATGTCAACAACCTACCACACCTGTTGGCAACCCACCACACATGTTGGCAACCCACCACACATGTTGGCAACCCACCACACATGTTGGCAACCCACCACACATGTTGGCAACCCACCACGCATCTCGGCAACCCACCACGCATCTCGGCAACCCACCACACATGTCAACAACCCACCACACATGTCGGCAACCTACCACACATGACGGCAACCCGCCACACATGTTGGCAACCCACCACGCATGTCAACAACCTACCACACATGTTGGCAACCCACCACACATGTCAACAACCTACCACACATGACGGCAACCCGCCACACATGTCGGCAACCCACCACGCATGTCAACAACCTACCACACATGTCAACAACCCACCACACATGTTGGCAACCCACCTCACATGACGGCAACCCACCACGCATGTCAACAACCTACCACACATGATGGTAATACAGCCGGCTAAGGATGGGTTGTGTTTAGGGCCGGCTACCCCATCACTTGACAATTGCTGCCACAAAATCCGACCAACCATGAATATGTTACATAAAGAAAGAACTGGGGGGTGCGTGGTCTAGAGGTATGGTGTCCAACTCGAGTGCTGGAGGTCCCGGGTTCATGGCCCGGTGAGGACCAGGATTTTTTCACGTGGACTTCTAGTAATAAAATGTCCCCTGGTCTCTGGGTAGTCAATTCGGACGCCCGTGTGTATTGTTGTGCACGTAGGAAATCCCTTATCAGTTGGAAATCGAAAAAGAATAGCCTAACGGTGCTGCCCGGGCAAAATTTTGAGTTAAAAATCTACCCAAAGAATCTCAGGATCCTCGTCGGTGCTACGGAGTTCGTGAACTAAGCTGAGTTTCTCCAAACTCAGGTTTGAGTTAGGAGTAGAACGGAGCACTGATGGGTTACACCCGTGTGCCGTGATGTTGATCCATCGACTAAACTAAACTAAAAAAGAACTACTCAGCCAACAAGAGGAAAGGAATCTCATACACAAGAGATATGACAAGAGGAGAAAGCCGCAAGGAGTATGGGACGCTGATTACATTTCTGTCGCCTAGGAGTATCTCCAGGAATGGCACCTGGAATTTTAAAACTGTATGGATTAGGGCAGATAGCACATGTGGTAGCATGTATGAAGCACTAAAGGATTAGCATTCTGGGATTGTGCAAAACAAGTAGGACAGAACTGGCACACAGCACCTAAGCACAGGTGAAACAGTGCTGTACTTAGGCCACAAAGAGGAAAGTTTCAGCAGCTCCGTCCATGACCCCTCAATATTATTATTCTCTGCCTGTATCTATCTTCTCCGCGTTTTAAGGTCATCGCTGTCCTCCTAATAGTATTCATTTCTGCTGTAAGTATTTTCTCTATGTTTTAACACTTTACCGGGCAGACGCTTGTCCGGTTTTTAGCCCTGAACGGGCAAGATTTTTTCAGGTGCTGTAAAATGTCGGGTTACGTTAGTAAAAACATCACAAATAAGGTGTTAGTCATCCGATTTTAGTTAAATAAACAACACAATGAAGGGAATGGCATGCAGAATATGTTACTCGCGTGATTGTTGCCAGTAATCTATACATGAACACCAATATTTACGAAATACAGCATATTGTTTTTGATTGTTAGTCATCTATACAGCAATTTACAAACACATTTTCAGAATCATAATCAGTTTCTTTAAAGTCCGACTCACGACAGCTAACGCAAAGTAACGCTGATCACTGATATCTAGCTCCGATTAATAGTCAACCTCGTGCCCTTCAATGTCACTTAAATTGAACCTAGCGAAATCTCGGCTATCGCTTGAAGAATCGCCGAAATCCATTTATCAATTTTGAACAATGAAGCGTAAAAACCCAGAAAACTATTTTTAAAATCCGTTCAAATTCATCTCCCCCGATGGTGTTTCCACCTTGTCGTGGTGGCGGAGCTTGAGTTACTCAATGACTCTGAGAGCTCTGCCGGCGGTAACTTAGCTACCAGCAGGGCCTCCCAAGCCGGACAGGTCAAAGGGTAGAGAACAGACAAAGAGAAACACCATGGGCCTCCAGGTTGGGGGTTGAAGCGTGAGGTTAACATCTCTACCTTTGTAAAAACTATTTTGTTACGAAACAGATACATGAGCCTCGAATTCGGACTGACTTATTTGGACAGCGACCTTGGAGCGTTAAAGGACTTTTGAGATTTGGAACATGGAATATACGGACACTATATCGAGCTGGAGCAGCCGAACTAACCCGGGAGCTGGTTGAATATCAAATTGAAATAACAGCAATTCAAGAAATAAGGTGGAGAGGATACTTTAGAGCAAAATGGAATGATTATAATATATGGAGGAAACACCCAAAATAAATATGAATTAGGAACAGGATTTGTCATCAAAGAAGAGTTATGGGGGAACATTCTAAACTTTAAAGCTGTTAATGACAGGATTAGTAAATTACGAAGAAAAGGTAAATGGAAAAGTATAACGATGAGTACATGCACCTACTGAAGAAAAACAAGATGATATTAAAGAAGACGTTTATAATGATCTGGAAGATGTCATAGAAGAAACCCCCAAACAGGACATCCTGATTGTTCTGGGAGACTTCAACGCAAAAATAGGTAGAGAGCAAACTCATAAAAAAGTTGCCGGTATGGAAAGCCTACATACAACTTTAAATGATAATGGATGGAGAGTCATCAACCTAGCAGAAGCCAAAGGACTGCAGATCAGCAGTACCAGACAGCAAAGAAAGGATATACATAAACAAACTTGGAAATCATGTGACAAGAGAACCTATTATCAAATATATCACATTTTAATTAACAACAAATATGCATCAAACATACAAGTTAGAAGCTTTAGAGGAGCTGAGTGCCACAGCGACCACTTCCTCGTTGGGGCAAAACTTAAAATAAAACTTAAGAGAGCTTTCTATGCTAAACTACAAAGGTTACATCCAACATATAACAGAGACAAGCTACAAGAAATTACAGTCAAAGAGAAATTTGCAGATGAAATAAAATGTAAACTTGAAATTCTAAAAAAAACCGTTGGAGGAAATCGTTGACCAAACTTGGTTGAACATCAAAAATACAATTCAATCTACCGCAGAAGAATGTCTCGGTGTGTTAACCACGCAAAGAAAGAACAGATGGTTCAATGAAAAATGCGAAGAAGCAGTCATTGGGAAAAAGAATGCCAGTCAGTTATGGCTAAATGACATCAACAACATCCAAAAGGAAGAGCAATATAGAACTGAATAGTGAGTTCCCTTGAAGGAAGATGGCGGGACATTTCTTCGTCCCGTAAAATGGAACGTGTTTTTTCCGAAATGTGTGTGGATTAAGTGTGTTTTCGTGGTGAAATGGAGTTCGGACCGTGCAACGGAGTTCGTGCACGCGCGCCCGGACTTCCTTCGGCGTATCATCGGCGCCCGGTGGCGATAGTTAAGCCTAACATGACGACCAGACGACCAGCAAGGACACAACGTGGTAAGAGGGCGGGCACGCGCAGAAGGCGTTTAAAATGTGACAGATTGGGTATCGGAAACGTTCGAGTACTGTACTGGAACTGTGCATCATTTAGTCAACGCCGACCCATTCTTGACAAACTACTGTACGGAAACGATATTGTAGTCATACAAGAAACACAGCTCGGCGACGGAACAGTCAATGTCGCGTGATTTCAGGGATTCTTTAACAGGCGGCACCTCGGACAGGCCATTCTGGTCCGCGACAACATACTAGTGTCTGAGATCGATATGTCTTCCTGGAACAGTGATGCCCTGCAAGTGCAGGCATTAAGAATAATGACACCAGTGCAGCTTGTAATGGTGAACGTTTATGCGCGAAATGGGAAGGTCGACGTGCGACAATGGCAGAGTTTGTTCGATATGGATGAAAGGCATATCATATACTGTGGGGACTTCAATGCCAGAGGCAGTCAATGGGGGAATTGCATCACCAATAGACAGGGAGAAGATCTGGAGGACGCCCTGGCATCTGCTGCCCTAATCTTTCTGAATGATGGGAAGGTCACCAGAATAGCCACTCGACCAGGTGACTCTGACAGCGTCATTGACTTGGCTCTGGTGTCGCCCACCATCGCACCAAGGTGCCGGTGGGGCACACTGGGATACCACGATAGTGACCACTACCCTTGTGTCATCCTGATCAAGAAAGACGGGGCCATGAGTCCAAAAAAACAAGACAAATGCCTTCCCGTACGACAACACTGGTCAAGACGCCATAAGCAAGATCAGAAGAAGAAAACTAACTTCCTCCCGCAGGAGACAAGAAAGATGGTTGCAGCCACCATGGTGGAATGGAGAGGTCGAGAAGGCATAACTAGGAAATAGGCAGGCTGGGAAAGAGGCAGGCTGTCAAAGACTTGCAAAAAGCCAGAAAGGCTAACATGCCACAGGTTGAGTTGGCGAACCTGAAGACTGAGGTCGATAGGACGACGACTTTATTCAAATCCTGCGCCAAACAGGCCAAGGCCGAGAAATGGGACGAGTTCTGCAGGAAGGTGTGCTCCGAGCGATCTCTTACGACATTCTGGCGCCTCCACAAGAGCATGAACGGTGCTGCACAACGTAGGGGTATTCCAGACTTTCAAGGCACAGACCTCGCATGGAAAAAGTCGGATGCGGATAAAGGTAAGGCCCTTCTTGCACGCTATATAGAACAGACTGACCAGAAAGACGAGCCCGCCAGACAGAGGACCACAACGACACTCTCTCAGTTGTGCGAGGGGGTCGGGACAGACGAAGAATGGACAATCACAGCTGAGATAGTGCGTGCGATGCTCAAGAAATCACCTAACACCGCCCCAGGCCCAGACGGCATCCGAAATGGTGACCTACTGGTGATATCAGATGATGACATGGAAGAACTGGCCAGAGAATTCAACACCAGTATCCAGAGGGGTCAGGTCAAAGAAGAATGGCTACACAGCTACTTGCTGCCGCTGCCAAAACCGAACAAAGACCATTCCAAGATAAGCGGCTACAGAATCATTACGATGCAGAATACTGTTGGCAAGCTACTGGAGAAAATTGTAGCACACAGACTTGCTTGGGACTTGGAACAGCTCGGCTGCTTCCCGCCCACACTTGGAGGATACAGACGCAACAAAGAGACATGGCTGAATGCGGCGGTCTTTGCTCAAGATGTTTACGAAGGATTTCAGGTCAGAGAAGAGACATGTGCGGCCGCCATAGACTTAGAGGACGCATATAACAGAGTATCGTTCGAGCACTTGATGCAAACCCTCCTCAGACTGAAAGTGCACCCTCACCTTGTACGATGGATAGCTGCAGTTCTGCTCCAAAGGAAGGTGGTGCTAAGATGCGGCAGTTGGTCTTCTGAGCCGATAACGATATGTCCAGGATTGCCGCAGGGTTCACCACTGTCACCAGTACTATTCAACGTGTATACGGTGCCGATCACTGAACAACAGTTGGACGGGAGCTGTAGGACTCTGTCATTCGTTGACGACATCCTCGTGTATCGACAGGGTCGAGATAGACAGGCGGTTGCCAATGATATGCAGGGCGACCTAGATCGAATTTCCTCATGGTGTGCTGATGCCGATGCCCTTGTCAACCCTGCAAAGGCAACGGTTACATGGTTCTCACTAAACAACCATATTGTGAAAACAGATCTGCCGGCAGTAAGAATGGATGGGAGCATTTTGAGTAGAACCCAGTCAATGACATATCTTGGCGTGAGGCTTGATCGTAGCCTGTCCTTCAGAGATCATGTCGATTATGTCACAACGAAGGCTCGAAAAGGTTTGTCAGCAATGAGAGTCATGGCGACTGCCAATATCGAGCAAAGACTGCTAATACTTCTGTTCCAGGGACTTGTGCTTTCACGCATCGAGTATGCCCTGGCCATCCTCACTGTCAGCCCTACACAGATTGGAAGACTTGAAAAGGTACAAAACGAAGCCATGCGCATCATTTTGAGCTGCACGAGAGACACCAGCTGTGTAGCAATGAGATACCTCCTTGACTTCCCGACAATGGAACACAGGATCAAGATCTGGAGAGCTCGTGCATACTTAAAAATAAGTGCAGATGAGCAGCACCCTCTGCATGACGCTATATTCAGAGAAAAGGGTGACAGGCTAAAGAGGGGAAAATCATGGATTGGTCGGGCGGAAGATGTCGTCAGACAGGTCTGCAGTCTTACCAGTATCAACCCCGGCAAGGAATGGGTGTCGGTGCCTCCAGCTTTTAAGTGCACTTTCTCCTGCATTATCACACTCGACAGACGGGGCAGAGAGCAGAACCCTGCCGCTGTCAATGCAGAGGTTAACGCGCTCATCTATGAACACTCAGATAGCCCCGAAGTGCTCATCTATACAGATGGATCTGTTGTAAAGCAGCAGAGAAGTGCGTGGGCATTTACAGCCCGTTCAGCGGGCCGAACCGTTCAAGAATCCAGTGGTGCCCACTCTATGACCACGAGCAGCATGACTATGGAGGTGATGGCAGTTACACAGGCTTTCATATGGCTGGAATCACAGCATTATACCAACGTGTGTGTACTAAGTGATTCAATGAGCATGATTCATGTAACAGAGGAAGGGGTGTTGGTAGTATTTAGGTGGGAAATACTACAGCACGATTGAGCATCGGGGTCGAATGAGAGGAGAGATGCTCAATTCGTGACGTGGTTTGTTGTCAAAAGGGCAGTTACCATCAAGATACCGAGCAGAAAGGGTGCCACACTAATTCCAGCGGTCATCAACATGAATAAAGTATATTTGTAAAGATCATCCACCAGACTCCACTCATGTTATGAGTTATCAGTTGAGTTGACTTCGTTACATTCAGAAGGTCGAAGCTGGATCTGTACGTAGACAGTGGACTGAATCGCTGCGGAAGTCTGTTGTCCGTAAAGTCACCTTCATCTTCGTCCCGGGACATGCGGGAGTCGAGGGAAATGAACGAGCTGACAAACTGGCTGGCTCTGCACCCCCTGTAGATGGCCAGCCCATGGATCGTGCCGATGTTATTAACGTCCTTAAAGATATGGCGAGAACAGAGGACTTTGACGTCAGTGATTCCACATCGCTGTCCAGGATGAAAGACCTGGGAGTAAGAATCGGCACAGCCAGACGCGAAAGGTACGTCGGGAAAACAAAGCGCCTCGTCAACCAACACAGAACTGGCACTATTAGCCACCGGACGCTGATGCATATGCTGGGGGGAGGATCTGAGCACCTATGGACATGTCCGGAGTGCAATGAAGATACCCCTACTGATAACTGATAACTGAAAACTGAATGTAAAGAGACTACAAAAATAGCTCGGCAGCAGAAGCGAGAATATATGAACAATATAATCAAAGATATGGAAACCAATCACCAGAAAAACGAATCCAGAAAGTTTTTTTAAAGAACTGAAGTCAATGAAACGAGGGCACCATAACATCACATATGGTTTAAAAGACAAAAATTGGAATATGAAAAAATAGGGGGTGCTACAATTCACAGCTCCTGCAGAACAACATTGACATCACTATTCTTGACCAGATATCATTGTCAGGTAAAGATGCTACAACTCACAACTTCTGCAGAACAACGTCGACTTCCCTATTCTTGACCAGACATCATTGTCAGCTAGGGATGCTAAACTCACAACTCCTGTAGAACAACGTCGACTTCACTATTCTTGACAAGACATTATTGTCAGCTAGGGATGCTACAACTCACAACTCCTGCAGAACAACGTCGAATTCACTATTTTTGTCAAGACATCATTGTCAGCTAGCCAGATAGGGTGAATTACGAGTGAAAGACAAGACCTCAAGAGTTCAGACAGTAACACAACAGTTCAACTAATATGATAGAGAGACATTAATCAATGACAGGACCCAGAGTGCCAGCCAGTGAGTACCTGTGACAAACACCCAGGTTAGACATATAAAAGCTCACAGGGTTGTTGGTCTGGATCAGGGAACAAATTATTTCCCATCCAGGTATGAGGCAGCTTAGAGGCTGGACATACATTAGATGCAAACAGGACACACATTACATAAAACTAGACCAGCGATATTTCTACAACAACTCCCATAAAATTCAACTCGACATAACAACCAACATCCCACATCATAAGTCTATTTCCCTGTTAATATCATCTCTGATATTTTTCATTTTATTTTCGGCGTAGAGGTTAAATAAATATGTCATTTCCCCTTGTATAGACATCAAGACTTCAAAAGTGGCCTTGGTCCTCGGGTAAGCTTTTTGAGTTTTAATTTCATATCTGTTTCTAACAACTGATGATCTGTATCACAATCTGCACTTCGTAGGGTTTTTGCAGACTGACACAGACCATCAGTTATTAGAAGCAGATCTGAAATTAAAACTCAGCAACTAAGAGCCATCAAGCGTTCCGCCCACAAGTGATAAGTGAATGAGTACGCCTGACAATTTTTAACAAGTATTTCAGCCTTTTGTGGAAGTTTATGCAATATGCACCCTAAGATAATTAATGTTGCACCATCTGCTGGATGAGTTTCTCTTGGTCCATTCGTCTAAGCATCTGCCAGAATCTTGTGTGTACGAGCCACTATGTTCAAGTGATTGTTGTCAGCAGTTGTCTCTTCAAGTCTTGTCTCGTGGCCTGACGATCCTGCTTGTAGATTATTTGGTTCAGAAAGTAGACGTAGGACGAAATTCCAGAAACACTGACTAATGATCAGCAAGTAGTGCCACAATTGGCAGGACTTTCTTGGAAGAAAACTATCAGATTAATTCCTAAGCATGTGTGTCTTAATGTACTGACCAACCACTAAATTAATCAGCACGCTGTATCAAAGGTGAGTTATTTTCTGCCTCATACCGCAATTGCTACAGTTTTATCTACAGAAATTATGGATGAAGACAAGATGGGACACAGAAAACATGTGCCAACACCGAGAGAAGAATAATGTTGTACACCTACCACCAAAGTCCACGGTTCTCTTGCCAAAGGGGGTCACCTGAGACACAACAGACTCTGAACTGGCTACTAGGGGGACCGGTCCAAAACTAGCAAATGCTGGTGGTGGCGGCTGGTTCTTGCCAAAAGTAAACTCTGTCAGATATAGACAACATATGAGAGGGCATAACAAACTCAAGACAGCCAGAGAAAACAAATGTCATGACATTTAGGACGTAGAGAAAAGCTAGGCAAAATAAGGACTAACAGATCATATAAAGGAGATCAGGAGTCAGACATAAAACTTCTTAGAAGTTTAAACGTCACACAATATATGAGATGATAGAACCATAGAATGTTGCCGACAGAATAAATCTACTTTAAATTCTGTAAAAAAATTAACTACCACATGGGGAAGATGGCTAACTTTGGTGTGTTCAATATGGAATGATGCTTGCATTGGTGCATACAATAACACATGACAAGATACATTGGTGCATACAATAACACATGCCAAGATACATTGGTGCCTACAATAACACATGACAAGATACATTGGTGCATACAATACCACATGACAAGATACTTTGGTGCATACAATAACACATGACAAGATACATTGGTGCATACAATAACACATGACAAGATACTTTGGTGCATACAATAACACATGACAAGATACTTTGGTGCCTACAATAACACATGACAAGATACATTGGTGCATACAATAACACATGCCAAGATACATTGGTGCCTACAATAACACATGACAAGATACATTGGTGCATACAATAACACATGACAAGATACTTTGTCGCATACAATAACACATGACAAGATACATTGGTGCATACAATAACACATGCCAAGATACATTGGTGCATACAATAACACATGACAAGATACTTTGGTGCATACAATAACACATGACAAGATACATTGGTGCATACAATAACACATGCAAAGATACATTGGTGCATACAATAACACATGCCAAGATACTTTGGTGCATACAATAACACATGACAAGATACTTTGTGCATACAATAACACATGACAAGATACTTTGGTGCATACAATAACACATGCCAAGATACTTTGGTGCATACAATAACACATGACAAGATACTTTGGTGCATACAATAACACATGACAAGATACTTTGGTGCATACAATAACACATGCCAAGATACTTTGGTGCATACAATAACACATGACAAGATACTTTGGTGCATACAATAACACATGACAAGATACTTTGGTGCATACAATAACACATGACAAGATACTTTGGTGCATACAATAACACATGCCAAGATACATTGGTGCATACAATAACACATGCCAAGATACATTGGTGCATACAATAACACATGACAAGATACTTTGGTGCATACAATAACACATGACAAGATACATTGGTGCATACAATAACACATGACAAGATACATTGGTGCATACAATAACACATGACAAGATACTTTGGTGCATACAATAACACATGAAAAGATACTTTGTTGCCTACAATAATGTGAAAAGATGGCTAATGTGGGTGTGTTACAGCTTTCACAGGTACTAAACTCTTGTAAACTCAAGACTACTTACTTCCAAAAGATTTGCCGGCATCCAGAGGTGCAGCCCCAGAATTGTTCTTGACTGCCTGTGCCCAAAAGCCAGTGCCAAATCTTGGAAGTTGGCTCTGGTCATGTGAGTCTGCGTTGAGCAAGCGTCCTGTATGGACATGGTGAGAAATATACCGCGTTATGGCCAACATTGAACCACGCTTTTAAATCGTGTTGTAGTTGTGGTGTAACGTTATTGTGGAATAAGTGATTGTATATTCGATAATGTTGTTATTTGGCTGTGTAGAATATTATATGTAGAAAACGCATAAACAGTCTCTGAGTTAACTTCTGTTTAAGTTTACTCGTGTTCGAGTTGGTGTAATGTGTAAAGTAGTGTAGAGCAACCATCATCAAGTCATATGCTGATTGATGACCATGGTGCCGACTGCACATGAAATTACCTACAGTCATTACCCCTAGATAGAGCTTTAACCATACATGCCGCAGGCTGGCAATGAACTTGAGAGTCACAATCAACAAAAGAGTAGTCAAGAAGCGCAGTCGGACTATGGCAGTGATAATCACTTCCTGACAGATACCAGCGCCAAGCACTGACGAATACTAGCTATCAACTCCAGGGCAAATAAGAATCATAATTAATATGAACAGTTACAGATGCCGTAACTCTCTGGTAACAGTAAGAGTAACACACATTGGCAGTGGTCTGTGAATATTGAATGTCCATAACTCAAACATCATCTTATCCATCGGCAACACAGAATAGCTCAGTGGCAGCAGAATCGCCAGTCTTAAACCCATTGCGTTCATGGCACCATACATGTCGGCAACCCACCACACATGTTGGCAACCCACCACACGTGTTGGCAACCCACCACGCATGTCAACAACCTACCACACATGATGGAAGTACAGCCGGCTAAGGATGGGTTGTGCTTATGGCCGGCTACCCCATCACTTGACAATTGCAGCCACAAAATCCGACCAACCATGAATATGTTACATAAAGAAAGAACTGGCGCTGCGTGGTCTAGAGGTATGGTATCCACCTCGAGTGCTGGAGGTCCCGGGTTCATGCCCCGGCGAGGCCCAGGATTTTTTCACGTGGACTTCTAGTAATAAAATTTCCCCTGGTCTCTGGGTAGTCAGATCGGACGCCCGTGTGTATTGTTGTGCACGTAAGAAATCCCTTATCAGTTGGAAATCGAAAAAGAGTAGCCTAATGGTGCTGCCCGGGCAAAATTTTGAGTTAAAAATATACCCAAAGTATCTCAGGATCCTCGTCGGTGCTACGGAGTTCGCGCACTGAGCTGAGTTTCTCCAAACTCAGGTTTGAGTTAGAAGTAGAACGGAGCACTGATGGGTTACACCCGTGTGCCGTGATGTTGATCCATCGACTAAACTAAACTAAAAAAGAACTACTCAGCCAACACGAGGAAAGGAAGCTCATACACAAGAGATATGACAAGAGGAGAAAGCCGCAAGGAGTATGGGACGCTAATTACATTTCTGTCGCCTAGGAGTGTATCTCCAGGAATGGCACCTGGAATTTTAAAACTGTATGAATTAGGTCAGATAGCACATGTGGTAGCATGTATGAAGCACTAAAGGATTAGCATTCTGGGATTGTGCAAAACAAGTAGGACAGAACTGGCACACAGCACCTAAGCACAGGTGAAACAGTGCTGTACTCAGGCCACAAAGAGGAAAGTTTCAGCAGCTCCGTCCATGAACCCTCAATATTATTATTCTCTGCCTGTATCTATCTTCTCCGCGTTTTAAGGTATCGCTGTCCTCCCAATAGTATTCATTTCTGCTGTAAGTATTTTCTCTATGTTTTAACCCTTTACCGGGCAGACGCTTGTCCGGTTTTTAGCCCTGAACGTGCAAGATTTTTTCAGGTGCGGTAAAATTTCGGGTTAAGTTAGTAACAACATCACAAATAAGGTGTTAGTCAACCGATTTTAGTTAAATAAACAACACAATGAAGAGAAAAGCATGCAGAATATGTTACTCGCGTGATTGTTGCCAGTAATCCATACATGAACACAAATATTTACGAAATACAGCATATTGTTTGTGATTGTCAGTCATCTATACGGCAATTTACAAACACATTTTCAGAATTATAATCAGTTTCTTTAAAGTCCGACTCACGACAGCTAACGCAAAGTAACGCTGATCACTGATATCTAGCTCCGATTAATAGTCAACCTCGTGCCCTTCAATGTCACTTAAATTGAACCCAGCGAAATCTCGGCTATCGCTTGAAGAATCGCCGAAATCCATTTTGAAAAACGAAGCGCAAAAACAGCGAAAACTATTTTTAAAATCCGTTCAAATTCATCTCCCCCGATGGTGTTTCCACACTGTCGTGGTGACGGAACTGAGTTTCTCAATGACCCTGAGAGCTATGCCGGCGGTAACGTAGCTATCAGCAGGCCTCCCAAGCCGGACAGGTCAAAGGGTAGAGAACAGACAAAGAGAAACACCCTGGTCCTTCAGGTTGGGGGTTGAAGCGTGAGGTTAACATCTCTACCTTTGTAAAAACTATTTTGTTACGAAACAGATACATGAGCCTCGAATTCGGACTGACTTATTTGGACAGCGACCTTGGAGCGTTAAAGGACTTTTGAGATTTGGAACATGGAATGTACGGACACTATATCCAGCTGGAGCGGCCGAAGAACTAACCCGGGAGCTGGTTGAATATTAAATGAATATAACAGCAATTCAAGAAATAAGGTGGAGAGGGTACTTTAGAGCAAATTTGAATGATTATAATATATGGAGGAAACATCCAAAATAAATATGAATTAGGAAAAGGATTTGTTATCAAAGAAGAGTTATGGGGGAACATTCTAAACTTTAAAGCTGTTAATGACAGGATTAGTAAATTACGAATAAAAGGTAAATGGACAAATATAACGATGAGTACATGCACCTACTGAAGAGAAAGAAGAGGATATTAAAGAAGACTTTTATAATGATCTGGAAGATGTCACAGAAGAAACCCCCAAATAGGACATCCTGATTGTGCTGGGAGACTTCAACGCAAAAATAGGTAGAGAGCAAACTCATAAAAAATGTTGCTGGTATGGAAAGCCTATATACAACTTCAAATGATAATGGATGGAGAGTCATCAACCTAGCAGAAGCCAAAGGACTGCAGATCAGCAGTACGAGACTGCAAAGAAAGGATATACATAAACAAACTTGGAAATCATGTGACAAGAGAACCTATTATCAAATATATCACATTTTAATTAACAACAAAAATGTATCAAACATACAAGTTAGAAGCTATAGAGGAGCTGAGTGCCATAGCGACCACTTCCTCGTTGGAGCTAAATTTAAAATAAAACTTAAGAGAGCTTTCTATGGTAAACTACAAAGGTTACACCCAACATATAACAGAGAAAAACTAAAAGAAATTACAGTCAAAGAGAAATTTGCAGATGAAATAAAATGTAAACTTGAAATTCTAAAAAAAAAACGTTGGAGGAAATCGTTGACCAAACTTGGTTGAACATCAAAATGCAATTCAATCTACCGCAGAAGAATGTCTCGGTGTGTTAACCACGCAAAGAAAGAACAGATGGTTCAATGAAAAATGTGAAGAAGCAGTCATTAGGAAAAAGAATTCCAGACAGTTATGGCTGAATGACATCAACAACATCCAAAAGGAAGAGCAATATAGAAATGAATGTAAAGAGACTACAAAAATAGTTCGGCAGCAGAAGCGAGAATATATGAACAATATAATCAAAAATTTGGAAACTAATCACCAGAAAAACGAATCCAGAAAGTTTTTTTAAAGAACTGAAGTCAATGAAACGAGGGCACCATAACATCACATATGGTTTAAAAGACAAAAATGGGAATATGATAAATAGGGGGTGCTACAATTCACAGCTCCTGCAGAACAACATTGACTTCACTAATCTTGGCCAGATATCATTGTCAGGTAGGGATGCTACAACTCACAACTTCTGCAGAACAACGTCGAATTCACTATTTTTGTCAAGACATCATTGTCAGCTAGCCAGATAGGGTGAATTACGAGTGAAAGACAAGACCTCAAGAGTTCAGACAGTAACACAACAGTTCAACTGAAATATGATAGAGAGACATTAATCAATGACAGGACCCAGAGTGCCAGCCAGTGAGTACATGTGACAAACACCCAGGTTAGACATATAAAAGCTTACTGGGTTGTTGGTCTGAATCGGGGAACACGTCATTTCCCATCCAGGTATGAGGCAGCTTAGAGGCTGGACATACATTAGATGCAAACAGGACACACATTACATAAAACTAGACCAGCGATATTTCTACAACAACTCCCATAAAATTCAACTCGACATAACAACCAACATCCCACATCATAAGTCTATTTCCCTGTTAATATCATCTCTGATATTTTTCATTTTATTTTCGGCGTAGAGGTTAAATAAATATGTCATTTCCCCTTGTATAGACATCAAGACTTCAAAAGTGGCCTTGGTCCTCGGGTAAGCTTTTTGAGTTTTAATTTCATATCTGTTTCTAACAACTGATGATCTGTATCACAATCTGCACTTCGTAGGGTTTTTGCAGACTGACACAGACCATCAGTTATTAGAAGCAGATCTGAAATTAAAACTCAGCAACTAAGAGCCATCAAGTGTTCTGCCCCCAAGTGATAAGTGAATGAGTACGCCTGACGATTTTTAACAAGTATTTCAGCCTTTTGTGGAAGTTTATGCCATATGCACCATAGATAATAAATGTTGCACCATCTGCTGGATGAGTTTCTCTTGGTCCATTTGTCTAAGCATCTGCCAGAATATTGTGTGTACGAGCCACTATGTTCAAGTGATTATTGTCAGCAGTTGTCTCTTCAAGTCTTGTCTCGTGGCCTGACGATCCTGCTTGTGGATTATTTGATTCAGAAAGTAGACGTAGAACGAAATTCCAGAAATACTGACTAATGATCAGCAAGTAGTGCCACAATTGGCAGGACTTTCTTGGAAGAAAACTATCAGATTAATTCCTAAGCATGTGTGTCTTAATGTACTGACCAACCACTAAATTAATCAGCACACTGTATCAAATGTGAGTTATTTTCTGCCTCATACCGCTATTGCTATAGTTTTATCTACAAAAATTATGAATGAAGACAAGATGGGACACAGAAAACATGTGCCAACACCGAGAGAAGAATAATGATGTACACCTACCACCAAAGTCCACGGTTCTCTTGCCAAAGGGGGTCACCTGAGACACAACAGACTCTGAGCTGGCTACTAGGGGGGCCGGTCCAAAACTAGCAAATGCTGGTGGTGGCGGCTGGTTCTTGCCAAAAGTAAACTCTGTCAGATATAGACAACATATCGGACTATGGCAGTGATAATCACTTCCTGACAGATACCAGCGCCAAGCACTGACGAATACTAGCTATCAACTCCAGGGCAAATAAGAATCATAATTAATATGAACAGTTACAGATGCCGTAACTCTCTGGTAACAGTAAGAGTAACACACATTGGCAGTGGTCTGTGAATATTGAATGTCCATAACTCAAACATCATCTTATCCATCGGCAACACAGAATAGCTCAGTGGCAGCAGAATCGCCAGTCTTAAACCCATTGCGTTCATGGCACCACACATGTCGGCAACCCACCACACATGTTGGCAACCCACCACACGTGTTGGCAACCCACCACGCATGTCAACAACCTACCACACATGATGGAAGTACAGCCGGCTAAGGATGGGTTGTGCTTATGGCCGGCTACCCCATCACTTGACAATTGCAGCCACAAAATCCGACCAACCATGAATATGTTACATAAAGAAAGAACTGGCGCTGCGTGGTCTAGAGGTATGGTATCCACCTCGAGTGCTGGAGGTCCCGGGTTCATGCCCCGGCGAGGCCCAGGATTTTTTCACGTGGACTTCTAGTAATAAAATTTCCCCTGGTCTCTGGGTAGTCAGATCGGACGCCCGTGTGTATTGTTGTGCACGTAAGAAATCCCTTATCAGTTGGAAATCGAAAAAGAGTAGCCTAATGGTGCTGCCCGGGCAAAATTTTGAGTTAAAAATATACCCAAAGTATCTCAGGATCCTCGTCGGTGCTACGGAGTTCGCGCACTGAGCTGAGTTTCTCCAAACTCAGGTTTGAGTTAGAAGTAGAACGGAGCACTGATGGGTTACACCCGTGTGCCGTGATGTTGATCCATCGACTAAACTAAACTAAAAAAGAACTACTCAGCCAACACGAGGAAAGGAAGCTCATACACAAGAGATATGTCATAGTGTGGACAAGACAGGTTAAGCACATGATCGTATAGACCCAAGTCTCCGCGTTGTTTTAAACATACTTTATTTGCCGAATAGTTGTACTACAGCATACATGATGGTAACCTCCCTGCCCGGTGTTGACATGTCTTCTCGCTGGCCCCAAGTGACGTGTGTGCTCTCCTAGATACACTTCTTCATTCGTGCACACACGTTCACTATGGTTTTCCCCCTAGTCAAGGAATGCGCAGCATTCCTTAACTCTTTACTCCTAACCTAATTCCCTCACTGTTACAATGCCTCCCCTTCTTCAAAGAGAATTTTTCCTTGAAAAAATCTCAACCCCAACTTTTAATTAGTTAACTTTACATCTCTATACTACAATAACAACAATTCCATATATTTCCTAACTCAATTCTCGTATCTCCTCATAGCCAATTGCTAACCAGAGACAATAATATTGAAACTCTCTACAAAACTCGTTATAAAGTTCTCTAGAAAACTCTCTACAAAACTCTCCATAAAATTCCCCACAATACAAAAGTCTCCATAAGCGAACCGCTTTTACTTTAAAATGTCCATCCAAATTATGATTGACAAAACTGAAGATATTCCCTTATCCTTTATTTCCCCCTTATTCACATTCTCACACTCTCAGGATTCTAGGATAGACAGAAAAAATATAGTTAGATTAGATTTGGGTTGGTGCGCACCAAAAAAAAATAAGAAAGAAAAAGTAAGGAAAAAGTAAGAAGTAATCACCTTTCTCTTCCCATACATTCTCAAAACTTTATCAAAAAATAAAGTTTCCAAATTTATCTTCAGTTTCCGTCAATAATAATTGTTATTATCAAAAAAAAAATATGTTAATCCAAAACTGCCAGCCTTTGTACTATTCAGGTCATCAATTTCCCGTTTACCATTCTTTCAACAAAAAAAAACCTCCTAACTATTATTATACTGTTAAGTACAGTCTTCTTCTTCCAATATCCAGTTATTTAAATGCCAAAACTCAACCTGGCATTCCCCCCATATTCTCCCATTAAACGCTGTTCAACCCAGCTCCTATTATAAACCTTGTCTATACATTGCATACCCCACATGTAATAACAACATACCCCTCCATTACTACATATTGAGTCACTTCACTAACCACCACTTTAATTGAACTTCAAAGTAATAATCATTTTAAACACACTCAATAAAACCAAAACACTGTAAAAATAACCATCTAAGTTAACTTATTTTTCACATTTCATAAAACACAATTGTAGTCCCAACAAACCATATCCATCCCCTCATCATATTTATCCCCACACATTAATCAATTTACACATACATTATGAATTTCAAGACCATATTATGAGTACCCAATAATAATTTTCCGTTTTAGAAAAAACTCCACCAAGTACCTTCTTTGTAAACACAAAAATATCGTGTCTAACTTCTTCTTCTATCTGCCATCTGCAGAATATTCTACCTAGCTATTTATCTATCTCTTCTCCATTTTCTTAATAACTTCAAATTTTTTTCTATAATTGCAATATCTACATCAATGTCGCTATCCTCCCGAGGGGAGCTATCTTCTTTCATATCAGCTTCTTCATCAGTTTCTGACTTTTCATCCATTTCTTCTTCCCCGTCTGTATATCCATTACTAGCAACCGCTAATTTCTTCCTTTCTAAATCCAATCTAATTTTCCTGTCTTGCCGTCTCAACAAATTTTCAAATACTGGCATATCTTCACCACTTGAAGAACTCACTCTAAGTTTCCTTTGCCTCTTAATTTCTTTTTCTTTCTGTCTATCCAACTTTCTTTTTACTGCCTGTCTTGTATTCATAAATGGAGGTTCGATATTTTCCCTGACCGACTCTTCACTAATATAATCGTCATACATGTTATTTTCCTCTGTCATGACTGTTTTTGGTACCGTTTCTTCTTGTTCAGCTGTTGTTACTTGTTTTCCATTCTTTATAGGCATTGGATATACCGTTTGTCTGACAAACTGTCCACCTGACAATATTTCTTCGGAACAATAATTATTATTATTATTCTCTGCATTCCTTTCTTCATTATCCCGCCTTAAGTTTTCTACATGTGAACGTGCAACATGCCCTGAAATTTGATTCTTAATAGTATACGACACTGGACCTTTTTTTTCTAGAATATAGTATCCCGGGACCCAATGAGCATCAAACTTAGAGTTTTTTCTATGTTTTTTATAATATACTCTATCACCTACGTTAAACTCTTGTAAGTGTGCATTTTTATTTGCGTATTTCTTCTGTCTTTCTCTAGCCTTAATTATATTATTTCTTAAACGTACATGTGCTTTATGCATCTCTTGCAACCTTGTTTCTTGAAAATCTTCCCCCAGATATTTTCTCCTAGGCTTTAATAAATTATCAATTGGCAATATTGGTTCTCTTCCATGTACTAAGTAAAATGGTGAGAAACCTGTTCCTTCATTTTCGTGTGTACGTATCGCCGCTAATGCTATCCCCAAATAAAGATCCCAATCCATATCGTGTTCTTCTACATTTTTCGCTAGAATATTGTATAGTGTTCTGTGTTGTCTCTCATTTTTAGCATTAGAAGTTGGTCTGTAATATGAAGTCCTAATGTGTTTTATATTCCAATCTTTTAGCAATTTCTCAAACTTTTTATTTACAAATTCTTTCCCATTATCTGTAAGTATTATTTGTGGACACCCAAACCTTGGTATAAATTCTTGTAAAAGCATATTTATAACTGAATCAGCACTCTTGTCTGGAATTGGATAAACTTCTGGCCAGAGACTATATGAATCAACTATATGTAGTAGGTATACATTTCCCGATAATGTTTTTGGATGAGGACCTGAAATATCCAAACTTACTTTCTGCATTGGAAATTGAGGAATATCGGTATCTTGTAAAGGACATTTGATTATCTTCATGTTTCTTAACCTACACTTTTCACACGCTTCAACATATTCATATACACTTTTGAATAAATTCGGCCAGTAATATTTACTGCTAATAGCCTTCACTAACTTATCTCGTCCAAAATGACCATTATTATCGTGATATGCCTTTAAGACTTCTTGTTCTAAATGTTTCGGAATATATTTTCTTACTCCTTCACCTTTTTCACTGATATAATATAATTGATTGTCTTCTTGTAACTCTACAAACTTTCTTTTAAAACTATTTTCCCCTGTTTCTTTCAGTTTTCTTTTTATCTGTACTATTTTTGGATCTAGTTCTTGTTCTGTTTTCATATCAAACTGTTCTAAATGTGGGTCTTCTGTTCTAGGTTCAGACTCTTGATCCGATGGTAAACTCTCAAATTCTTCCCTATTTATTATGGCAGAATCTAATATATTTACTTGCCAGTTTCGATCGTCTATGTCTGGTTCAACTTCATCTTCCGTGTTTCCTGATGACTGTGGGTACGGGATTCTAGACAAAAGATCGGCGCACGTATTATGTTTCCCTGACACATATTCAACCCTAGCATTGTACCCTTGTAAATTCAATGCCCAGGTTTGTATTTTCCTATTTTGTATTGGTGCTTCTAATATCGACTTTAATGGCATGTGGTCAGTTCTAATAATGAAATTGGCGTTATGTAAATAGTAATTTAATTTTTGAAGAGCGTAGTGTATAGCATATGCTTCTTTCTCAATAATCGGCCATTTCTTTTGAGTCTTGCTGAGTTTATGAGACAAGAAATAGATTGGTCTTTCATTTTTAACCCCTGGTATTCCAGATTCTTCTCCTTCATATGGTTGAACCAAACATGCTCCTATTGCGTTGTCTGAAGCATCTGTGTATAATATTAGCTGTTTATTCAAGTCTGGATGTGTCAATAATGGTACCACCGTTAAGCTATCTTTTAAAAGTTCGAACGCTTTTTGACACTCATCATCCCACTTAAACCTAGCGTATTTTCCCGTTAAATTCGTAATAGGTATTGCTATCCTTGAAAAGGCTGGTACAAACCGTCTATAATACGCACACGTTCCTATAAAAGCACGCACTTCCTTAACATTAGTGGGAGGAGGTAACTCTTTAATAACTTTTATCTTTTCCTGGTCTGGTTTAATACCTTCCCTATTTATTATATAACCTAAATATTTTGTTTCTGTCTTTAAAAACTGGCACTTACTAAGCTTTAATTTAACTTCATGCTTTCTTAATCTGTCAAATACTAGTCTAACATGTTTCAAATGATTCTCCACATCTCCTTTCGTAAAAATCAATACGTCATCAATATATGCCAGGGCAAAACTTTGCATACCGTCTAGCACTTCATTTATTAAGAACATATAGTGAGATGGTGCATTTTTGAGACCGAATGGCATACGTAAGAATTCGTAAGAACCCATATGAGTACAAAAGGCACTTTTCCTTTGCGCGTCCTTCGACATCGGAATGCACCAAAATCCTGCTCTTGCATCCAGCGTTGTGAAATATGTAGAGCCATTAAGTAACCCCAAAATATCATCAATCACCGGCAATGGGTACGCTACATTCTTAGTAATTTTATTTAACGCCCTATAGTCACAGCAGAACCTGTTCGAACCATCAGATTTGGCTACTATGACGACCGGAGATGACCATTCTGATTTTGACCTTGTTATTATGCCTGCTTTCAACATATCTTCTATTGCCTTTTCTACGACTTCTCTATTTCTTAATGGAGTTCTGTATGGTTTTAAACTAATTGGTGGATGATCTCCCGTGTCTATTTCCATCGTAACTGTTTGTGTCTTACCCAATTCTAAATCATTTATCGCAAACACATCTTGATTTTGCTTTATAAGTTTTTCTAACACTTCCTTATTTTCTGGCGAAGTTTTTAATTGTGCTAACAATTCTTTTTCTCTTGTTACTTTGTCTAGTGAATGTATTTGTGCTGTATTTCTTCTATATGGATGGATCAATTCATCCATTCATACGTTCCCTTTTCTTCTGCATCCGCGTCTATTATTAATTCTTTCACTAGAGGTTTCTGAATAACTTATACCTGCCATATTTACTCTATCTGTTGCCAATATGTCACTAACGTTATGTTCTAGCTTGGCTATCACACATCCTCTGTATAATTTAATTTCTCTACCTGTGTTATTTATAACCATTACTGGAAATGTTAAACTTTTATCTAATTCTATTATTCCATCCGGAACTTCTAAACCTGGCTCATCAATTATTTCATTTTGCAATTCCGTGATTCTGACTACGTTTCCTGCTACATAATACGGGTTTCTCTTCAGTCTTGCTTGTATCAAATTAACTGACTGTGGTTTTAAATTCATGGTCGTTTTAACTCTAACTAGTGTCGACACATGCATATCTTCCTCTAGATCTACGTAAACATCTTGGAATTTTAATTTATGCAAATCAAATAAAAGTCTCACCCCATTTTTCAATAAAAAATCTCGTCCCAATATCATATTTCTATTTAATTCTTTAACCACATGAAACATATGCCTGACATTTATCCCTCCTAATTTCAAATTTATCATCGTTTGTCCTAACACTTCTAACTTTTGTCCCGTTACCGAATGAAGATTCTCCTGAATTCTAAATATTTTACAATTTTTTAACATTCGATATAAAAATGCTTCTTTAATCACGCTAACTTGTGCTCCCGAATCCACTAATGTTCTAACTTTATATTTTCCTATCTGTACTATACATGAGCTAGGATCTACCATATTTAATGACAATTGTTTTACCTCGTCTTGTTTTTTATTTCTAAATGTTCTATTATACTCATCCTTTGGGTTTTTAATATATTGATGCCCTTTTTGGATCTTACTATCTTCCCTCCTACTGCCGACCCTATTCAGTAAGCGGGATGCCAATTTTCCTGATTTCCTGACCTTCTAAAATTTCTCTGTATTTCTCCAGAATTCCAATTTACTGGTCTGCCATTTGCAATTCTATTCTGTATACTCGACTGAACACCTCTACTATTTTGCGTATTCGATGGGCCACTTCTGTTACCACAAAAGCGAAAAATGTGCCCCCATTTATGACACCCCCAACAAACCACATTCGAGTTATTAGTGTTTCCTTCCATGTTTCTTACAGTATTTCTCCCTTGTCCTCTTCTATCTTGATTATATACGTTCTCGTTTCTTTGTACCATCTGTATTTCTCCTCGTCTTCCTCTCCATCCATGTCTATACTGTCCTATTTCCATAGGTTCTTCAATTCTATCTTCTGAACTACTACCTAACTCTCGTCCTACTCTTAACCTAAACCTCCTCCTCAAGCTTTCCTCTTGTATAGCGATATCTACCGCTTGTGACAATCTTGCAGGATTCTCTCTTAATAATTTAAATTTCAATCCATCTGACCTAATCCCATCAACAAAAATCCCTACTAACATCCGTTCCACCTCTTCAGCTCGTACATTCTGTCCTAAAAATGACTCTTCCGCCAAATTGATTAACCTGTCACTATATAACTGGACACTTTCTGTGCTGCTTTGTCTAGTCTGTCGCAATACTGAGAATGCGTGTTGTGGATCAGTAATTTCAGCATATTTTCTTGCGAGATCATCTTTAAATTCTTCCCAGGTTTCACCTCCTGCTGCTTCTAATTTTATTCTTATATGGTCAGAAACTGGACTTGTACTTGTTCTGTATGCCAAATTCTTTTTCTCCCCATCTGTAGCGTTTATTAAATATGCATGTTTCTCAATAGAAATGATCCATTTCTTAAACTGATTTGCTTGACCACTAAATCTTTCAACATCACTGTTTACATTTTGTTGTCTTAATACTGCATCCAACCTTGATATTGCCCCGCCAACTCCAGTCAGTACCTGTGAAAAATCTTGGGATTCCATCCTAAAATCTATAATTATCAAGCAATATACAAATATTTCAAACAATGTTAATTTCAAATTCAGCAACAATACAAAATCTGTTAATTACTCTAATATTATCTAATTAACTTAATTAAAGCCTCCAATCGAAGATCCTGACGAAGAATATTCCTGTTTCAATCCTGAATTTTGACAAAAGAATTTAAATGAGCTACTGATTCAGAATTACCTACACCACATTAACAAATGACTCTAATCAAGCTCGTTGAAATGAGCATAACAAAGAAGAGCCTCTGGATTTCTTTCCATAATAATTTAATCGAAGTCGAAGTCAGTTCTCTCCAATTAATTCCTGACGAAAATTATGCTCGATACCAGGCTCGCAACAAGACTGCTTGTTTACTTGCTCGATTAACTGTAGATTCCCTTCAAGTAAGGTCACCTTCACGCAAACGACAACTGCTCACACGACTTCAGCAACAAAACACTCAGTTTCCAACAGCCATCTGGGTTTTTCATATATAAATTTCAGCGCAAACGTAATCCAGTCAACAACAATTTGATTTAAAGCTGACGCTATCCAATCTCTTATTTTCATGTGGGACTCTCGCCATGGTCAGTTTAAAGTGCTTTATCTTATAAGTTGAGACAAATTTTATCAATGCCTTCTAAATGTGAAGTGACTGTAGAAAGTATTGTAGATCTTGATTTCATAATTATGAAACTTGCAGCATAACCTTGACTTCACCTTCAACAGTCCCACGGGTTAAACTTCATAATTTGTACTGACTTTTGATGCAGAACGGCATTACTTGATCAATTTTTCAATTAGCGTTGGTGAATTCTCCAGTTAATTTATAGGATTAAATATGTAACAACATCAGTCTTTCAAAAAAATAAGTTTATCAATCAAACCTTTTTGAGCGCTGTCCTTGAAAATGGAACTCCTTGTTAAACAGGTATACAATAACTATCAACAGGCGGCTTTCATCTGTTTCGTTTCTCAATCTTTACAAACTTCCTTCTCCAGACGCCCAGACACAACAATTTTCTATAGCGGTACTCTCTCCGCGACCTCCCATGTTTCAGACTTTCACGGCACCAAATCAACCTGCTGTCATAGTGTGGACAAGACAGGTTAAGCACATGATCGTATAGACCCAAGTCTCCGCGTTGTTTTAAACATACTTTATTTGCCGAATAGTTGTACTACAGCATACATGATGGTAACCTCCCTGCCCGGTGTTGACATGTCTTCTCGCTGGCCCCAAGTGACGTGTGTGCTCTCCTAGAAACACTTCTTCATTCGTGCACACACGTTCACTATGGTTTTCCCCCTAGTCAAGGAATGCGCAGCATTCCTTAACTCTTTACTCCTAACCTAATTCCCTCACTGTTACAGATATGACAAGAGGAGAAAGCCGCAAGGAGTATGGGACGCTAATTACATTTCTGTCGCCTAGGAGTGTATCTCCAGGAATGGCACCTGGAATTTTAAAACTGTATGAATTAGGTCAGATAGCACATGTGGTAGCATGTATGAAGCACTAAAGGATTAGCATTCTGGGATTGTGCAAAACAAGTAGGACAGAACTGGTACACAGCACCTAAGCACAGGTGAAACAGTGCTGTACTCAGGCCCACAAAGAGGAAAGTTTCAGCAGCTCCGTCCATGAACCCTCAATATTATTATTCTCTGCCTGTATCTATCTTCTCCGCGTTTTAAGGTATCGCTGTCCTCCCAATAGTATTCATTTCTGCTGTAAGTATTTTCTCTATGTTTTAACCCTTTACCGGGCAGACGCTTGTCCGGTTTTTAGCCCTGAACGTGCAAGATTTTTTCAGGTGCGGTAAAATTTCGGGTTAAGTTAGTAACAACATCACAAATAAGGTGTTAGTCAACCGATTTTAGTTAAATAAACAACACAATGAAGAGAAAAGCATGCAGAATATGTTACTCGCGTGATTGTTGCCAGTAATCCATACATGAACACAAATATTTACGAAATACAGCATATTGTTTGTGATTGTCAGTCATCTATACGGCAATTTACAAACACATTTTCAGAATTATAATCAGTTTCTTTAAAGTCCGACTCACGACAGCTAACGCAAAGTAACGCTGATCACTGATATCTAGCTCCGATTAATAGTCAACCTCGTGCCCTTCAATGTCACTTAAATTGAACCTAGCGAAATCTCGGCTATCGCTTGAAGAATCGCCGAAATCCATTTATCAATTTTGAACAATGAAGCGTAAAAACCCAGAAAACTATTTTTAAAATCCGTTCAAATTCATCTCCCCCGATGGTGTTTCCACCTTGTCGTGGTGGCGGAGCTTGAGTTACTCAATGACTCTGAGAGCTCTGCCGGCGGTAACTTAGCTACCAGCAGGGCCTCCCAAGCCGGACAGGTCAAAGGGTAGAGAACAGACAAAGAGAAACACCATGGGCCTCCAGGTTGGGGGTTGAAGCGTGAGGTTAACATCTCTACCTTTGTAAAAACTATTTTGTTACGAAACAGATACATGAGCCTCGAATTCGGACTGACTTATTTGGACAGCGACCTTGGAGCGTTAAAGGACTTTTGAGATTTGGAACATGGAATATACGGACACTATATCGAGCTGGAGCAGCCGAACTAACCCGGGAGCTGGTTGAATATCAAATTGAAATAACAGCAATTCAAGAAATAAGGTGGAGAGGATACTTTAGAGCAAAATGGAATGATTATAATATATGGAGGAAACACCCAAAATAAATATGAATTAGGAACAGGATTTGTCATCAAAGAAGAGTTATGGGGGAACATTCTAAACTTTAAAGCTGTTAATGACAGGATTAGTAAATTACGAAGAAAAGGTAAATGGAAAAGTATAACGATGAGTACATGCACCTACTGAAGAAAAACAAGATGATATTAAAGAAGACGTTTATAATGATCTGGAAGATGTCATAGAAGAAACCCCCAAACAGGACATCCTGATTGTTCTGGGAGACTTCAACGCAAAAATAGGTAGAGAGCAAACTCATAAAAAAGTTGCCGGTATGGAAAGCCTACATACAACTTTAAATGATAATGGATGGAGAGTCATCAACCTAGCAGAAGCCAAAGGACTGCAGATCAGCAGTACCAGACAGCAAAGAAAGGATATACATAAACAAACTTGGAAATCATGTGACAAGAGAACCTATTATCAAATATATCACATTTTAATTAACAACAAATATGCATCAAACATACAAGTTAGAAGCTTTAGAGGAGCTGAGTGCCACAGCGACCACTTCCTCGTTGGGGCAAAACTTAAAATAAAACTTAAGAGAGCTTTCTATGCTAAACTACAAAGGTTACATCCAACATATAACAGAGACAAGCTACAAGAAATTACAGTCAAAGAGAAATTTGCAGATGAAATAAAATGTAAACTTGAAATTCTAAAAAAAACCGTTGGAGGAAATCGTTGACCAAACTTGGTTGAACATCAAAAATACAATTCAATCTACCGCAGAAGAATGTCTCGGTGTGTTAACCACGCAAAGAAAGAACAGATGGTTCAATGAAAAATGTGAAGAAGCAGTCATTGGGAAAAAGAATGCCAGTCAGTTATGGCTAAATGACATCAACAACATCCAAAAGGAAGAGCAATATAGAACTGAATAGTGAGTTCCCTTGAAGGAAGATGGCGGGACATTTCTTCGTCCCGTAAAATGGAACGTGTTTTTTCCGAAATGTGTGTGGATTAAGTGTGTTTTCGTGGTGAAATGGAGTTCGGACCGTGCAACGGAGTTCGTGCACGCGCGCCCGGACTTCCTTCGGCGTATCATCGGCGCCCGGTGGCGATAGTTAAGCCTAACATGACGACCAGACGACCAGCAAGGACACAACGTGGTAAGAGGGCGGGCACGCGCAGAAGGCGTTTAAAATGTGACAGATTGGGTATCGGAAACGTTCGAGTACTGTACTGGAACTGTGCATCATTTAGTCAACGCCGACCCATTCTTGACAAACTACTGTACGGAAACGATATTGTAGTCATACAAGAAACACAGCTCGGCGACGGAACAGTCAATGTCGCGTGATTTCAGGGATTCTTTAACAGGCGGCACCTCGGACAGGCCATTCTGGTCCGCGACAACATACTAGTGTCTGAGATCGATATGTCTTCCTGGAACAGTGATGCCCTGCAAGTGCAGGCATTAAGAATAATGACACCAGTGCAGCTTGTAATGGTGAACGTTTATGCGCGAAATGGGAAGGTCGACGTGCGACAATGGCAGAGTTTGTTCGATATGGATGAAAGGCATATCATATACTGTGGGGACTTCAATGCCAGAGGCAGTCAATGGGGGAATTGCATCACCAATAGACAGGGAGAAGATCTGGAGGACGCCCTGGCATCTGCTGCCCTAATCTTTCTGAATGATGGGAAGGTCACCAGAATAGCCACTCGACCAGGTGACTCTGACAGCGTCATTGACTTGGCTCTGGTGTCGCCCACCATCGCACCAAGGTGCCGGTGGGGCACACTGGGATACCACGATAGTGACCACTACCCTTGTGTCATCCTGATCAAGAAAGACGGGGCCATGAGTCCAAAAAAACAAGACAAATGCCTTCCCGTACGACAACACTGGTCAAGACGCCATAAGCAAGATCAGAAGAAGAAAACTAACTTCCTCCCGCAGGAGACAAGAAAGATGGTTGCAGCCACCATGGTGGAATGGAGAGGTCGAGAAGGCATAACTAGGAAATAGGCAGGCTGGGAAAGAGGCAGGCTGTCAAAGACTTGCAAAAAGCCAGAAAGGCTAACATGCCACAGGTTGAGTTGGCGAACCTGAAGACTGAGGTCGATAGGACGACGACTTTATTCAAATCCTGCGCCAAACAGGCCAAGGCCGAGAAATGGGACGAGTTCTGCAGGAAGGTGTGCTCCGAGCGATCTCTTACGACATTCTGGCGCCTCCACAAGAGCATGAACGGTGCTGCACAACGTAGGGGTATTCCAGACTTTCAAGGCACAGACCTCGCATGGAAAAAGTCGGATGCGGATAAAGGTAAGGCCCTTCTTGCACGCTATATAGAACAGACTGACCAGAAAGACGAGCCCGCCAGACAGAGGACCACAACGACACTCTCTCAGTTGTGCGAGGGGGTCGGGACAGACGAAGAATGGACAATCACAGCTGAGATAGTGCGTGCGATGCTCAAGAAATCACCTAACACCGCCCCAGGCCCAGACGGCATCCGAAATGGTGACCTACTGGTGATATCAGATGATGACATGGAAGAACTGGCCAGAGAATTCAACACCAGTATCCAGAGGGGTCAGGTCAAAGAAGAATGGCTACACAGCTACTTGCTGCCGCTGCCAAAACCGAACAAAGACCATTCCAAGATAAGCGGCTACAGAATTATTACGATGCAGAATACTGTTGGCAAGCTACTGGAGAAAATTGTAGCACACAGACTTGCTTGGGACTTGGAACAGCTCGGCTGCTTCCCGCCCACACTTGGAGGATACAGACGCAACAAAGAGACATGGCTGAATGCGGCGGTCTTTGCTCAAGATGTTTACGAAGGATTTCAGGTCAGAGAAGAGACATGTGCGGCCGCCATAGACTTAGAGGACGCATATAACAGAGTATCGTTCGAGCACTTGATGCAAACCCTCCTCAGACTGAAAGTGCACCCTCACCTTGTACGATGGATAGCTGCAGTTCTGCTCCAAAGGAAGGTGGTGCTAAGATGCGGCAGTTGGTCTTCTGAGCCGATAACGATATGTCCAGGATTGCCGCAGGGTTCACCACTGTCACCAGTACTATTCAACGTGTATACGGTGCCGATCACTGAACAACAGTTGGACGGGAGCTGTAGGACTCTGTCATTCGTTGACGACATCCTCGTGTATCGACAGGGTCGAGATAGACAGGCGGTTGCCAATGATATGCAGGGCGACCTAGATCGAATTTCCTCATGGTGTGCTGATGCCGATGCCCTTGTCAACCCTGCAAAGGCAACGGTTACATGGTTCTCACTAAACAACCATATTGTGAAAACAGATCTGCCGGCAGTAAGAATGGATGGGAGCATTTTGAGTAGAACCCAGTCAATGACATATCTTGGCGTGAGGCTTGATCGTAGCCTGTCCTTCAGAGATCATGTCGATTATGTCACAACGAAGGCTCGAAAAGGTTTGTCAGCAATGAGAGTCATGGCGACTGCCAATATCGAGCAAAGACTGCTAATACTTCTGTTCCAGGGACTTGTGCTTTCACGCATCGAGTATGCCCTGGCCATCCTCACTGTCAGCCCTACACAGATTGGAAGACTTGAAAAGGTACAAAACGAAGCCATGCGCATCATTTTGAGCTGCACGAGAGACACCAGCTGTGTAGCAATGAGATACCTCCTTGACTTCCCGACAATGGAACACATGATCAAGATCTGGAGAGCTCGTGCATACTTAAAAATAAGTGCAGATGAGCAGCACCCTCTGCATGACGCTATATTCAGAGAAAAGGGTGACAGGCTAAAGAGGGGAAAATCATGGATTGGTCGGGCGGAAGATGTCGTCAGACAGGTCTGCAGTCTTACCAGTATCAACCCCGGCAAGGAATGGGTGTCGGTGCCTCCAGCTTTTAAGTGCACTTTCTCCTGCATTATCACACTCGACAGACGGGGCAGAGAGCAGAACCCTGCCGCTGTCAATGCAGAGGTTAACGCGCTCATCTATGAACACTCAGATAGCCCCGAAGTGCTCATCTATACAGATGGATCTGTTGTAAAGCAGCAGAGAAGTGCGTGGGCATTTACAGCCTGTTCAGCGGGCCGAACCGTTCAAGAATCCAGTGGTGCCCACTCTATGACCACGAGCAGCATGACTATGGAGGTGATGGCAGTTACACAGGCTTTCATATGGCTGGAATCACAGCATTATACCAACGTGTGTGTACTAAGTGATTCAATGAGCATGATTCATGTAACAGAGGAAGGGGTGTTGGTAGTATTTAGGTGGGAAATACTACAGCACGATTGAGCATCGGGGTCGAATGAGAGGAGAGATGCTCAATTCGTGACGTGGTTTGTTGTCAAAAGGGCAGTTACCATCAAGATACCGAGCAGAAAGGGTGCCACACTAATTCCAGCGGTCATCAACATGAATAAAGTATATTTGTAAAGATCATCCACCAGACTCCACTCATGTTATGAGTTATCAGTTGAGTTGACTTCGTTACATTCAGAAGGTCGAAGCTGGATCTGTACGTAGACAGTGGACTGAATCGCTGCGGAAGTCTGTTGTCCGTAAAGTCACCTTCATCTTCGTCCCGGGACATGCGGGAGTCGAGGGAAATGAACGAGCTGACAAACTGGCTGGCTCTGCACCCCCTGTAGATGGCCAGCCCATGGATCGTGCCGATGTTATTAACGTCCTTAAAGATATGGCGAGAACAGAGGACTTTGACGTCAGTGATTCCACATCGCTGTCCAGGATGAAAGACCTGGGAGTAAGAATCGGCACAGCCAGACGCGAAAGGTACGTCGGGAAAACAAAGCGCCTCGTCAACCAACACAGAACTGGCACTATTAGCCACCGGACGCTGATGCATATGCTGGGGGGAGGATCTGAGCACCTATGGACATGTCCGGAGTGCAATGAAGATACCCCTACTGATAACTGATAACTGAAAACTGAATGTAAAGAGACTACAAAAATAGCTCGGCAGCAGAAGCGAGAATATATGAACAATATAATCAAAGATATGGAAACCAATCACCAGAAAAACGAATCCAGAAAGTTTTTTTAAAGAACTGAAGTCAATGAAACGAGGGCACCATAACATCACATATGGTTTAAAAGACAAAAATTGGAATATGAAAAAATAGGGGGTGCTACAATTCACAGCTCCTGCAGAACAACATTGACATCACTATTCTTGACCAGATATCATTGTCAGGTAAAGATGCTACAACTCACAACTTCTGCAGAACAACGTCGACTTCCCTATTCTTGACCAGACATCATTGTCAGCTAGGGATGCTAAACTCACAACTCCTGTAGAACAACGTCGACTTCACTATTCTTGACAAGACATTATTGTCAGCTAGGGATGCTACAACTCACAACTCCTGCAGAACAACGTCGAATTCACTATTTTTGTCAAGACATCATTGTCAGCTAGCCAGATAGGGTGAATTACGAGTGAAAGACAAGACCTCAAGAGTTCAGACAGTAACACAACAGTTCAACTAATATGATAGAGAGACATTAATCAATGACAGGACCCAGAGTGCCAGCCAGTGAGTACCTGTGACAAACACCCAGGTTAGACATATAAAAGCTCACAGGGTTGTTGGTCTGGATCAGGGAACAAATTATTTCCCATCCAGGTATGAGGCAGCTTAGAGGCTGGACATACATTAGATGCAAACAGGACACACATTACATAAAACTAGACCAGCGATATTTCTACAACAACTCCCATAAAATTCAACTCGACATAACAACCAACATCCCACATCATAAGTCTATTTCCCTGTTAATATCATCTCTGATATTTTTCATTTTATTTTCGGCGTAGAGGTTAAATAAATATGTCATTTCCCCTTGTATAGACATCAAGACTTCAAAAGTGGCCTTGGTCCTCGGGTAAGCTTTTTGAGTTTTAATTTCATATCTGTTTCTAACAACTGATGATCTGTATCACAATCTGCACTTCGTAGGGTTTTTGCAGACTGACACAGACCATCAGTTATTAGAAGCAGATCTGAAATTAAAACTCAGCAACTAAGAGCCATCAAGTGTTCCGCCCACAAGTGATAAGTGAATGAGTACGCCTGACAATTTTTAACAAGTATTTCAGCCTTTTGTGGAAGTTTATGCAATATGCACCCTAAGATAATTAATGTTGCACCATCTGCTGGATGAGTTTCTCTTGGTCCATTCGTCTAAGCATCTGCCAGAATCTTGTGTGTACGAGCCACTATGTTCAAGTGATTGTTGTCAGCAGTTGTCTCTTCAAGTCTTGTCTCGTGGCCTGACGATCCTGCTTGTAGATTATTTGGTTCAGAAAGTAGACGTAGGACGAAATTCCAGAAACACTGACTAATGATCAGCAAGTAGTGCCACAATTGGCAGGACTTTCTTGGAAGAAAACTATCAGATTAATTCCTAAGCATGTGTGTCTTAATGTACTGACCAACCACTAAATTAATCAGCACACTGTATCAAAGGTGAGTTATTTTCTGCCTCATACCGCAATTGCTACAGTTTTATCTACAGAAATTATGGATGAAGACAAGATGGGACACAGAAAACATGTGCCAACACCGAGAGAAGAATAATGTTGTACACCTACCACCAAAGTCCACGGTTCTCTTGCCAAAGGGGGTCACCTGAGACACAACAGACTCTGAACTGGCTACTAGGGGGACCGGTCCAAAACTAGCAAATGCTGGTGGTGGCGGCTGGTTCTTGCCAAAAGTAAACTCTGTCAGATATAGACAACATATGAGAGGGCATAACAAACTCAAGACAGCCAGAGAAAACAAATGTCATGACATTTAGGACGTAGAGAAAAGCTAGGCAAAATAAGGACTAACAGATCATATAAAGGAGATCAGGAGTCAGACATAAAACTTCTTAGAAGTTTAAACGTCACACAATATATGAGATGATAGAACCATAGAATGTTGCCGACAGAATAAATCTACTTTAAATTCTGTAAAAAAATTAACTACCACATGGGGAAGATGGCTAACTTTGGTGTGTTCAATATGGAATGATGCTTGCATTGGTGCATACAATAACACATGACAAGATACTTTGGTGCATACAATAACACATGCCAAGATACATTGGTGCATACAATAACACATGCCAAGATACATTGGTGCATACAATAACACATGCCAAGATACATTGGTGCATACAATAACACATGACAAGATACATTGGTGCATACAATAACACATGACAAGATACATTGGTGCATACAATAACACATGCCAAGATACATTGGTGCATACAATAACACATGACAAGATACATTGGTGCATACAATAACACATGACAAGATACTTTGGTGCCTACAATAACGTGAAAAGATGGCTAATGTGGGTGTGTTACAGCTCTCTCAGGTACTAAACTCTTGTAAACTCAAGACTACTTACTTCCAAAAGATTTGCCGGCATCCAGAGGTGCAGCCCCAGAATTGTTCTTGACTGCCTGTGCCCAAAAGCCAGTGCCAAATCTTGGAAGTTGGCTCGGGTCATGTGAGTCTGCGTTGAGCAAGCGTCCTGTATGGACATGATGAGAAGTATACCGCGTTATGGCCAACAGTGAGCCACGCTTTTAAATTGTGTTGTAGTTGTGGTGATACGTTATTGTGGAATAAGTGATTGTATATTCGATAATGTTGTTATTTGGCTGTGTAGAATATTATATGTAGAAAACGCATAAACAGTCTCTGAGTTAACTGCTGTTTAAGTTTACTCGTGTTCGAGTTGATGTAATGTGTAAAGTAGTGTAGAGCAACCATCAGCAAGTCATATGCTGAGAGATGACCATGGTGCCGACTGCACAAGAAATTACCTACAGTCATTACCCCTATGAAGACGGGCCCACTAGACAGAGCTTTTACCATACATGCCGCAGGCTGGCAATGAACTTGAGAGTCGCACTCAACAAAAGAGTATTCAAGAAGCGCAGTCAGACTATGGCAGTGATAATGACTTCCTGACAGATACCAGCGCCAAGCACTGGCGAATACTAGCTATCAACTCCAGGGCAAATAAGAATCATAATAAATATGAACAGTTACAGGTGCCCTAACTCTCTGGTAACAGTAAGAGTAACACACATTGGCAGTTGTCTGTGAATATTGAATGTCCATAACTCAGACATCATCTTATCCATCGGCAACACAGAATAGCTCAGTGGCAGCAGAATCGCCAGTCTTAAACCCATTGCATTGCCACCACACATGTTGGCAACCCACCACACATGTCAACAACCCACCACACATGTCGGCAACCTACCACACATGACGGCAACCCGCCACACATGACGGCAACCTGCCACACGTGTCAACAACCTACCACACCTGTTGGTAGTACAGCTGGCTAAGGATGGGTTGTGTTTAGGGCCGGCTACCCCATCACTTGACAATTGCAGCCACAAAATCCGACCAACCATGAATATGTTACATAAAGAAAGAACTGGGAGATGCGTGGTCTAGAGGTATGGTGTCCACCTCGAGTGCTGGAGGTTCCGGGTTCATGGCCCGGTGAGGACCAGGATTTTTTCACGTGGACTTCTAGTAATAAAATGTCCCCTTGTCTCTGGGTAGTCAATTCGGACGCCCGTGTGTATTGTTGTGCACGTAGGAAATCCCTTATCAGTTGGAAATCGAAAAAGAATAGCCTAACGGTGCTGCCCGGGCAAAATTTTGAGTTAAAAATCTACCCAAAGAATCTCAGGATCCTCGTCGGTGCTACGGAGTTCGTGAACTAAGCTGAGTTTCTCCAAACTCAGGTTTGAGTTAGGAGTAGAACGGAGCACTGATGGGTTACACCCGTGTGCCGTGATGTTGATCCATCGACTAAACTAAACTAAAAAAGAACTACTCAGCCAACAAGAGGAAAGGAAGCTCATACACAAGAGATATGACAAGAGGAGAAAGCCGCAAGGAGTATGGGACGCTGATTACATTTCTGTCGCCTAGGAGTATCTCCAGGAATGGCACCTGGAATTTTAAAACTGTATGGATTAGGTCAAATAGCACATGTGGTAGCATGTATGAAGCACTAAAGGATTAGCATTCTGGGATTGTGCAAAACAAGTAGGACAGAACTGGCACACAGCACCTAAGCACAGGTGAAACAGTGCTGTACTTAGGCCACAAAGAGGAAAGTTTCAGCAGCTCCGTCCATGACCCCTCAATATTATTATTCTCTGCCTGTATCTATCTTCTCCGCGTTTTAAGGTCATCGCTGTCCTCCTAATAGTATTCATTTCTGCTGTAAGTATTTTCTCTATGTTTTAACCCTTTACCGGGCAGACGCTTGTCCGGTTTTTAGCCCTGAACGGGCTATTTTACAGGTGCTGTAAAATTTCGGGTTACGTTAGTAAAAACATCACAAATAAGGTGTTAGTCATCCGATTTTAGTTAGATAAACAACACAATGAAGGGAATGGCATGCAGAATATGTTACTCGCGTGATTGTTGCCAGTAATCTATACATGAACACCAATATTTACGAAATACAGCATATTGTTTGTGATTGTCAGTCATCTATACGGCAGTTTACAAACACATTTTCAGAATCATAATCAGTTTCTTTAAAGTCCGACTCACGACAGCTAACTCAAAGTAACGCTGATCACTGATATCTAGCTCCGATTAATAGTCAACCTCGTGCCCTTCAATGTCACTTAAATTGAACCTAGCGAAATCTCGGCTATCGCTTGAAGAATCGCCGAAATCCATTTATCAATTTTGAACAATGAAGCGTAAAAACCCAGAAAACTATTTTTAAAATCCGTTCAAATTCATCTCCCCCGATGGTGTTTCCACCTTGTCGTGGTGGCGGAGCTTGAGTTTCTCAATGACTCTGAGAGCTCTGCCGGCGGTAACTTAGCTACCAGCAGGGCCTCCCAAGCCGGACAGGTCAAAGGGTAGAGAACAGACAAAGAGAAACACCATGGGCCTCCAGGTTGGGGGTTGAAGCGTGAGGTTAACATCTCTACCTTTGTAAAAACTATTTTGTTACGAAACAGATACATGAGCCTCGAATTCGGACTGACTTATTTGGACAGCGACCTTGGAGCGTTAAAGGACTTTTGAGATTTGGAACATGGAATATACGGACACTATATCGAGCTGGAGCAGCCGAACTAACCCGGGAGCTGGTTGAATATCAAATTGAAATAACAGCAATTCAAGAAATAAGGTGGAGAGGATACTTTAGAGCAAAATGGAATGATTATAATATATGGAGGAAACACCCAAAATAAATATGAATTAGGAACAGGATTTGTCATCAAAGAAGAGTTATGGGGGAACATTCTAAACTTTAAAGCTGTTAATGACAGGATTAGTAAATTACGAAGAAAAGGTAAATGGAAAAGTATAACGATGAGTACATGCACCTACTGAAGAAAAACAAGATGATATTAAAGAAGACGTTTATAATGATCTGGAAGATGTCATAGAAGAAACCCCCAAACAGGACATCCTGATTGTTCTGGGAGACTTCAACGCAAAAATAGGTAGAGAGCAAACTCATAAAAAAGTTGCCGGTATGGAAAGCCTACATACAACTTTAAATGATAATGGATGGAGAGTCATCAACCTAGCAGAAGCCAAAGGACTGCAGATCAGCAGTACCAGACAGCAAAGAAAGGATATACATAAACAAACTTGGAAATCATGTGACAAGAGAACCTATTATCAAATATATCACATTTTAATTAACAACAAATATGCATCAAACATACAAGTTAGAAGCTTTAGAGGAGCTGAGTGCCACAGCGACCACTTCCTCGTTGGGGCAAAACTTAAAATAAAACTTAAGAGAGCTTTCTATGCTAAACTACAAAGGTTACATCCAACATATAACAGAGACAAGCTACAAGAAATTACAGTCAAAGAGAAATTTGCAGATGAAATAAAATGTAAACTTGAAATTCTAAAAAAAACCGTTGGAGGAAATCGTTGACCAAACTTGGTTGAACATCAAAAATACAATTCAATCTACCGCAGAAGAATGTCTCGGTGTGTTAACCACGCAAAGAAAGAACAGATGGTTCAATGAAAAATGTGACGAAGCAGTCATTAGGAAAAAGAATGCCAGACAGTTATGGCTAAATGACATCAACAACATCCAAAAGGAAGAGTAATATAGAACTGAATAGTGAGTTCCCTTGAAGGAAGATGGCGGGACATTTCTTCGTCCCGTAAAATGGAACGTGTTTTTTCCGAAATGTGTGTGGATTAAGTGTGTTTTCGTGGTGAAATGGAGTTCGGACCGTGCAACGGAGTTCGTGCACGCGCGCCCGGACTTCTTTCGGCGTATCATAGGCGCCCGGTGGCGATAGTTAAGCCTAACATGACGACCAGACGACCAGCAAGGACACAACGTGGTAAGAGGGCGGGCACGCGCAGAAGGCGTTTAAAATGTGACAGATTGGGTATCGGAAACGTTCGAGTACTGTACTGGAACTGTGCATCATTTAGTCAACGCCGACCCATTCTTGACAAACTACTGTACGGAAACGATATTGTAGTCATACAAGAAACACAGCTCGGCGACGGAACAGTCAATGTCGCGCGATTTCAGGGATTCTTTAACAGGCGGCACCTCGGACAGGCCATTCTGGTCCGCGACAACATACTAGTGTCTGAGATCGATATGTCTTCCTGGAACAGTGATGCCCTGCAAGTGCAGGCATTAAGAATAATGACACCAGTGCAGCTTGTAATGGTGAACGTTTATGCGCGAAATGGGAAGGTCGACGTGCGACAATGGCAGAGTTTGTTCGATATTGATGAAAGGCATATCATATACTGTGGGGACTTCAATGCCAGAGGCAGTCAATGGGGGAATTGCATCACCAATAGACAGGGAGAAGATCTGGAGGACGCCCTGGCATCTGCTGCCCTAATCTTTCTGAATGATGGGAAGGTCACCAGAATAGCCACTCGACCAGGTGACTCTGATAGCGTCATTGACTTGGCTCTGGTGTCGCCCACCATCGCACCAAGGTGCCGGTGGGGCACACTGGGATACCACGATAGTGACCACTACCCTTGTGTCATCCTGATCAAGAAAGACGGGGCCATGAGTCCAAAAAAACAAGACAAATGCCTTCCCGTACGACAACACTGGTCAAGACGCCATAAGCAAGATCAGAAGAAGAAAACTAACTTCCTCCCGCAGGAGACAAGAAAGATGGTTGCAGCCACCATGGTGGAATGGAGAGGTCGAGAAGGCATAACTAGGAAATAGGCAGGCTGGGAAAGAGGCAGGCTGTCAAAGACTTGCAAAAAGCCAGAAAGGCTAACATGCCACAGGTTGAGTTGGCGAACCTGAAGACTGAGGTCGATAGGACGACGACTTTATTCAAATCCTGCGCCAAACAGGCCAAGGCCGAGAAATGGGACGAGTTCTGCAGGAAGGTGTGCTCCGGGCGATCTCTTACGACATTCTGGCGCCTCCACAAGAGCATGAACGGTGCTGCACAACGTAGGGGTATTCCAGATTTTCAAGGCACAGACCTCGCATGGAAAAAGTCGGATGCGGATAAAGGTAAGGCCCTTCTTGCACGCTATATAGAACAGACTGACCAGAAAGACGAGCCCGCCAGACAGAGGACCACAACGACACTCTCTCAGTTGTGCGAGGGGGTCGGGACAGACGAAGAATGGACAATCACAGCTGAGATAGTGCGTGCGATGCTCAAGAAATCACCTAACACCGCCCCAGGCCCAGACGGCATCCGATATGGTGACCTACTGGTGATATCAGATGATGACATGGAAGAACTGGCCAGAGAATTCAACACCAGTATCCAGAGGGGTCAGGTCAAAGAAGAATGGCTACACAGCTACTTGCTGCCGCTGCCAAAACCGAACAAAGACCATTCCAAGATAAGCGGCTACAGAATCATTACGATGCAGAATACTGTTGGCAAGCTACTGGAGAAAATTGTAGCACACAGACTTGCTTGGGACTTGGAACAGCTCGGCTGCTTCCCGCCCACACTTGGAGGATACAGACGCAACAAAGAGACATGGCTGAATGCGGCGGTCTTTGCTCAAGATGTTTACGAAGGATTTCAGGTCAGAAAAGAGACATGTGCGGCCGCCATAGACTTAGAGGACGCATATAACAGAGTATCGTTCGAGCACTTGATGCAAACCCTCCTCAGACTGAAAGTGCACCTTCACCTTGTACGATGGATAGCTGCAGTTCTACTCCAAAGGAAGGTGGTGCTAAGATGCGGCAGTTGGTCTTCTGAGCCGATAACGATATGTCCAGGATTGCCGCAGGGTTCACCACTGTCACCAGTACTATTCAACGTGTATACGGTGCCGATCACTGAACAACAGTTGGACGGGAGCTGTAGGACTCTGTCATTTGTTGACGACATCCTCGTGTATCGACAGGGTCGAGATAGACAGGCGGTTGCCAATGATATGCAGGGCGACCTAGATCGAATTTCCTCATGGTGTGCTGATGCCGATGCCCTTGTCAACCCTGCAAAGGCAACGGTTACATGGTTCTCACTAAACAACCATATTGTGAAAACAGACCTGCCGGCAGTAAGAATGGATGGGAGCATTTTGAGTAGAACCCAGTCAATAACATATCTTGGCGTGAGGCTTGATCGTAGCCTGTCCTTCAGAGATCATGTCGATTATGTCCCAACGAAGGCTCGAAAAGGTTTGTCAGCAATGAGAGTCATGGCGACTGCCAATTTCGAGCAAAGACTGCTAATACTTCTGTTCCAGGGACTTGTGCTTTCACGCATCGAGTATGCCCTGGCCATCCTCACTGTCAGCCCTACACAGATTGGAAGACTTGAAAAGGTACAAAACGAAGCCATGCGCATCATTTTGAGCTGCACGAGAGACACCAGCTGTGTAGCAATGAGATACCTCCTTGACTTCCCGACAATGGAACACAGGATCAAGATCTGGAGAGCTCGTGCATACTTAAAAATAAGTGCAGATGAGCAGCACCCTCTGCATGACGCTATATTCAGAGAAAAGGGTGACAGGCTAAAGAGGGGAAAATCATGGATTGGTCGGGCGGAAGATGTCGTCAGACAGGTCTGCAGTCTTACCAGTATCAACCCCGGCAAGGAATGGGTGTCGGTGCCTCCAGCTTTTAAGTGCACTTTCTCCTGCATTATCACACTCGACAGACGGGGCAGAGAGCAGAACCCTGCCGCTGTCAATGCAGAGGTTAACGCGCTCATCTATGAACACTCAGATAGCCCCGAAGTGCTCATCTATACAGATGGATCTGTTGTAAAGCAGCAGAGAAGTGCGTGGGCATTTACAGCCTGTTCAGCGGGCCGAACCGTTCAAGAATCCAGTGGTGCCCACTCTATGACCACGAGCAGCATGACTATGGAGGTGATGGCAGTTACACAGGCTTTCATATGGCTGGAATCACAGCATTATACCAACGTGTGTGTACTAAGTGATTCAATGAGCATGATTCAGAAGGTCGAAGCTGGATCTGTACGTAGACAGTGGACTGAATCGCTGCGGAAGTCTGTTGTCCGTAAAGTCACCTTCATCTTCGTCCCGGGACATGCGGGAGTCGAGGGAAATGAACGAGCTGACAAACTGGCTGGCTCTGCACCCCCTGTAGATGGCCAGCCCATGGATCGTGCCGATGTTATTAACGTCCTTAAAGATATGGCGAGAACAGAGGACTTTGACGTCAGTGATTCCACATCGCTGTCCAGGATGAAAGACCTGGGAGTAAGAATCGGCACAGCCAGACGCGAAAGGTACGTCGGGAAAACAAAGCGCCTCGTCAACCAACACAGAACTGGCACTATTAGCCACCGGACGCTGATGCATATGCTGGGGGGGGGGAGGATCTGAGCACCTATGGACATGTCCGGAGTGCAATGAAGATACCCCTACTGATAACTGATAACTGAAAACTGAATGTAAAGAGACTACAAAAATAGCTCGGCAGCAGAAGCGAGAATATATGAACAATATAATCAAAGATATGGAAACCAATCACCAGAAAAACGAATCCAGGAAGTTTTTTTAAAGAACTGAAGTCAATGAAACGAGGGCACCATAACATCACATATGGTTTAAAAGACAAAAATGGGAATATGATAAATAGGGGGTGCTACAATTCACAGCTCCTGCAGAACAACATTGACTTCACTATACTTGACCAGATATCATTGTCAGCTAGGGATGCTACAACTCACAACTCCTGCAGAACAACGTCGAATTCACTATTCTTGACCAGACATCATTGTCAGCTAGCCAGATAGGGTGAATTACGAGTGAGAGACAAGACCTCAAGAGTTCAGACAGCTACACATGTCGGCAACCTACCACACATGTCGGCAACCCACCACACATGTCGGCAACCCACCACACATGTCAACAACCTACCACACATGATGGTAGTACAGCCGGCTAAGGATGGGTTGTGCTTATGGCCGGCTACCCCATCACTTGACAATTGCAGCCACAAAATCCGACCAACCATGAATATGTTACATAAAGAAAGAACTGGGGGATGCGTGATCTAGAGGTATGGTGTCCGCCTCGAGTGCTGAAGGTCCCGTGTTCAAGCCCCGGTGAGGACCAGGATTTTTTCACGTGGACTTCTAGTAATAAAATTTCCCCGGGTCTCTGGGTAGTCAGATCGGACGCCCGTGTGTATTGTTGTGCACGTAAGAAATCCCTTATCAGTTGGAAATCGAAAAAGAGTAGCCTAACGGTGCTGCAATATTTTGAGTTAAAAATCTACCCAAAGTATCTCAGGATCCTCGTCGGTGCTATGGAGTTCGTGCACTGAGCTGAGTTTCTCCAAACTCAGGTTTGAGTTAGAAGTAGAACGGAGCACTTATGGGTTACACCCGTGTGCCGTGATGTTGATCCGTCGACTAAACTAAACTAAGAAAGAACTATTCAGCCAACAAGAGGAAAGGAATCTCCTACACAAGAGATATGACAAGAGGAGAAAGCCGCAAGGAGTCTGGGACGCTGATTACATTTCTGTCGCCTAGGAGAATCTCCAGGAATGGCACCTGGAATTTTAAAACTGTGTGAATTAGGTCAATGAATGTAAAGAGGCTACAAAAATAGTCAGACAGCAGAAGAGAAAATATATGAGTAATATAATCAAAGATATGGAAACTAATCACCGGAAAAATGAATCCAGAAAATTTTTAAAAAAAACTGAAGTCAATGAAACGAGGGCACCAACAAAACACATATGGTTTAAAAGACAAAAATGGGAATATGATAAATACCAATGAGGAAATGTGCAACACATGGAAAGAATATTTTATTGAATTACTAAATTTTGAAGCTCCAAGTAAAATTTCCCCACAGGAAGAGGTTCTAACATGCGAACCACAAATTGAAGAACCTACATTTGAAGAAATCCTATATGTAATCACACGACTTAAAAACAATAAGGCAACTGGGACTGATGGAATTGCTGCTGAATTTATAAAGGCAGGTGGCCATGCATTACATCTAAAGCTATACGAACTAATAATAAAAATCTGGAGGACAGAAGAATTACCCCATGACTGGAAAGAGTCATTATTGATACCTATCTTTAAGAAAGGAGACAAGTTCCAATGTGGAAATTATAGAGGAATATCACTACTGTCCACAAGCTATAAGATACTATCCGCGGTATTACTAATAGACTAAAACCATATTCAGAAGACATATTAGGTGACTACCAGGCGGGTTTTAGACAAAACAGATCAACAATAGATCAGATATTTATCTTACGACAAATAACTGAGAAACATTGGGAATATAAAAGAGATCTTCATAACATTTTTGTGGATTTTAAAAAGGCTTATGATAGTGTCCATAGGAATAGTCTATGGAATGCTATGCAGGAATTTGGAATACCAAGGAAGTTAATCAACATGACCAGACTATGCATGGAAGATACTTATAATATAGTAACATATAAAGGCAGGAAATCAGACCCCTTCCAAATAACATCTGGCTTGAAACAGGATGATGCACTATCGCCGCTACTCTTCAATCTGGCTCTAGAGAAAGTTGTAAGGAAGATAAAGGAGGAATGTGATATTGGAGGAACATCCAAGCTGCTTGGTTATGCAGATGATATAGATATTATAGGGCAAAGTGAACAAAAGACATTGGAAATATTGACTCACTTAAAGGAAAAAGCCCAACAGATGGGGCTGGTTATCAACCAAGATAAGACAGAATATATGGTAATTTCAAGAGACGGAATGGCTAAAAACTCTGGCCACATACAAATAGATAATATGACCATTAAAAGAACGGAAATATACAAATACCTGGGTACAATCTTCAACTGCTCCACCATCATAAGGGAAGAAATACAAACTAGAATCAACTCTGGAAATAAGATATACTATGCACTACAACATCTAATAAAATCAAAGGCGCTATCTCGTAACACCAAAATCACAATATACAAAACACTGATCAGACCAGTTGTGCTGTCTGGCTCTGAAACCTGGAGTACAACGAAAGGAGACGAAGCCTTGTTACAAACCTTTGAGAACAAAGTTTTAAGACGCATCTTTGGACCCATTAGGGATACACAAAGTGGAGAGTGGAAAAGAAGAAGTAACAAAGACATTTATTATCTGTTTAAGTCCCCGCTAACCACTGGTATCATGAAGGCTAATAGACTACAATGGCTGGGGCATATAGAAAGAATGGAAGATAATAGGGAAACAAAACTCGCTTACACTCAGGAAATAAATGACCGTAGACCCCGAGGTAGACCAAGAAGACGGTGGAGAGATAATACATGCACAGACCTACAAGCACTAGGAATCAACGACTGGCAAGAGAAGGTCCACCAGAGAGACTAATGGAGACGGATTGTATTTGCAGCAAAGAACCTCAATGGCTCGGAAAGCTGAAGAAGAAGAAGATGAATTAGGTCAGACAGCACTTGTAGTAACATGTATGAAGCACTAAAGGATTAGCATTCTGGGATTGTGCAAAACAAGTAGGACAGAACTGGCACACAGCACCTAAGCACAGGTGAAACAGTGCTGTACTCAGGCCACAAAGAGGAAAGTTTCAGCAGCTCCGTCCATGAACCCTCAATATTATTATTCTCTGCCTGTATCTATCTTCTCCGCGTTTTAAGGTCATCGCTGTCCTCCCAATATTATTCATTTCTGCTGTAAGTATTTTCTCTATGTTTTAACCCTTTACCGGACAGGCGCTTGTCCGTTTTTTAGCCCTTAACGGAGACGATTTTTTCAGGTGCGATAAAATTTCGGGTTAAGTTAGTAAAAACATCACAAATAAGGTGTTAGTCAACCGATTTTAGTTAAATAAACAACACAATGAAGGGAAAAGCATGCAGAATATCTTACTCGCATGATTGTTGCCAGTAATCCATACATGAACACACATATTTACGAAATACAGCATATTGTTTGTGATTGTCAGTCATCTATACCGAAATTTACAAACACATTTTCAGAATCATAATCAGTTTCTTTAAAGTCCGACTCACGACAGCTAACGCAAAGTAACGCTGATCACTGATATCTATCTCCGATTAATAGTCAACCTCATGCCCTTCAATGTCACTTAAATTGAACCTAGCGAAATCTCGGCTATCGCTTGAAGAATCGCCGAAATCCATTTATCCATTTTGAAAAATGAAGCGTAAAAACCCTGAAAACTATTTAAATCCGTTCAAATTCGTCTCCCCCGATGGTGTTTCCACCTTGTCGTGGTGGCGGAGCTTGAGTTTCTCAATGACTCTGAGAGCTCTGCCGGCGGTAACTTAGCTACCAGCAGGGCCTCCCAAGCCGGACAGGTCAAAGGGTAGAGAACAGACAAAGAGAAACACCATGGGCCTCCAGGTTGGGGGTTGAAGCGTGAGGTTAACATCTCTACCTTTGTAAAAACTATTTTGTTACGAAACAGATACATGAGCCTCGAATTCGGACTGACTTATTTGGACAGCGACCTTGGAGCGTTAAAGGACTTTTGAGATTTGGAACATGGAATGTACGGACACTATATCGAGCTGGAGCGGCTGAAGAACTAACCCGGGAGCTGGTTGAATATCAAATTAAAATAACAGCAATTCAAGAAATAAGGTGGAGAGGATACTTTAGAGCAAAATGGAATGATTATAATATATGGAGGAAACATCCAAAATAAATATGAATTAGGAAAAGGATTTGTCATCAAAGAAGAGTTATGGGGAAACATTCTAAACTTTAAAGCTGTTAATGACAGGATTAGTAAATTACGAAGAAAAGGTAAATGGAAAAGTATAACGATGAGTACATGCACCTACTGAAGAAAAACAAGATGATATTAAAGAAGACGTTTATAATGATCTGGAAGATGTCATAGAAGAAACCCCCAAACAGGACATCCTGATTGTGCTGGGAGACTTCAACGCAAAAATAGGGAGAGTGCAAACTCATAAAAAAAGTTGCCGGTATGGAAAGCCTACATACAACTTCAAATGATAATGGATGGAGAGTCATCAACCTAGCAGAAGCCAAAGGACTGCAGATCAGCAGTACCAGACTGCAAAGAAATGATATACATAAACAAACTTGGAAATCATGTGACAAGAGAACCTATTATCAAATATATCACATTTTAATTAACAACAAAAATGCATCAAACATACAAGTTAGAAGCTTTAGAGGAGCTGAGTGCCACAGCGACCACTTCCTCGTTGGGGCAAAACTTAAAATAAAACTTAAGAGAGCTTTCTATGCTAAACTACAAAGGTTACACCCAACATATAACAGAGAACAACTACAAGAATTTACAGTCAAAGAGAAATTTGCAGATGAAATAAAATGTAAACTTGAAATTCTAAAAAAAAAAACCGTTGGAGGAAATCGTTGACCAAACTTGGTTGAACATCAAAAATACAATTCAATCTACCGCAGAAGAATTTCTCGGTGTGTTAACCACGCAAAGAAAGAACAGATGGTTCAATCAAAAATGTGAAGAAGCAGTCATTAGGAAAAAGAATGCCAGACAGTTATGGATAAATGACATCAACAACATCCAAAAGGAAGAGCAATATAGAACTGAATGTAAAGAGACTACAAAAATAGTTCGGCAGCAGAAGCGAGAATATATGAACAATATAATCAAAGATATAGAAACCAATCACCAGAAAAACTAATCCAGAAAGTGTTTTTTAATGAACTGAAGTCAATGAAACGAGGGCACCATAACATCACATATGGTTTAAAAGACAAAAATAATAATATGATAAATAGGGGATGCTACAATTCACAGCTCCTGCAGAACAACATTGACTTCACTATTCTTGACCAGATATCATTGTCAGGTAGGGATGCTACAACTCACAACTCCTGTAGAACAACGTCGACTTCACTATTCTTGACAAGACATTATTGTCAGCTAGCCAGATAGGGTGAATTACGAGTGAGAGACAAGACCTCAAGAGTTCAGACAGTAACACAACAGTTCAACTAATATGATAGAGAGACATTAATCAATGACAGGACCCAGAGAGCCAGCCAGTGAGTACCTGTGACAAACACCCAGGTTAAACATATAAAAGCTCACAGGGTTGTTGGTCTGAATCGGGGAACACATCATTTCCCATCCAGGTATGAGGCAGCTTAGAGGCTGGACATACATTAGATGCAAACAGGACACACATTACATAAAACTAGACCAGCGATATTTCTATAACAACTCCCATATTATTCAACTCGACATATCAACCAACATCCCACACCATAAGTCTATTTCCCCACTTTATATCATCTCTGATATTTCTCATTTTATTTTCGGCGTACAGGTTAAATAAATATGTCATTTCCTCTTGTATAGACATCAAGACTTCAAAAGTGGCCTTGGTCCTCGGGTAAGCTTTTTGAGTTTTAATTTCAGATTTGTTTCTAATAACTGATGATCTGTATCACAGTCTGCACTTCGTAGGGTTTTTGCAGACTGACACAGACCATCAGTTATTAGAAGCAGATCTGAAATTAAAACTCAGCAACTAAGAGCCATCAAGTGTTCTGCCCCCAAGTGATAAGTGAATGAGTACGCCTGACGATTTTTAACAAGTATTTCAGCCTTTTGTGGAAGTTTATGCCATATGCACCATAGATAATAAATGTTGCACCATCTGCTGGATGAGTTTCTCTTGGTCCATTTGTCTAAGCATCTGCCAGAATATTGTGTGTACGAGCCACTATGTTCAAGTGATTATTGTCAGCAGTTGTCTCTTCAAGTCTTGTCTCGTGGCCTGACGATCCTGCTTGTGGATTATTTGGTTCAGAAAGTAGAGGTAGAACGAAATTCCAGAAACACTGACTAATGATCAGCAAGTAGTGCCACAATTGGCAGGACTTTCTTGGAAGAAAACTATCAGATTAATTCCTAAGCATGTGTGTCTTAATGTACTGACCAACCACTAAATTAATCAGCAGACTGTATCAAAGCTGAGTTATTTTCTGCCTCATACCACTATTGCTACAGTTTTATCTACAAAAATTATGAATGAAGACAAGATGGGACACAGAAAACATGTGCCAACACCGAGAGAAGAATAATGATGTACACCTACCACCAAAGTCCACAGTTCTCTTGCCAAAGGGGGTCACCTGAGACACAACATACTCTGAGCTGGCTACTAGGGGGGGGGGGGGGGGGCTGACATATGCCTGGGTCATTGACAAAAAGATGAGTGACCTGGCTACGAGAAAAACAATCAACCCTGAGAAATAATGGGGCGGGTGTGAGTGGAGACCCCCAGAGTGGATGGGGTGAAGGACAGTTTAGTTTTGTGTGAAGTCAAGGGACTTCAAGAGAGTTTATGTTTTGGCGCCGAACGGTTCGGTTGTCGAGGACGTGGGAGTTTAGACTGACTGTGGGTCAGTTCTTGTGTTGTGTTGTGCTCCCAGTTGTGAAGACAGGCTTGAAACCCAGTGGGGGTTGGATAGTTAATAGAGGCCTGAACCCAGAGTGGGTTGGATAGTTAGTGGAGACTAGACCCATTGTGTGCGTGTATTGTGTGAGGTCCAGCTGTGGATAGGAGCTGGATTACCTGTTATGTGGATGTGATATGAAGCAGGATTGAGAAGGCAGTAATGTGTGCTGTTTAAATTGTGAGGAGGATATTTATATTCTATGGATTGTATTGTGTCTGGATATATAAGGATGTTCCGTTTGTCCGTGTTCTTTCTGTATTAAAGGATTATGTGCGCCAACTCAATCTTGTTTAATGACTGATGGATGTGTATTACTGGGGTGAGTTGCATTGTGAGACAGTTAGATAGCTCAAGTGACACACCAGGAGCATCGTTACCTAGACAACGACCATCTCACGCACTTATCATCAAGAACGTCGTGTGATATTTGGATGGCTCGTCCGGCCAAGCAAAACGGTGTAATATTGTGATATCTGGATGGCTCGTCCTTTCAAGAAACCCAGTGTATTAACTGAGAGCTCGTCGCTTAGTAAAGATTTTCTGACAGCTACATTCGGTCAAGGAACATCGTGCAATATTGAGATATCTGTGTGCTCTTCGCTGAGAGAGGAGTTATTATCTGGTGACTTCGTTCTATCAAACTAACAAACCCTTGACAAATTGGATATTATTGCTTAAAGAAATTAATGTGAACTCTTCGGTGTGTGCGCCAGATAATTCACACAGACAGACGGGAGTAAACACGCAAGCTAGCAGTCGGGGCACGGAAAAACCAGTGTTGAATACAGAGTGTGGCGAGGGCAGCGTGCGTGTGTGTCAAGGACAGAGTTCACGAGAAACCAGGTAAAATTGATACCAGGCAGTAGTGCTGAAGATAACAGACAGTTTGCGAGAAGGTCACGCTACAGGTAAATTACTGGACAGTCAGCGCGCATGAAGACACGGCACAGGTCAACGGAGAGTGTGAGGTGACGGGTTAGTCACTAGTCACAAAAAGCGCGTTGGTGAAGACGCGGCACAAAAAGTCGGCGCGGCGATACTGGCTGGACATTATCGCTGTCGGTGATAAAGACAGGTTTGAAAATCAAAGATATTGACAGGACAGGATTTAAGACAGTGAGCAATTTCGTCGCCAAGTTCTGTGCGTGGTGAGATATTTTGTGTGTTTGTGTGCTGAGGCAACGCACTGTGTTGGTCGCGAGTCGACAGGGGAAGAATTTCACCACAGCTAACACGACGGGGGAGGACGGTGGAAATTGTGAGTTTCCACGGACAAATCGGGTCAGCGCTGTTTACGAGGACAGGTGACCGAAGGGGATAGTAACGGTACCCCTACCACAGCCGGGTTGGGGCTGAGAAGGTTGTGTGGAAAAGGTGTTTACTGAGGATTTTTCCACTGATTTTGATAAAGTTGTACTCAGGTACTGACGGAGGTACTGACTGAGGTTGACTGCGGGGTCAAGGTATGGGACAGTGGACATTTACTGAAATTTTCCACAGGAGAACTGGATAAACAAGTTGTTTTTAACGAAAACCAGACTTTATGTTCGTCTTTGTGAATCCCTTTGTGACCATTACTCTGTTATGAGCAAACATTTTTACAGCGAAGTGTCATCACCGCAAACAAGGGTGCATACAGTTGCCAAAAAGAACTGACGGTACAATGTTAAAGAGCTGGATATTTGCTGCCATTTGTGTGTGTGTGTGTGTGTGTGTGTGTGTGTGTGTGTGTGTGTGTGTGTGTGTGTGTGTGTGTGTGTGTTGAACTTTGTCGTTAAACGTGAGTCTATCACATAAATGATACAGCAAAGCGCCATCTCCACAACGATAGTATAAAGACGTTTGGATTATTACTTTGGTATCACCACGTCCAGATGAAAGTACAATAACGTTACGGACTGTGTCGAGACAGAACATTTTGGATACTCACTATCATCTTCAACTTTTGTCGACAGTTGGAACGTGTGATCACCACGTGAAATTCAGTGACCACTCAACAAAACAATAAGTCGCTTTGGAAACTAGTGTCGTAGACATCTTCAGCATATTGTGAAAAATTATTAAAAACGAACTTGTGGCGACGGATTAATAGGCACATATTTGTCGGCCAACCAGTTGGACATTTTGTTTGCTCTCATCGTCTTAACTGTCGTTATCGTTTGTCTACTTATATATATATGGATATTTTATTACATGTAGTTGTTGGATAGGCACTTTTTGCGATCTCTATCTACATCAGGATATGCCTTGCAAAACGTGGATATTTCTGGTGCTTAAGATATTTTTTGTAAGGAAAACGCTAATGAGTTAGCGTGTCGTGCAGTGGCATTGGAGTCCTAACCAATATCTAGAGCCGAGTTGTCTGACGTCAGATTTGTGTATATTTTGATGCTATAATTTTATTTTTTTTTTCTCTTTCTTTCTTTTCGTTATATTTACATATGATATTTGTTGTGTTCGGATATATGTTATTATTGTGATCTTTCGTCATTTCTACTGTCTAGTGGTCGGTGTCAGGTTACATATTATTACGCGCACTGTGGTCGTTTCACACAAGCTTGTGATTGTTACTGTACTTTATTTCTTTGTGATCACCGTCTCCGTGTACTTGGCTTGTGAGTCTAACGTTTTATAGACAACACTTACTGTTATCATTCATTCGTTTTGTATATGTATATATATATATATATATGTTTAAATATATTTCCAGAGTGTTTTTTTAGAGCAATGTGGTATATATGCGAGGGAGTATAGTTGATATTTCCCCCTCACTACCTAGTGCTTATAGAGTGACTGGGTGAGTACAGAGTGATATTATTAGTACTACGAATTTACGTACAGTCTGAGAGGAGGTGTACTTAGGGAAGGTACACAAAGACTAACAGCAGAGTCTGTACATTTATAGTTGGCTGACAGACAGCAACGTGTCCACAAGTACAAGATGCCTACTTTAATGGAATATATTGAAGCAGGTGAAAGATTAGGCCTGAAGGGTAAAGAGTTACAGGAGTATGCCGAAACTAAAGAACAAAAAACAGATTGAAAGAGACCAAAGACAAGCTGAAAGAGAACAAAGACAGGCTGAAATGGAAGCCAAGCGTCTACAGGAAGAGAGAGAGAGAGACACATATGAAAATGGAAATTGAGAAAGAGAAGATTAAAATGGAAGCGGAAATTGCACTTCGAAAACTAGAACTATCATCTAAGGGTCAAAGTGAGGAAAGCAGAAGACTCTTCGCAGTCGTCACAACGATTGAAATTGCCATACTTTACGGACCGAGACAACTTGGAATCTTATTTGTCGAGATTCGAAGCATCAGTGAAAGTGTTAGGCATCCCAGAAGGCCAGTATGCTATTAGACTGGGCGAGTATCTTACGGGTAAGGCCCTAGACACCATGTTTAATTTACCTGTGGAAGAAAGAAACAACTACACTATTTTGCGTCAACGTTTGCTTGCAAAGTTCCAACTAACTGAGCATGGATACAGAACAAAGTTTAGACAATTAGGACCAGAGACAAATCAAGATTTCACAGATTTTGTTAACACAGTAAAGAATAAATTTAACAAATGGATGGAGCTTGCAGAAGTAGGGAAAGATTTTAATAAATTAGTGGATTTAATGTTAAGAGACAAGGTAGTATCTGCATGCAATACAAACTTAGTAGCTTTCTTTGAGGAACGTAAAATAAGGACATAGACACAATGTCACAGTTAGGGCAAAACTACATGACTGCACATCCAAACAGTTCTATTGGTAGAGTAATGAGTGAGGAAATAGTCTGTGCAGCGTACACTAAACAAGACCAGAATCCAGTTATTAGACCAAGATCGAAAAGTGTAGATTCAACACATAGATGTGAGCAGCAAGAACCTCAAGAGAATGGTTTCCGTGGCAACCATTTTGGCAGAGCAGGACGGTACCCATACAAAAGGGCGAATTTCCAGAGACGTCCAAATAGTTATGCCGGATGCTGGAATTGTGGGAGCTGGAGACACAAGGCAGCACAGTGTGATGCACAACCATCCAGTTAGCCAACAAGTAACGCAAGGAAGGAGATCATCTGTTTCAAATGTGGAAAGAAGGGGCATGTCAGCCATCAATGTAGGATGAGAGAAACAGAGCACTCACATGCAGCACAAGTGATTGAGACTATCAACAATGAAGATTGTAGTGGGTGCAAACCTATTTTTGAAAAAGACGGTCAGCCAGTCTTAGTATGTGGTCACACAGTTAAAGCAGGATCAGCAGTGCATGAAGGAGGAAGTCTGAAGATGCACCATGGATTTGTTAATGATAGGTCAGCGTTAACAATTAGGGATTCCGGATGTACGTCCATCGGAGTTAGAAAGAGTTTAGTGCATCCCTCGGATTATACAGGGAAAAAGATTAGATCCATAACATTTAATGGGACATTAGAATTCTACCCATTAGCCGTGATAACAGTGAAAACACCATATATCACAGGAAGATTGACAGCGTATGTTCTGGACGCACCAGTAGCGGATTTGATCATAGGAAATGTAGCAGGAGTTAAAGATTGTACAGAAGAAGAAGTAGTTTATTGGGACCAGAAACATAGTTTAAGTAGTAGCGAGGTAGGTACCAAAAGAAAACCTAAATTAGAGAGTATAGCTGAACAAGAAGAGGCACCTGAAGTAGACACAGGAACTCAGGGCAAGGATAGTACAGCTGAGCAGGTGAGAATGGATCTCAAATATAGCTGTATGGAATCCCAGAGACAAGATAATACGACAGACAAATGTTTCCAAGGGTGTGGTAAAGTCAGACATAGGCAATCAAAGAAGGGTAGATGGTGCTTTGGAAGGAAGAATAATGTTCTCACTCGCAGGTTTTCAGATGGCGGAACTGCATGTGGGAAAGTAGTATTACCCTTAGCATATAGAGACCGATATACTAGAACAGCTCAGGATAGGGCATGTGCAGGGCACATAGGAGTAAGGCGGAAGCAGTATAGAGCAGGATGCCATGTATATTGGCCAGGATTTAATAAAGAGGTCAGACTAAAAAGAGACTCCAGTGTAACAGTACAATATGCAGATAGCAATGTTAACGCAGTTCAAAAGAGTGTTAACGACATCACTGAACCAATATTAGCAAACAGATGTGTTAAAGATATAGGAAACATGAGTGTCAGAGTCCTACTTATGTGGCGCTTGCTCGCTCACTGGACTTGAACAGGCAAATTACAACATCTACGAACCATCTACTAATAACACATGAATGCAATCGGAAACTGGCATTTATTACACTATATTACAAGTTGACACTATGGTCGCACTTCACGCTCAAACAATCGTTCACCACCAACAACCACTCGCTAGCTCACAATGGCGATCTTGACACTGTCGCCCGTATGATCATTCACAATCACAACTTCACATCATCCCGCACATATCACAGTTCGCACATTCCTCGAATAGCAATACACAACGTTCATCTCCATCTATGCATCACAATACACTATCGTTCTATCGTTCTATCGCTCTATAGCTCTCCACACGTCCGTCCCTGTTCGCTGCCTCACACACACTGCCTCTCTCCTCGTTGACCTTCCCACATCACGTGGCTCTGTTCACGGGCTTCTTGCCTGACCGTCCGCTAGCCACGCCGTGATGTCTCTTACTGCCCTTGACCTCAGCTATGCTTACACTGACTCTCGCTTACATACCGGCACTTACATTCTTACATACATATAAGACCATGACATTCTCCCCCCGCACAACCAATGTGGCACTTACTCTTAGAAACGTGACACATTCTGTTGTTCTTAGCCTTGGTACATCTTTCTACTCTTGTCAGGGGATTATATGATCATAAGCATATGCTTGCGTCCCTTTTTGCTCTGTTCTTTTACGAGATTCACTATAACCATTGTTCTCTCTTTTTCAGTACTGAGGTTTTTCTCAAGGTTTTGTCGTGGTCTGACAAATGTTGTGGTTGGGTCTACTTGTCATACCTCGTTATATTATTCAACCACCAATCCGTGACATTACATTCTGTTCATATTTCTCAATCGATTGTCTGTGCATTCTCATCTCATAGTTATTGTGTCTATGCTGGTTTAAGGATTCTCCATTGGTTTACGTCTCAACTAAGGCTACAACTTCCTCTTACAGCATTCTTAAACTTTCTCTCTATGCAGACGTGGTTACCCTCGTCTCTATTTAATGCACTTACATCGATTCTCTATGAACACACTATGTCAATGTTGTGGTCATGGTTCGAATATAATTCATGTATGTTATAGTCCCCCTTACCTCATCTTATGTCGGACCGTGAGTTGTTTCCCTTTTAAGTACACCTCGTTTACTGCTATAGAGAGTTGTTATTAATCTCTTTGGTTAGCATCACCCTGTTGGTATGTGCATTCTTGTTACCATATTCTGATGTTAATTCTATATCACTATTGCTAAGCGTCATTCGTCGGGCTATCCAGCATACGCGAAGGCAAGTTTGGTAACATTCGCGCACTGGGATTGCCAGGCGTTGATTCTCAGCATTACAATTTATTCTATTCGCCACTATACTTACGCTCATATGTACATATCACATTATAACAATACAAAGTATTATAATAATAAAATTAGACATTGAATGTCATACAGATAACACATTTACAATAAAATATACATCATCGATGCCTTTATGCACATATAGTAAACTGTTCTTGTCCTGTGAAAGTTATGCACACGCAATTAAATTAACAGTGTTCAATGTTCATTTCCGTGCTGGAATGTTTGGCATGTCTTCTTTCTCACCCGATTATTGACGTCTTCTGTAAATCATGCTATTGTCCTTCCTTCTGTATAGTATTTAAGACTGCACAACATTTGGATAATTTATAAATACATAGTTCTATAAAATTACTGGAATTCACACGTATAAAATGAGAAATAATTTTGAGTGTGGCCATGGTGCGTCCGTCTGTGACTGTCTTTGCCATAGTTTATAGGTTGGCATCTGGTTCATTAAACTGATCCATGGAAATGACTGTCTGTGCTGTGACGTCCTTGTTGTTGTTGGTCGATTTCAAAAGGTAGATTCTGTAGATACTCGTTTGAAACAAAGTCAATATGGGTAAATCTTACTGTTTGATACTTGAAACTGCGTGTTGCGTCTTACTGTTCCGCTGGTGACACTTTTCACGTTGAAGGACCTTTTATGTTGGTCTATACAATGAAGTGTGCTAGTATCATAGCGCTGGAGTCGTACAGCAGACAAGGCAACTCTGGAGTTACTGGATCTACAGATAAAAAGTGGGTTACGTTTAACATTTTCCGAAGGGTGGGGATTTTCAAATTTCATGTTGAGATCATTTTGAGTGCTATCTCCAAACCTGCACTCGTACATGTGTGTATACATTCACTAGTTCACATAATAATAATAATACACCATGTATAATTTTGAAATGTGATCGTGCATGTTTGTATGCGTTTCTGCAATTTGTGTGCAATTTTTGTTGATGATTTTTGTCAGTAATTCCACTGACTGATGATTTGCATTGTTCAGCATAAATATGTGTCTGAGTTGATTTGACATAGAGTTTATCAGTGGTAAAAACAAACTTTGGTTCAACAGTAATGATATAAGTAACAAAGTTTGCTGGTTTGTCATGAGTAATATCATCTGTGTTGCGTCATGATGTTGTGTGAATAAAACTGTCTGTGAAGACATTTGTTTTGTATTTACAATGAGTAGTGCGAGTATAACCATCCACTGTGTGGACTTAATCATGCGTGCAGTTACCAGGGAGTACAGGAGGTATAGTATGTACCATGGTGATTTGTGATCTTTACTTGCCCTTGTGATATGATTGTTTTCTGTATCTTTTTCCTTGTGATGATACACACCAGTATTTGTTTCTTGTAATGAGATGGTACTCAAGATGGTATGGTGTGGTACTTTGGTTTGTTCATCATGTTGTTGTATGATGAGTGGTGTAGTTAAAGCAGTGCTTGTTGTGGTGTTAACTTTCTGCCATGTGTGTGTTTTGGAATCTGTGTCGTCTGTCACATTCAATACATTTCCAATTAATAAATCACAGCATGGATTGTCTAATAAGGCACAAGTTACTCTGCCTGATAGGAAAGGTGATTTTATATTGGCCCATGCCATAGGATATTTCTCTACTGTTCCTGAAACAGTTCTGCAATAGATGTACTCATCTAGGTAGTCTTTAGGATCAGCTAGGGTCTTTCGAACACCGACAAGACAGGAACCTGTATCGCGTACACATATGCATGCCGTGTCATTGATGTATCCTTCATGGAACGTTAGTTTTCCTAACGACAGTCTTGAGGTTTTGTTCATTTCCTCACTTTCTTGTTTAGTATTGCTTTCTTTATATAAGGAATGAGGTTGAGTGATGTTAACAACACTATTAAAATATGGTACAAAGTCTGATGGATGAAACTCAGTTTGTTCTGCCTTTGCAGTGTTTGGTCTTATTTTCGTCTCTGTGATGTTTACTTTTTTTAAGTTCTTTGCTGAACTGTCTGTTGTAATGTTTAAGGCTGCATTTGCTTTTGCTTTCTGTATTCTTCTTACTCCTTCACATTCGAATCGTCTATGCCCATACGCAAGGCAAAAATGACATTTTGTTCTATATTTCCTTTGGTTTACCTTCCCCAGTTTTTGTGCTATGATAGTATTTAGGTATTCTTGATAAGTGGGATTCTTATCGCATATTCCAGTTTCTGTATGTGGAGTGCTACAATGTTTGCACAGTACTGGTTTTGTTTTCTGTGGTTTGTTATGACAATCTGTGGCTGCAGATGCCGTTGCTTTCACAGTACTTTTCTGTTGAGTGTTCTTAACCGGGTTTACACTTTGGTTGTAATACTCGCGGCATTTTTCTAATAAGTTTTTGATAGGTTCTTTGCTATGTTGTTCTAAATATTTTCCGCATTCAGCTGGTAGTGTTGCTTTTAGCTTTTCTATTAGCAAGAAATTTATGACTCCTTGATTGTTGTCTGAATGTTTAATTAACATTATTAGTTTTCTGAAAGATTCTTCTAATTCACTTATATACTGGGTGAATGCCTTGTCTGTAGTTGGTTTCAACTTTTGTATCTCTACTTTTAGAGTCTCGGAAGAGGTTAGATAGTGTGTTAATATCTTTGTTTTATGATATTCATAGTTTGTACTTGACATATCTGGTATGAACTCCCGTAGTTTTTTCCTTTTTATTGGTACGTATGAGCTGTACCATGTATACCAAAAATCTTTTGGAATTTTGTAGTCTTGCATTTTCTTTTCAAATTTCTGTAGCCAATCACGTATTAACTCAGGTTGTCTAATACAATTAGTGTAGTCTTGTGCACGTGTACCCCCGAAAAAGGTTTTCAAATCTCTATAATGCCTTGTGCCCCATACATCTGATTGATCTCGAATTGGTTCATCATCATCTGAACTGTCTTCACTACTGAACATTTTCTGTTACTTGCTATTTAACCCTACCAATAATGATGTTTACACAAGAAAATCAAAGAATGCAGATTTGGGTAATTAGCAATCAAAATTAATCAACTTATCTTTCTCTGCTGACTACTCGAACGCTTGATGTACAGGAACGTAATTCTCGTGTTGTTTACCGCTGACCTGGTCTGGTTACGCCGGTCGCTGTATAGAACTGAAACCTGCTGTGGAAAGAAATGATGTTATTTTCGTTCTGACTCTATTAACACATCTTTATTTTACAATTTCTAATATCTTATGCAATAGGTCTTCTTCTTCTTTACAAAAGTGGCTTCCTTTTGTGCGTTCTACATGAGCGTGTGGTTCATGTGTACTTCTGACACCATTATACCTGTCAGAGTCCTACTTATGTGGCGCTTGCTCGCTCACTGGACTTGAACAGGCAAATTACAACATCTACGAACCATCTACTAATAACACATGAATGCAATCGGAAACTGGCATTTATTACACTATATTACAAGTTGACACTATGGTCGCACTTCACGCTCAAACAATCGTTCACCACCAACAACCACTCGCTAGCTCACAATGGCGATCTTGACACTGTCGCCCGTATGATCATTCACAATCACAACTTCACATCATCCCGCACATATCACAGTTCGCACATTCCTCGAATAGCAATACACAACGTTCATCTCCATCTATGCATCACAATACACTATCGTTCTATCGTTCTATAGCTCTCCACACGTCCGTCCCTGTTCGCTGCCTCACACACACTGCCTCTCTCCTCGTTGACCTTCCCACATCACGTGGCTCTGTTCACGGGCTTCTTGCCTGACCGTCCGCTAGCCACGCCGTGATGTCTCTTACTGCCCTTGACCTCAGCTATGCTTACACTGACTCTCGCTTACATACCGGCACTTACATTCTTACATACATATAAGACCATGACAATGAGGCATGGGTATATGAAGGGTAGACACAGCATCGACAGGAATCATAGGTGGAGGTTTGAGGCAAGAAAAGAACCACCTGATATAGGGTCGGTACACAAATAGCTTGTGTCTTTTTGAGGATGTTAATAGACCTGCAGATACACAGATATTATGTTTCTTATGATGTATTATTATTATGTGATGTATGAGTTCATGCATTGGTACACAAGATAGAAAGTTGGTTGTATTGATGTGTGGGGAATATGGGAGTGTACTATGAGCATTTGATGTATTATTTAGTGTGGTAGCTAGAGTAAGGTGGAGCCATACTTAGGGCTACCCAGGCAATATGTCCGGGTTACATATTTGATAAGTATTAGTCTCCCAACATTTGAAAACGATGTTTTCTTTAAAGGGGGGGGGGGGGAATAATGACATATACCTGGTGTCATAGTCTTGCTCGTATCTAGGTAACTAAACTTGGGTTCATACAGGCAACAATAAATCTGTTCGTTATGAGATCGAATATTTATTGTATTTACATATACAGTATGCGTTGGCGCAATGGGTAAACAGACCCGCGCTCGATTACATCTCCCGACTAGTAAACATCAAACACATAAGTATCATTTAACAGTCTAGCAAACTATCTAGCCTATGTCTATATATCTATTGATATCTATAGAGTCCCTCAAAGGCAGGCCCTGTTGCCTCTCTCAAGTCCATTCGTCCTCTGCCGGTCTCCGCGTGTCCTAACCCGACACGGGCGGTAACTCTGTCCGAGTTCCTCGTGGACCCCGCATTAGGCGGGCCACATCAGTGTCCACGGAATCATGGACTTGGTGACCATCTCTATCTAGAAGGTTCTAGATTACTTGGGTCCTGCTCGACTCAATGGTTTCCCTTATGCTGGAATTGCAGCCCTTTACTAGATATACACGTGAGGCGGTGACAGGATCCCCCCTCCCCCGTGATATGATTTGTTGTTGGGAATTAGATCCGTTCTAATTCTGTCACCGACTCACCTACAGTTGGTGTTGTAGTTTGGTGGATAGTAACCTGGCAACCTACCTATTAGCATTAAAAACTCATGTATTCTACCATACAACACTTTTCTGATTTGGTGCAGAGATCCCTGTCTCTCGTGTGCTTAAATATGCTTATCAGACCGAAGTTACGTGGCATTTTAGTAGTTGTATTTACAACTTGCCCTTCTCATAGTACCCAAAATGGTACCCAGACAAATAACCCCTATATAATAGAGGGTTAACAAGACCGAAGTCTTGGCTAAATAAGTACACCTTCAAATCTTGATCTGTGTGTGTATTTCTATACACTTTTACTCCCGTATGTTATATAATGCTAAATATGTAGTTACCTTGTTATTTTATCCCCCTCATACTACAAGTGTCCCTGTTGGCTTGTTAGTGTGTTTTGACTAATACGTTGATGTTTCTAATAAAGTGACTGTATTTTAACTTGATAGTGTTGAGTTTTAAGGTTTGTGTACTGTGTGTGCTGAATGTGTGGCGTATTTCCAAGCGTCACAAGTTGGGATGACCTCAATCATGAACTACTGCACTGTGTGCAATACATGAAAAGGCATTCCAAGTAGTGGTGCTTAGATGTATCCTAACTGCTAAGCTAAGTATATTAACTCACTATTAAACTAAGTACTACACATGTATTCACAAATTAGACAAGTCATACAATTTACATGAAAGACGCAGACAAATTAAAACAAATACGGTTCTTCACCAGAACAATCGGTGACGAATATTGAGACATCGATTTTTGAATAATGCCATTTTTCTCTAACTCTAAAATTTCTTTATCTAAATTAGATCTGTAATGGAGAGGAATAGAATATGGTCTACATTTGACCGGTCTCAGATCTGTCAGCACAATTGAATGTGTTATTTTATCAGTGCGTCCAGGTTTGTTAGAAAAGATAGATTTATACTCGTCAAGGATAGTCAAAATGTCTTGTCGCTGTTGTTGTGTCAAAGTGTCAGAGATATGTATGTCATTTATACTTCCGTCGTCAGTCATGATTGGTACAGGGATTTCAGTGTTGTCCACGTCTGTCTGATTTACCACCGATGCCACTGTTTGTAAATTGTCTTCAATGTCATTGTCGTCGTCGTTGAGATCAATTGATGTCAATATGTTGTCACATTTGTTGTCGATGTCTATATCACAGAATGTCGGTAATGTCCATATGTCTTCGTCGTTTTCGTCGTCGTAAGAGTGTGTCGTTAACGATGCTTCGTTTGTCGAGGTGTCAGTTCGTTGAGAAATTGTCGTTTCGTCTCCGTCACCAGTTCGTTGAGTCAGTTCATTTGTCTCATTGTCCTGTCTAACATAATATGGTTTCAACATATTTATATGGAATATTTTCAGTTTTCCATTTAAAGAGATTTCGTAATCCACTTCTGAAATTCTTCTAATGATCTTAAATGGTCCCTGCCAGGAGGTTGACAGTAAATCTCTTTTGTCAGGTAGTAGAAGTAAAATATCCTGACCTGGATGTAGGACAATGGTTTTTGCACTTCTATTGGCGTACTGCCTGTATTTAAAACCTTTCTCCTGTAGTGATGTTCTGGCCAATATACAAGAACGTATGATTTTGTCCCTGGTATCAGTGACCAAATCATAGGTGGAAATGGGAAGTTGGCTATCTACAGGTTGTGAGATGATCTCTTTATAAATGGTGAGAGGTCCTCTTGGGTTCGCTCCATACATCAATTCGAAGGGAGAGAACCCTGTACTTGATTGAGGGACTTCTCTGTATGCGAACAGCACCGTTGGGAGAAGTATGTCCCAATCGGCTTGATTTTCAGCTGTCACTTTGGATAGCATATGTTTCAGGTCCCCATTAAGCTTTTCGCAGATACCGTTTGCGGCTGGTCGATAGGGACTGGTGAAACACTGCTTGATGCCTAGTAACTTAGTTACTGATTGGGTGGCATTAGATATGAACTGGGTACCTCTATCTGAAATGATTTTCTCCGGGAAGCCAAAACGGGAGAAAATATTTAGTAATATGTCCATCACATCCTTAGAGGAGATCGATCTTAATGGCAACATTTCGGGCCACCTTGTACATAAATCCACGAGAGTAAAAATGTACCTATTCCCCTTATTCGATATGTGATTCAACGGACCTACTAGGTCGACTGCCACGATTTGGAAAGGCCTCGAGGCAGTTGTCGTTGATTGGACTTCTGCTGTAGGGTTTTTTCCCTTTTTCCCCAGTCTTTGACATACATCACAAGCTCTACAGAAAGTTTTTATATGTTGGCAAAACTTTGGCCAATAAAATTGAGTGAGGACTCTAGCCCTGGTCTTTTCATACCCCATGTGACCTCCAAAAGGGGAGTCATGGGCTAATTTTAGCACTTTGTCTCGGTGTGCTTGTGGTAGTACTATTTGCTGTGTCGTGGCCTGGTTTGTTGTGTAAAATCTAGTTAAGATGTTGTTCTGTAGCCTAAATGTCCACGATGCGTTCTTTGTTAATTTTGGCTTAAGGCCTACTAACTTAAAGTATGGTGCTAGTGTAGGGTCATTTTTCTGTTCATTTCCAAAATTGATGTTAGTTGAGTTTGGCGCTACTATTTCTAATGATTCCTGTAGTTGGTCGGTGTTGGTTTTGTGGGTTGTCTGTCGTGTTATTGCGTTTGTGTGTTGTGTGTTTTGTTGCACATTTACAGGTTCGGTACTTGGTAGTTTGGTCGCATCCTCAATTCGAGGTTTTAATTCGGTCGTATCGTTTCTTGATTCGACCGCCCCTGCATTGTACACCTCGGTAAATTCTTCCTGGATTACCTCAGTGGTTGTCTCCCTTGGTATTTTGGCAGTTTGAGACAAGCAAGAATGGTGTTTCTCTTTTGTGTCGCTATTTCTGTGGTGGATACCGTGTTTTTGCTCCCACCTTTTTATCTCTGTTTCAGAGCAAGGATGTATGTTGGGTAAATTACCAAGTATAATATCCGCGATAGGATTTTCAAGGATGGCACACAATACTTGCCCCGATATGAATGGTGTTTGAATTTCGACCAAAGCAAGGGGGTATTTCTCTATTGTACCTGAAAATGTGCGACACGTCACATGTTTGTCTGTGTAGTCTTGAGCGTCTATCAATGTTCTCCTCACCCCACAGAGAGTTGCGCCGGAATCACGAATTAACGTGCCCTTTTTGTTGTTAACAAACCCTGTATAAAAAACTAGCTTGCCTGTAGATGATAAGGCAGCGTTATCTATTTCATTTGCAATTGGGATAATGTGACCACAATGTAGTGTTGTGTCCAGTTGGAACTTTGTACAGGTGTTGCATCTACTGTCTGTTATGGTGTTTATGACGTGTACAGCATTCCCAAGCTCGCTCTCATTGTCGTGTTGATTTTCACATTCATTTAGTGACTCAAGCTCTTCGTCAGTCGACGTTTCTACTAATGCCGCATTGGCCTGTTTCAATAACTTTCGGCCTTGACAATCTTTATTATAGTGACCCCAGCTATTGCAGAAATAACATTTAACTACTCTGTGGTAAGCCATGCGTTTAGCTGTTTGCTTCTCTACCATCTTTTTGAGGTGTTCAGGGTAGGTGGGTGATTTGTCACACATACCGTAACTGTCGTGATGACAATTGCAATATTGGCACCTTACTACTTTACCGACATTGGATCGTGGTTTAAATCTGCTCTGTGATTGTTTGGAGTATTTGGTGTTCACTACTGCAGCTGCTGTATCATTGTGACTTATATTATGTTGAAAAATATCCCTATTTGCTGTAAAAAATGCATTCCCTTTCGCCTCGATTTCCTGAATGCTCTTACAATCCATTTGTTTTAAGAACTTGGCAAAAGGTGTGGGGATGGTGCTAACTATTTTATCTATTATCATTAGTTCCTTAAGTTTATCATGGCTATTGTTGGTTTTAGCCGAGTTAATCCATTTTGTGCATATGTCTTGGACTGTACTGACATAATCTATGAAGGTTTGGTTTGGTTGTGGAGATAATTTGGCAAATTGTTGTTGGTAGCCTGCAGTGTCTAAAGAAAAATGTTGGAGAATGCGTTGTTTTAGGTACTCATAGTCTTTTCGCATTTCCTGTGGTATTGTTTCTATTACTTTCAGTGGTTCGAGAGCCAAATTCCTCATTAGAATAAATGCCCAATCTGCTTTACTGATTTTATGATGAGACATGAGGCATTCAAAATTTTCTAAGTAAGCGGAGATGGAATCTCCAGAACAGAAAGCCTTAACGAGACCTTTATATTTATTATATTTTTGTTCCTCTTCTTTGCTTCTTAACTTATTTATTGATATTTCTGTGTTGGACTCCATTTCCATCTGTTTTAGTTTAATCTGTGTCTCGGAATTCAACTGGGCCTGTTTGGCGGCGGCCTCAAGTTCCATCTGTAATTTCTTTTCATCGGCCTCGATTTGCAATTTCTTTTCATCTGCTTGCATTTGCATTTGCAATTTCTTTTCATCTGCCTGCATCTGCAATTTATTTTCATCTGCTTGCATCTGCAATTTCTTTTCATCTGCTTGCAGTTTCCTTTCTTCGGCTTCCATTTGAAGTTTCCGTTCCTCTCGTTCTATCGCTCTTTCTTCACGGGCAATGTTTTCTGTGTGTGTTTTCTGTGCCCATTCTGACAATTTCTCTTCTTTATAACCTAACTTTATTCCTTGTTCAATGCATTTATCTAAGGAAGACATTTTGTGTTTTACTTGTTTGTTAAGTTTATAGAGTTAAATCCCTTAGAAAAATATGTTGTGTGGTCGAAAATTTGGTTAACTCCCCTACTTATTAATGTGTAAATCAAAATGCAAGGTTATGTTGGTGAAAATTTCATGAATATGCAACGAAATCAATATGATACAAAATAATACATTGATGAAACATGAGAAGTACAGCTTAGAAGTACAATGAGTATGAGGTGAAACTTAGCTCTGAATTTTGAAGCTCCTCGATGTTATCTTGCACTCTCGTTATTGTTGGAAAGGTTTCATCGGTTGGACGCGGCACTTGTTGCGGAACAATCTGCTCGTGGAGCGAGAAAACATTAGTGACTGTCACCAAAAAAAAAATGTCAAAATAGTAACATGTAAAAAAAAAATGTTTACAGAATCAAAATAAAGAGGCGCTGTGGAGGCAATGTTGAGACATTGCCGAGGGACTCAGATTACTTCTATTTTATCGCTAGATAGCTACTAGTTCTATGTAAATTTACAACGTTAACAATTTCTTTGATTTAACAAATCAATGTGTTATCAAAAATCAATGTGATATGCTTAAATAATTACTTTTACATGGCATTTAACAGGTTTTTAAGAAAACATTCTATGCCAAAACCGGAAAACTAGCCCCCAAAAAGCCTGTCATAGTCTTGCTCGTATCTAGGTAACTAAACTTGGGTTCATACAGGCAACAATAAATCTGTTCGTTATGAGATCGAATATTTATTGTATTTACATATACAGTATGCGTTGGCGCAATGGGTAAACAGACCCGCGCTCGATTACATCTCCCGACTAGTAAAAATCAAACACATAAGTATCATTTAACAGTCTAGCAAACTATCTAGCCTATGTCTATATATCTATTAATATCTATAGAGTCCCTCAAAGGCAGGCCCTGTTGCCTCTCTCAAGTCCATTCGTCCTCTGCCGGTCTCCGCGTGTCCTAACCCGACACGGGCGGTAACTCTGCCCGAGTTCCTCGTGGACCCCGCATTAGGCGGGCCACATCAGTGTCCACGGAATCATGGACTTGGTGACCATCTCTATCTAGAAGGTTCTAGATTACTTGGGTCCTGCTCGACTCAATGGTTTCCCTTGGGCTGGAATTGCAGCCCTTTACTAGATATACACGTGAGGCGGTGACACCTGGGTCATTGACAGTAAGGTGAGTGACCTGGCTACGAGAAAAACAATCAACCCTGAGAAATAATGGGGCGGGTGTGAGTGGAGACCCCCAGAGTGGATGGGGTGAAGGACAGTTTAGTTTTGTGTGAAGTCAAGGGACTTCAAGAGAGTTGATGTTTTGGCGCCGAACGGATCGGTTGTAGAGGACGTGGGAGTTTAGACTGACTGTGGGTCAGTTCTTGTGTTGTGTTGTGCTCCCAGTTGTGAAGACAGGGTTGAAACCCAGTGGGGGTTGGATAGTTAATAGAGGCCTGAACCCAGAGTGGGTTGGATAGTTAGTGGAGATTAGACCCATTGTGTGGGTGTATTGTGTGAGGTCCAGCTGTGGATAGGAGCTGGATTACCTGTCTTGTGGATGTGATATGAAGCAGGCTTGAGAAGGCAGTAATGTGTGCTGGTTAAATAATGAGGAGGATATTTATATTTTATGGATTATATTGTGTCTGGATATATAAGGATGTTCCGTTTGTCCGTGTTCTTTCTGTATTAAAGGATTCTGTGCGCCAACTCAATCTTGTTTACTGACTGATGGATGTGTATTACTGGGGTGAGTTGCATTGTGAGACAGTTAGATAGCTCAATTGACACACCAGGAGAATCGTTACCTAGACAACGACCATCTCACGCACTTATCATCAAGAACGTCGTGTGATAGGAGCCGATCCAAAACTAGCAAATGCTGGTGGTGGCGGCTGGTTCGTGCCAAAAGTAAAATCTGTCAGATAAAGACAACATATGAGAGGGCATAACACACGCAAGACAGCCAGAGAAAACAAATGTCATGAAATTTAGGACATAGAGAAAAGCTAGGCAAAATAAGGACTAACAGACCATATAAAGGAGATCAGGAGTGAGACATAAAACTCCTTAGAAGTGTAAACGTCACACAATATATGAGATGTAGAACAATAGAATGTTGCCGACAGAATAAATCTACTTTAAATTCTGTAAAAAAAATTAACTACCACATGGGGAAGATGGCTAACTTTGGTGTGTACAATATGGAATGATGCTTGCATTGGTGCATACAATAACACATGACAAGATACTTTGGTGCATACAATAACACATGCCAAGATACATTGGTGCATACAATAACACATGACAAGATACTTTGGTGCATACAATAACACATGACAAGATACTTTGGTGCATACAATAACACATGACAAGATACTTTAGTGCATACAATAACACATGACAAGATACTTTAGTGCATACAATAACACATGACAAGATACTTTGGTGCATACAATAACACATGACAAGATACTTTGGTGCATACAATAACACATGACAAGATACTTTGGTGCATACAATAACACATGACAAGATACACTGGTGCATAAAATAACACATGACAAGATACTTTGGTGCATACAATAACACATAACAAGATACTTTGGTGCATACAATAACACATGACAAGATACTTTGGTGCATACAATAACACATGACAAGATACTTTGGTGCATACAATAACACATGACAAGATACTTTGGTGCATACAATAACACATGACAAGATACTTTAGTGCATACAATAACACATGACAAGATACTTTAGTGCATACAATAACACATGACAAGATACTTTGGTGCATACAATAACACATGACAAGATACTTTGGTGCATACAATAACACATGACAAGATACTTTGGTGCATACAATAACACATGACAAGATACATTGGTGCATACAATAACACATGACAAGATACTTTGGTGCATACAATAACACATAACAAGATACTTTGGTGCATACAATAACACATGACAAGATACTTTGGTGCATACAATAACACATGACAAGATACTTTGGTGCATACAATAACACATAACAAGATACTTTGGTGCATACAATAACACATGACAAGATACTTTGGTGCATACAATAACACATGTCAAGATACATTGGTGCATACAATAACACATGACAAGATACTTTGATGCATGCAATAACACATGACAAGATACTTTAGTGCATACAATAACACATGACAAGATACATTAGTACCTACAATAACACATGACAAGATACATTAGTGCCTACAATAACACATGACAAGATACTTTGGTGCCTACAATAACGTAAAAAAATGGCTAATGTGGGTGTGTTACAGCTCTCTCAGGTACTAAACTCTTGTAAGCTCAAGACTACTTACTTCCAAAAGATTTGCCGGCATCCAGAGGTGCAGCCCCAGAATTGTTCTGGACTGCCTGTGCCCAAAAGCCAGTGCCAAATCTTGGAAGTTGGCTCGGGTCATGTGAGTCTGCGTTGAGCCTGCGTCCTGTATAGACATGGTGAGAAGTATACCGCGTTATGGCCAACATTGAGCCACGCTTTTAAATCGTGATGTAGTTGTGGTGTAACGTTATTGTGGAATAAGTGATTGTATATTCGATAATGTTGTTATTTGGCTGTGTAGAATATTATATGTAGAAAACGCATAAACAATCTCTGAGTTAACTGCTGTTTAAGTTTACTCGTGTTCGAGTTGGTGTAATGTGTAACGTAGTGTAGAGCAACCATCAGCAAGTCATATGCTGAGAGATGACCATGGTGCCGACCGCACAAGAAATTACCTACAGTCATTACCCCTATGAAAGCGGGCCCACTAGACAGAGCTTTTACCATACATGCCGCAGCCTGGCAATGAACTTGAGAGTCGCACTCAACAAAAGAGTATTCAAGAAGCGCAGTCGGACTATGGCAGTGATAATGACTTCCTGACAGATACCAGCGCCAAGCACTGGCGAATACTAAATATCAACTCCAGGGCAAATAAGAATCATAATAAATATGAACAGTTACAGGTGCCCTAACTCTCTGGTAACAGTAAGAGTAGCACACATTGGCAGTGGTCTGTGAATATTGAATGTCCATAACTCAGACATCATCTTATCCATCGGCAACACAGAATAGCTCAGTGGCAGCAGAATCGCCAGTCTTAAATCCATTGCGTTCATGGCACCACACATGTCGGCAACTCACCACACATGTTGGCAACCCACCGCACATGTTGGCAACCCACCACGCATGTCAACAACCTACCACACATGATGGTAGTACAGCCGGCTAAGGATGGGTTGTACTTATGGCCGGCTACCCCATCACTTGACAATTACAGCCACAAAATCCGACCAACCATGAATATGTTACATAAAGACAGAAATGGTGCTGCGTGGTCTAGAGGTATGGTATCCGCCTCGAGTGCTGGAGGTCCCGGGTTCAAGCCCCGGTGAGGACCAGGATTTTTTCACGTGCACTTCTAGTAATAAAATTTCCCCGGGTCTCTGGGTAGTCAGATCGGACGCCCGTGTGTATTTTTGTGCACGTAAGAAATCGCTTATCAGTTGGAAATCGAAAAAGAGTAGCCTAACGGTGCTGCTCGGGCAAAATTTTGAGTTAAAAATCTACCCAAAGTATCTCAGGATCCTCGTCGGTGCTACAGAGTTCGTGCACTGAGCTGAGTTTCTCCAAACTCAAGCTTGAGTTAGGAGTAGAACGGAGCACTGATGGGTTACACCCGTGTGCCGTGATGTTGATCCGTCGACTAAACTAAACAAAGAAAGAACTACTCAGCCAACAAGAGGAAAGAAAGCTCCTAGACAAGAGATATGACAAGAGGAGAAAGCCGCAAGGAGTCTGGGACGCAGATCACATTTCTGTCGCCTAGGAGAATCTCCAGGAATGGCACCTGGAATTTTAAAACTGTATGAATTAGGTCAGACAGCACATGTGGTAGCATGTATGAAGCACTAAAGGATTAGCATTCTGGGATTGTGCAAAACAAGTAGGACAGAACTGGCACACAACACCTAAGCACAGGTGAAACAGTGCTGTACTCAGGCCACAAAGGGGAAAGTTTCAGCAGCTCCGCCCATGACCCCTCAATATTATTATTCTCTGCCTGTATCTATCTTCTCCGCGTTTTAAGGTCATCGCTGTCCTCCCAATATTATTCATTTCTGCTGTAAGTATTTTCTCTATGTTTTAACTCTTTACCGTGCAGACGCTTGTCCGTTTTTTAGCCCTGAACGGAGAAGATTTTTTCAGGTGCGGTAAAATTTCGGGTTAAGTTAGTAAAAACATCACAAATAAGGTGTTAGTCAACCGATTTTAGTTAAATAAACAACACAATGAAGGGAAAAGCATTCAGAATATTTTACTCGCGTGATTGTTGCCAGTAATCTATACATGAACACAAATAATTACGAAATACAGCATATTGTTTGTGGTTGTCAATCATCTATACGGCAATTTACAAACACATTTTCAGAATCATAATCACTTTCTTTAAAGTCCGACTGATGACTGCTAACGCAAAGTAACGCTGATCACTGATATCTAGTTCCGATTAATAGTCAACCTCGTGCCCTTCAATGTCACTTAAATTGAACACATCGAAATCTAGGCTATCACTTTAAGAATCGCCGAAATCCATTTTGAAAAACGAAGCGTAAAAACCCTGAAAACTATTTTTAAAATCCGTTCAAATTCATCTCCCCCGATGGTGTTTCCACCTTGTCGTGGTCGGGGAGCTTGAGTTTCTCAATGACCATGAGACCTATGCCGGCGGTAGCGTAGCTACCAACTGGTCCTCCCAAGCCGGACAGGTCAAAGGGTAGAGAACAGACAAAGAGAAACACACTGGTCCTCCAGGTTGGGGGTTGAAGCGTGAGGTTAACATCCCTACCTTTGTAAAAACTATTTTGTTACGAAACAGATACATGAGCCTCGAATTCGGACTGACTTATTTGGACAACGACCTTGGAGCGTTAAAGGACTTTTGAGATTTGGAACATGGAATGTACGGACACTATATCGAGCTGGAGCGGCCGAAGAACTAACCCGGGAGCTGGTTGAATATCAAATGGATATAACAGCAATTCAAGAAATAAGGTGGAGAGGGTACTTTAGAGCAAAATGGAATGTTTATAATATATGGAGGAAACATCCCAAATAAATATGAATTAGGAAAAGGATTTGTCATCAAAAAAGAGTTATGGGGGAACATTCTAAACTTTAAAGCTGTTAATGACAGGATTAGTAAATTAAGAATAAAAGGTAAATGGAGAAATATAACGATGATTAATGTACATGCACCTACTGAAGAGAAAGAAGATGATATTAAAGAAGACTTTTATAATGATCTGGAAGATGTCACAGACGAAACCCCCAAACAGGACATCCTGATTGTGCTGGGAGACTTCAACGCAAAAATAGGTAGAGAGCAAACATAAAAAATGTTGCCGGTATGGAAAGCCTACATACAACTTCAAATGATAATGGATGGAGAGTCATCAACCTAGCAGAAGCCTAAGGACTGCAGATCAGCAGTACCAGACTGCAAAGAAAGGATATATATAAACAAACTTGGAAATCATGTGACAAGAGAACCTATAATCAAATATATCACATTTTAATTAACAACAAAAATGCATCAAACATACAAGTTAGAAGCTATAGAGGAGCTGAGTGCCACAGCGACCACTTCCTCGTTGGAGCTAAATTTAAAATAAAACTTAAGAGAGCTTTCTATGCTAAACTACAAAGGTTACACCCAACATATAACAGAGAACAACTACAAGAAATTACAGTCAAAGAGAAATTTGCAGATGAAATAAAATGTAAACTTGAAATTCTAAAAAACAACCCGTTGGAGGAAAGCGTTGACCAAACTTGGTTGAACATCAAGAATACAATTCAGTCTACCGCAGAAGAATGTCTCGGTGTGTTAACCACGCATAGAAAGAACAGATGGTTCAATCAAAAATGTGAAGAAGCAGTCATTAGGAAAAAGAATGCCAGACAGCTATGGCTAAATGACATCAACAACATCCAAAAGGAAGAGCAATATAGAACTGAATGTAAAGAGGCTACAAAAATAGTTCGGCAGCAGAAGCGAGAATATATGAACAATATAATCAAAGATATGGAAACCAATCACCAGAAAAATGAATCCAGAAAGTTTTTTTTTAAAGAACTGAAGTCAATGAAACGATGGCACCAACATAACACATATGGTTTAAAAGACAAAAAAATGGGAATATGATAAATAGGGGGTGCTACAACTCAAAATCCTGCAGAACAACGTCGACTTCACTACTTGTCAAGACATCATTGTTAGGTAGGGATGCTACAACTCACAACTGTGAGTGTAAGACAAGACCTCAAGAGTTCAGACAGTTACACAACAGTTCAACTGAAATATGATAGAGAGACATTAATCAATGACAGGACCCAGAGAGCCAGCCAGTGAGTACCTGTGACAAACACCCAGGTTAGACATATAAAAGCTCACAGGGTTATTGGTCTGAATCGTCATTCGCACTACGAGCGCTATTAAGACAGAAGGAGGAGAAAGACACCAGAGCCGGGAACACCGACTCAAAAACAGTTTGATGGGTGGTCAAGCGAATTTAAGTGGAGCTGACAGACGAAGAAATCCTGAGGCATCTACGAGAAGAGAATCCTCACATCCGATTCATGAAGGCAGAGCGGCTCCTCACCTACTCCAAGATACCTACAACCTTGGCGGTGGTGATATCGGAGGGCAGCGAGATGCCGATAACAGTATCAATCAACAAGAGAATGCAGCAGCCAGAGAGATTCATCCCTAGAATCAACCAATGTTCCATTTGCCAGAGGGCCGGCCACAACAGAGCAATATGTCGCAGTAAGTCGGAAATCTGCCGTTACTGCGCCGATCACCACGCCTTCAAGGAGTGTCCGCTGGCCAAGCCGGACACGGACTTCAGAGCTCCTAACAACAAAAGAAAGTGCGCCAACTGCCTGGGCAAGCATGGAGCAAGATACTTGGGCTGTCCGTACCTGCAACGACACAGAGATGCCTTAAAGATCGCAACTACCACGAAGACATCAGTCAAGGAAGCATTGCGAAAGGGCGAGACAGCCACGGGTATAGCACAAGCTGAAAGAGATAACTGCAAAAACAGATAGACGAGTTGAAGAGACAAGTCAAGGCACTGCTGACGCCGACTCCGACCAGCGACAACGAAAAACTACTGGCGGAAATGAAGAAGATTCAGCAAAACATCAAGCAAGAAGTAGAACATATGGCACTGATTAAGAAGGAGAACGAAGAGATCCTACAAACCATTAAATCAGAGCGAGAACTACAGAAAGCTGAAATGGAAATATTCCGAAATAAAACAACAGAAGCCGCACAAGAAATTACAGAGAAATCGCAGGATGAAAACCAAGAGACCGAGACTGAAACGCAAGGGAAAGCCAGCAGCCCAACCACGACGCCCGAGACATTCAAAGGGAAGCCAATATCCCACCAGACATCCGAAGAAAACCGAGATGAGCATCCTGATGACGGCGGAGAGGACGACCCGATACCGCCAGCATGGCACGCAGAGATAACGAGGAAATACGAACTCAAGTGCGAGGAATACAGAAAGCGCATGGAAGAAAAAGAAAAGTACAAGAAACTCAACGGGAAACCAATGCCCCGCCGTACCGCCACAGTACCAGATTTAAAAAACGAGGATGACGAACACCCATGACAATACTATATAGATGACGGAGAAATCATCCCATGGCTGACCACGGAGGAAGCAATCAAAAGACAGCAAGAACTCAAACGCTGGAAGCGGAGTGAAAGAAAGCGCAAGGGGGCATATCACACCGAAAAGCTTCCACAGGCAATACACAAATTAGAAGGCAAAAATACTAAATAAAAAGTCCTTTTAAGGACTGCAACCAGTCAAGCCAGACGAGCCAGGAGCCTGCGCCAACAAAGAAAACCACAAGAGAAAACATGCAAAAAGGACAGCCGCCGACCGATCCCTCTGTTGACGTCACAGACATAAACGCTACAAAACCAGTCCGAGATAGGACTTACTCGTAAGAGCGGACAAGACAAGAATTAGGGTGATTGAACCCACAAAATCCACGGACCACAACAATAACGACAGCTGAGGAAGCAGGTTGAACGAAGCCCAGATTGGAATTTTTGTTTTGAAAATTGGAATTGGAATTGGTCTGAATCGAGGAACACGTCATTTCCCATCCAGGTATGAGGCAGCTTAGAGGCTGGACATACATTAGATGCAAACAGGACACACATTACATAAAACTAGACCAGCGATGTTTCTATAACAACTCCCATATTATTCAACTCGACATATCAACCAACACCCCACACCATAAGTCTATTTCCCCACTTTATATCATCTCTGACATTTCTCATTTTATTTTCGGCGTACAGGTTAAATAAATATGCAATTTCCTCTTGTATAGACATCAAGACTTCAAAACGAAGTGGTCTTGGTCCTCGGGTAAGCTTTTTTAGTTTTAATTTCAGATCTGTTTCTATGGTCTGTGTGGCTGAAGGGCTTGCGAACGCGGTTTGTGAGTCCGTATACCCGGGTTCGAAACACGGCGGTGCTGGTTTTTTCGAAAAAGGTATAGAGACCGGTCGTTCAGAAACAATGGCAAACTACTGAACGTAACACTTGCCAAGTACATCAACAGCAGCTGAAAATGCTGGTGTTGACTGCAACGTCCCGTAAGGGATACGCAACAAATTTTTTTTTTTTCTAATAACTGATGATCTGTATCAGTCTGCACTTCGTAGGGTTTTTGCAGATTGACACAGATCATCAGATATTAGAAGCAGATCTAAAATTAAAACTCAAAAACTAAGATCCACCATGTGCCACGCCCACAGATGATAAGTGAATGAGTACGTCTAACGATTTTTAACAAGTATTTCAGCCTTTTGTTGAAGTGTATGCCATATGCACCATAGATAATAAATGTTGCACCATCTTCTGGATAAGTTTCTCATGGTCCATTCGTCTAAGCAGCTGCCAGAATCTTGTGTGTACAAGCCACTATGTTCTAGTGATTATTGTCAGCAGTTGTCTCTTCAGGTCTTGTCTCGTGGCCTGACGATCCTGCTTGTGGATTATTTGGTTCAGAAAGTAGATGTAGAGCTGTCAACATCTTGTATCACACTCAGGCACTCTCGCTTCTTCATCTACACCCAAAGACACATCCGTTGTGTGGATGGTACATCACGTCTTTTATTTCAGGCGAACCTAAGCTAGTTATACATTATACCCAGGCGGTGGCTGCCTGAACAAATATACAAATGCCGCCTTCTCTACAATAATCATACACAATCACTTATTCAAACTCCACACTCGCTATCTTCTACTAGCGCCCTCGCAAACTAAGCATTTGCACTCGGAAATACACAAGTGTCCTCTCTTGAAAACTGTCGCGTCCCGTCTGACTATTGTCAACACGTCGGCTGGCCTTGTCGTCCTAGATCCCGTGCTGTCTGTCAAACCCCGTGCTGTCCGTCAGACCCCGTGCGGTCTGTCAAACCCCGTGCTGTCCTATCTTACTCGTAGTCCGTCCGTGCTAAGCTGGGTTGTACTCACGTCTGGTCTATTCAGGGTGGTCTCCCGTGAACTGGCGTCCCCTCCTATCCTCTAGGTTGGTCCTGCCGGTGTTCTGGTTATGACACGTCTGTGTCCCCACCTAAGTCCTGTCTCCCGTTTATCTACTGTCCTGTAGATGTCCTGTCTTATGACCATTCTATGTCCTGTCTCCCGTTTATCTACTGTCCTGTAGATGTCCTGTCTTATGACCATTCTAAGTCCTGTCCCCCGTTTATCTACTGTCCTGTAGATGTCCTGTCTTATGACCATTCTAAGTCCTAGCTTGTGTTCTGCCTCTACTCTATCTACTGCCCTGTAGAAGTCATTATCTATGTCCTATATGTCATTACCTCTATTCTGTCCCTTGTCCTCTCTATGTCCTGCACGTACCTCCTCAACACCTTGACATACTCTCGTGCCTCCCCCGTATTGTGTCACGAAATTCAACATAATGGGTGTGACACAATGTCGTATCAGCATATAAAACATTAGTCGGAACTAATTTGTCAGTGTGTTGTAGGAGTTAATCACCCCTGTACTTAGGTACCACTTTGATTCATATGGGTATGACACCAAGTTGACGTATTTACCCACTGGTCTATGATCAGTGTAACATACTTGTAATGTTGCTAAGAGTCACTACTCTTCCGCATTGCACTACTGGAAGCTGTATCGAACCAAGGCCAGTTCGTCTTACAATTATGACTAAGTCATAAAATGCACTACCTCTCCAAACATCGAAAATAGATGTCCCGAGACAATTTGTTCCTGTTACGGAAGCAAATCATGAATATATTATTCAGGGCTCCCGTGAAATGTACATCAACATCTTTTACAAGTTCTGTGTCTGCTGATCTCTACCTGTCTGGCTTCCGCTTGCGGATAAATTGCCAACTATGTACTCATAATTCATATAAATCTGTTGTGTCCCCTTGCCATGGCGCTGTTTATTGGCTCCTTTGTTCAGCCTCAATGACAGACTTTAGCAGGAACATTCATAGCAAATAGAACACTGAACAACCTGATGTCCTTGACATTCTTCAATATTTATTGTTGACGATTATCACAGCAACTAACTTCAAACATTCCCGAATGGTGCGGGATGGCATGTGATAAGTATATACAGTGCATAATCAATGTTCACAACTTAGATGCGAGACACTTGTCTCCTTTGCACAGTTCTAACACAATCGCTGACTAAACTAAGGTCACACTTACTGTCATCTGCCCTTGACTTCTGGCGTGGGGCATTGCTGAAACGCCGTCAACTCGGCGCATTGTAACCAGGCTTTGAATGGCTATTCAATCAGCCGCACAACTGTATGAACACTTTCGCTTCTGGCTGAAGCATCATTACAATACTGGAGTAATGCCGTCTGATCTTGCTTGGCTTCAACTCAGTTTCACGTCCTTCTTCAATCGAGACTCTGGCCTGACTGCTCGCATCCAGCTGTCTCGCTTTCCCGTGGACACCCAACTATCGTCACGTGATACGCAACTTCCTTGAATAGTTTCCCTTTGTTATTCAGCATCATCATGCGTTCCGCACTGACTTTCCTTGACTTATTCGTGCGTATTAGTTCATAGTGATCGCGTGAACTGCTCTCACTATGACAATTCCTCTTCTACGGTAAACCTACTCTTAGTACACCAGTTTACCGCTGTCTGCCTCATATCGGTACATGGCAGTATGCCCCCCCCCCTGTTTTTTGAAAATGGTGTAGCCATTTTCACAGTCTATTCGGTTTTTTACTCTTCTGACATGTGGCGATATTCACAGTTATTCTTAGTCATTTCATAAATATATTCTATATTCATGTATTTCCACATACCTATTTTCTCTGATAATATGAAGGTATGGCATTCCATTAACCACTCCACAAAATCAATGGAAAAAATTTATTATAGTCAGACACGCCCTTCTATCTGCTTCCCCCGCAGACGTCGTGTAGCCCAGCCTATGGGGGGTGGGGGAGGCTGTGCTAACATACTATGAGCTTCATAAGGTCCCGTGGCCTCCCCATAGCAGTTCCTCATTTGCCCTATAGGCAAGCATCCCCAAACCTATCAAGGCCATTACGCCCGAATGAGGGAACATGCGTGATTAATAGGTACTATGGCCCTCTGTATTATTATTTGTATTTGGTATAGTGGAATATGACCAATATATCTATGACCTTTATACCGCTGTGGTTTTCACTTGTCATTTGGGGTTACCGTTTGACTTAGTTTACTTCATCTGTTCACTAGTGGGGTTATTGCCTAAGCAGTTGCTTATTTGCGGTCTACTTGTACTATTTTGTTTGTCTAGGGTGATTACTTCTTCTTCGTAAAAGGTGTTGTCTTTTCATCTTCTAACGGCATGTTCATTCTATTGCTCATATGGATGTATGCTGTAGACTCATTTATGGACACATTCGTGTATGTCAAAGTTTATAATACTTTGATAACTTATCACCATTGCTGGTTGATGTTACTGCACCTTCTGTTGCTCATTTTATCTTGTTCATTATTGCCTTAACAAGGCTTATTGTTTCTTGTGGCATGTTTCTCTCTGTCTCAATGTTTATTCATTTCACTGAAATACCATCTCCTGGCCTTCTGTTGATGTTATAAAACTGTTTAGTGTTGACCAACAGCGATACGATATAACAAAAGAATGTATGTACGTTTCTATGCACAAACATTTCTACCATGGAATGTGTCAATTAGAGAATAAAATTATCAGCACTAAATCTCATTGACATATTTGAGATACTCATGCCACATTATAAATTTAAAGGAAAATTTTAAAAAAATATGACATTGATGTAAATTATCAATGTGCTATATATGCTTCTACGTTATAGCATCACCGTTAAAATTAGATACCACCATACACCCGTATCATTCGTTGCAATCTGTTTCTTGACCGTTGTTGCTTCGTGTTGTTTTTGTTGCCACCATTGTTATCACCTCTGATTTGTGTCTCTTGAATTAGTCTTCAGTGCTCTTACTGTTGTCTTTCATTATTACTGCAAAAGATCCACTATTAAGTCTTCTGTTAACGACACATCTGCACATGTAGAAAAATTTCATGTAACCGATCATGTGTTTGAAAACTTATCCTATCTAATGGTACAAAGAGATATTTGTATCATCATTCTAACATCATTGTAATATATGTGATGATATCTTTACCCGTGAATATTACATGCTATGTTTACGGGTGAAATATACAATGATATATTGAGAAGTGAAGATACCACGGAAAAATTTAAAGTAGATTGACCCAGCATCAATGTGATATATATGATGCTATGTTTTCACCAGTATCATGACTTCAATTTCCTCCCTGTACTTGTGGTTGATAGTTTTCTATACCACAGGTTTCTCTCAATCGGTAGCTGGATACTGGTTATTATACCTGTATATTTTCTTACCATTCTATGATGTACTGATGGTAACTGAATGATATGTTCTTGTTTCCTGAGATGATGGTTTAATCATGATAGATGGAATATGAAATCAATATAATTAATGATGTTACTTTGCTAATAGATAACAATAATACTACTCAATTAATTCTCAGTAGGTGTGGTTGGTCATACTTATTTACCATGGGCTGGTCTTTTTGCTAGCTCGCTTATGCTGGTTCGGTGCCTTCGGATTGTCGACACAGACTTCCACCTTTTCTAGATTCATCTTTGGATCTTTGGTGGTGCTTACACGGTCCAACTACACTCGCATTCGTCTTTTGTACATTCTGGTAATTTATAAATTGGAAAAAGTATGTACATATCTGAATCAATTTAAGTTAATTAACCTAAAATGTCAAATTGACTGCTGAGATCTGTACTCATTCTATACGGCAGTTCAGAGCTTTAACTAATACTCGGATAACTGTATCTCCATGTTACCCTTTATGTACTCTGGATACAACCATTTTAGATTGTTTCCCTACCGCATAGTACAGTTTAGTAATAAGAAAGTTAAAAGGTTATTGTTCTTATTGAGTATGTAGCAGATAGTAATGTATATCCTTGCATAAGAATGTGTATTCGTCAAAAAAGAGACATAGTTTTAGATGTTACGTAGATTGAAGGTTGGATGATTATTCAAGAGTTGTTTACTCTGTTGACTTGAGTTATTTTATATCCTTCAATTGTGAATTTATTGTCTCTTATGTGTGTCTTATCGTGAAGTTAGTTTGATGTGTATCAGACAGAACCAAGTAAAATAATAAGGTATTTATAGACAGATGTTCATGTGTATAAGTCAAAATTACCCTTAATTAATATCACAGTTTTAAAGTAAAATAAAATAAATATGTTTATTCTGTTGAACTGCTATTGCACTATGTAGATAATAGGTTGCTTGTTAGCAGTGAAATCTACCTTTGGTCGTTACTAAAATTTTCTAAATGATTCTTTGACTCCACGTTCCTTTCTTTGATGTCTTTTGTTTTTTGTTGGGAAAACTACTGTTGCATAACTTGCATGTCCTAAATTCATGAATTGGTTTTCCCATTTTTCAATGTGTTGGCTGATGCATTCTATTAGATTAGAGATGTTACCTAGTATTACCTATAGTTATTGGATATGGTAACACTGTAGTTGTCACCCGTTCCCGGCAATGGGACCGGCTAATGTCAGTTCAACCATCACTTTGCATGCCTTAATTATCTACAAGGAAATTTACACAGTGGAGAGTATGAGCTAAATTCTGAGAAATTATATTCCACCATAGCCAAACCAGCGTCGTGTATCCCCGAGTCTCGACACCGGTCAGGTGCTGATGCAACGCAACTTCACATGATGTTATCAATTATAAGCTATTTGTATTTTAAATCACTCTTTATCCCAACGACACTCTGTTGTGTATCATACCCCGAAACACAAAAGCAGTTAGTTGATTCTACTATCAAACAAGTTCACCGCCCTGCATAGACAGTCCCCCGCCACATAACAATTCCCCCTGTCATCTGGCGGACAGCCGCTCTACCAAATGCAGGAACCCATTTCTTTATAAATGCTATTGCCGCCACAAAAAGATTACCCACGATCCATGTCGGCAATGCACCTCTCTTCCAATGTAAACCAACACAGTTCTGCGAGATCAGGTCAAATCTTGACACGACATACTTCTCTCCCATAGCTATAAAGTCCTGCAGGAAGACATGTTTACTCATGATGTTTTATCCAACCTCACCGGAGCGCATATGTAAGTAACACAAGTTGTCACTAGTATACACAATATGTTGTTTCTGTGTATATAATGCATGATGGAATGAATATCCAGAGGTTGTTCTTGTGATATTCTCCAGTGATGTTCAGGACATGAGGTATTCCTTGTCTCAAGATGTTATTCAAGTGAAGATGTACTGCTGTCACAATGTCCATAATATTATACATGACAAGACAGATGTTAATTTCTATACGATGTATAATATAACTATAACGCATACAACATGTTAGTTTACATATACAAGGGACATGGAAAACATATGGTTACAACAAGTAGATATTGTTCCAAAACACCGACAGGTATTAATGAGTTGCCAGATTGCTCAATAATTTATCACCATTACTCTGACTGTTGGTAGCCCAGACCCTACAATGAAGACAACGACAAAACTCTATGGAGAAAGTATCCGAATATCAACTCTAAACAACCGCACAAAATGAAACAAACACAGTCAGACAATTTAACTCGCCTGATTCTATGTTGTGTTGCTGTGTTGAGGCCTTCTACTGGTACGGTGTCTTTCTCCAGGCTGTCCAGGTAGTTGGGTGTTGGTTGTAGACCAAGGCTTGGAATTAGGACAACTTTATAGAAAAATTTCGGATCCTGAAACTTGAATGGAGAAAAGCTTGGTACTCTGCTGATTCGCTGCTGTGATGTTGTGTTGAGGCTCTCCAATGATCAGGTATCTTTCTCTAGGCTGTACAGGTAGTTGGGTGTTGATTGTAGACCAAAACTTAGAATTATGACAACCTTCTTGGAAAAAATTCGGATCCTCAACTTGAGTGGAAAACAGCTTGGTATACTACTGATGTGACAATAATAATGTATTTAACTATCAACTTGTGGACATCGTCGCCGTTTTGAGGTATATTGTTCATATTTCAGGTGCTCCATAAAATCGTCTGGATAACCGCCTTGCATACTACTTATATGCCAATAATGATGAATTAACAGTCAAAGTTAGAACCTCGTCGCCGTTTTGATATATTATGTTGTGTGGTGACTTATGCCTGTTGATGGGGTTATGTCTCCGTAATTTAGCTACTTAATGATGTGCCGTCTTCGTATTTGAGGATACTATTTTCTGGCTGCTATTTCTTGCAGCTATTGAAAGTCTTTAGGCAGATAACCATTTCTGTGCACAGACTCGTCCACAATGAGTTATTATGGTCAATGACTGCCTTTAAATATTACAACTTGACGTTCACGAACAAAACGTGGTCAAGGCCAGGGTACACATTGTCGATAGTTGTGGTTTAATTAATATTGCTGAATTCAGTGACGTGGCGAAAATGTTCATCATGCACATAGTTGTTGATGAATTAATTTGAAAATTGCAAATGGTGCCCAGGGTGACCTTGTTTGTCATGTAACTGGTTGTTGCTGTATTTGATTTAAAGGTGACCTAGCATTCGTGCGCTCCTGCTTTTGATACTAGAACCCCCACTTCTGCCATAGAGATGTTTATTGGCTCGTTTGTTCAGCCTCAATGACAGACTTTAGCAGGAACATTGATAGCATATAGAACACTGAATAACCTGATGTCCTTGACATTCTTCAATACTTATTGTTGACGATTATCACAGCAACTAACTTCAACCAATCCCGAATGGTGTGGGATGGCATGTGATAACTATATACAGTGCATAATCAATGTTCACAACTTAGATGCGAGACACTCGTCTCCTTTGCACAGTTCTAACACAATCGCTGACTAAGCTAAGGTCACACTTACTGGCATCTGCCCTTGACGTCTGGCGTGGGGCATTGCTGAAACGCCGTCAACTCGGCGCATTGTAACCAGGCTTTGAATGGCTATTCAATCAGCCGCACAACTGTATGGAACACTTTTGCTTCTGGCTGAAGCATCATTACAATACTGGAGTAATGCCGAATGATCTTGCGTGGCTTCAACTCAGTTTCACGTCCTTCTTCAATCGAGACTCTGGCCTGACTGCTCGCGTCCAGCTGTCTCGCTTTCCCGTGGACTATCCAACTATCGTCACGTGATACGCAACTTACTTGAATAGTTTCCCTTTGTTATTCAGCAACATCATGCGTTCCGCACTGACTTTTCTTGACTTATTCGTGCGTGTTAGTTCATAGTGATCGCGTGAACTGCTCTCACTATGACAATTCCTCTTCTACGGTAAACCTACTGTTAGTACACCAGTTTACCGCTGTCTGCCACATATCGGTACATGGCACCCCTGTTACCGTGTGATGTCCTTTACTTTCAAATTGACGTTTGTACGTTATCTGTTTGTATTCTGTTTGTTTGCGTGTTTTATTACTTTTAATGTATGTTTAAATTAGAAACATAGGTGTATGTTTATAATCCGTGTACTTAAGGTTTTCAAGTATCGCAGGTAGGTTCCTCCATCTCACAAACGAAGACTATGCTTAATTTCTGAGATGAGTCGCCGAACTGAGACTCTGGAAAACATCACCATAGTTGCAATGTGATTGTAACTGAAACACGTATAAAACAATTGCACGCTCACATGTGATACACAGAAGACGAAGACAAATCATAAAAAACATGTGTGCAAAAAAGCGCACCAATTTTCACCCTTAACATTTTAATGCTCCCATTCTCCCATTCCTTCAAGTACATCAAGAACAAGTACATCAATAGGGTGTCTAAAAACTGAAGATGGCAAAATCATAATAGAAAAAGACCAGATTCTACAGGTATGGACAGATTATGTGAAACAACTTTATGATGATAACAGAGACGAACAGTATGATATTAGATTTAACAATGAAGGACCGCCAATTTTGGAGATGGAGGTTCGAAATGTTCTTAAGCATATGAAAGCTGGCAAGGCCCCCGGTGCAAATAACATCACAACAGAAATGATTAAAGCTTTAGAAGAATTTGGACTAGAGCAAGTCACCAGACTGCTGAACACATTATATGATACTGGAGATATACCTCCTGATTTATGTAACTCTATATTTATTGATCGAAGGGAACAGACCAAGAGGAAGACCGAGAGGAAAATACCTGGATGACTTGGCCACATGGCATGGACGAGACAGGAACACTGAGCTGATCCACGACTCTGGTGATCGAGTGAAATGGCGAATCATGACCGGCATGGCACATGATTGATTGATTGATATTTATTGCAATCCTAAAGAAATCAGGAACCTTGGAATGTGATCAACACAGAACAATTAGTATAATGAGTCACATCACAAAGATTTTGCTAAGAATTATCATGCAAAGAATGAGGAAGAAGATACAACCTGAAATAGGGGAAGAACAATGCGGGTTTGTAGAAGGAAAGGGAACAGTAAATGCTGTGTATATGCTGCGAACAGTTATTGAACGTGCTATAGAAGTAAACAAGGATATACATCTTTGCTTTATCGACTATACAAAGGCTTTTGATAGCGTTAGACATGTCAGCATGGTGGATATGCTTGCAGATCTACAAATTGATGGGAAAGACATTAGACTTATAAAAAACATATATTGGAAACAACAAGCTGCAATAAGGATTGATAATGAAGTGGGACAGTATCAGCCAATTAAGAGAGGTGTTAGGCAGGGATGTGTAATGTCTCCAGATCTTTTTTCCCTGTACAGTGAAAATATTTTCAGAAATGTAGAGGATATAAATGGAATCAGCATTGGAGGACGAAACATCAATAACATTAGATATGCAGATGATACAGTATTAATTGCAGACAATCCGCAGGACCTGCAACAATTAGTAGATGCGGTTGTTGTACACAGTGAGCAGCTGGGGTTAGAATTAAATTGTAAAAAGACTCAGGTTATGGTCGTCAGTAGGAAGGAAGAAGTGCCTCAAAGTAATATACAAGTAAATGGAAATATTCTTCAACAAGTGAATCGGTACAATTATCTTGGAACAGTTATAACATCTGATGGGAGATGCCTTGAAGAGATTAGAACAAGAATCGCCATGGCGAAAGTAGCCTTTAGCAAGATGAAAAACATTCTGACCAATAAAAAGATGTCAATTGAAACGAGAAAAAGAGTGTTGAGGGGATACATAGAGCCTGTTCTTTTGTATGGATGTGAAACGTGGACAATGAACAGTCAAGCTGAAAAGCATCTGATGGCTGCAGAAATGTGGTTTCTGAGGAGAATGCAAAGAATACCATGGACAGACAGAAAAACCAATGACCAAGTACTACAGGAGACAAATGAACAACGTAAACTGATTAGAGAAATTAGACGTAGACAGTCAAAATTTTTTGGACATGTTATGAGAAGAAATGGATTGGAGAACTTAGTGACAACTGGCAAGATTGAAGGGAACAGACCAAGAGGAAGACCGAGAGGAAAATACCTGGATGGCTTGGCCACATGGCATGGACGAGACAGGAACACTGAGCTGATCCACGACACTGGTGATCGAGTGAAATGGCGAGTCATGACCGCCCACGCTTTCCGGCATGGCACATGATTGATTGATTGATTGATTCCTTCTTTCATTCCCCTGTTGCCCGCTCATTTAAACAATGCAATATTAAAAATGTTTCCCTTGTTGAAATAAAATAAGCTCGTTTTCAACATTTATCGAGCTGACTTTTAGTGTATTATAGTAGTAATTTCTATAGTAAAGTAATCTATTTACAAAATTATTTGATTGCTTCCGACAATACTAAGGGAAGAAACTATCACTGGTTTTCTGTATTTTGGTCTCATGGGTGTTGTTAACCAAGGGAATATAATTTACCTAAACTAATTAGCTGTAGTAGACTTAAAGTAAAATGTTGTTAATAAACCTAAGAAGTTTTAAATGTATTTAATTGTAAATTAATGCAATTTCTTGCTTGATTAAGTACTGTTACTAGATTTTCAGGACGTTATCTCATTAGAGACATGTAGATTATTATTCTACTACTTTGTAGGTGTTAATGGTTTAAATATTACTTTCATTATAAATGTAGCTAAATGATTTTGAATATTTCTGAGACTATTTTCGTTTACTTCTAATTAACTTTCTATGAATATATTCTAACTACAAAGGAAATTTGTTTGCTAGTGCAACTTCAATAAAAATAAGTTGAACTTAGTACATGTTATGTTACTATAATATTACTAACAAAATCTATGTACACTAACTAATCTGTAGTAGCTCCAGGTGACGGTGATGATGTAGCGTCCTCCTTCTGCTGAACTCCAAAGTCTGAGGGTCTGGTCAGAAAATCTGCTAACGTATTTTTAGTCCCTCGTATGTGTTTTACCGAAAATGAATAGTTTTGGAGTATAAGGGCTCAACGGTAGATTCGATTGTTCTTCGGAAGCCCTTTTTCAATCACTGTCAACGGGGAATTGTCAGTTTCAACGACGACATGTGTTCCGGCAAGATACCTATCTAATCTAGTAATACAATACACAATTGCTAGAGCCTCCAATTGAGAAACATCATATCTTGATTCTGCTGGAGTAAGTTTGCGTCTCACGTACACTATTGTATGAAAGATCCCATCGTAGGCCTGTAGGAGTACTCCCCATATGGTTGTGGTACTCGCGTCTATCCTAAGAGTATAGGGTAATTTTGGATTAGGTAACTTCAAGATAGGGATGTTACTGAAATAATGCTTCAGTTGGGACATTGCATTATTTAAAGTAGCATCTTGTACATTGATTTTTGCATTAGCTTTTAACAAATCAGAAAATACACTGGTAATCTGTGCCAAATTCGGAATGAATTTGTTATAATAGTTTACTAAGCCCAATAGGTTTCTCACTTGCTTCTTAGTTGTTGGCATAGTGAGATTCAAAATCTTAGGCACAATATTTTCATCACTTTTTAAGTGGCCTTTTGATATTTTATGGCCTAGAAAGTCAATTTCTTCCAATGCCAACTCTACTTTCGTTGGTTTAACCGTGAGCCCAAATTTTGTCATGGACACAATATATTTTACCTCTTTCATCCAAATAAGCAATATAGGTGGCAAATTAATACAAAATGAAGTGAAAATTTCCTTCCGTTCAAAATATCATTCAAAAATGGTGGATAATTATACCCTATTTCAACATCTGCAAGCCACATTAGGATCATAATCAATGGACACATGATTGGTGTTTGTTGCAGTTGGTAAGCACACCCTTCTGTCCATATACTCCTCAACAGCCTTCCTGATGTAATTATCATGAAAATGAATATTTGCCATATTAACAGGTTCCTGTTCTTCTGTAAGTCAGTATTATTACGTCCCTTGAAGCACATATCACTATGCACTGTGTTACTTGTGTACTTACATCATATTGCGTGCGATGCTCAAGAAATCACCTAACACCGCCCCAGGCCCAGACGGCATCCGATATGGTGACCTAATGGTGATATCAGATGATGACATGGAAGAACTGGCCAGAGAATTCAACACCAGTATCCAGAGGGGTCAGGTCAAAGAAGAATGGCTACACAGCTACCTGCTGCCGCTGCCAAAATCGAACAAAGACCACTCCAAGATAAGCGGCTACAGAATCATTACGATGCAGAATACTGTTGGCAAGCTACTGGAGAAAATTGTAGCACACAGACTTGCTTGGGACTTGGAACAGCTCGGCTGCTTCCCGCCCACACTTGGAGGATACAGACGCAACAAAGAGTCATGGCTGAATGCGGCGGTCTTTGCTCAAGATGTTTACGAAGGATTTCAGGTCAGAGAAGAGACATGTGCGGCCGCCATAGACTTAGAGGACGCATATAACAGAGTATCTTTCGAGCACTTGATGCAAACCCTCCTCAGACTGAAAGTGCACCCTCACCTTGTACGATGGATAGCTGCAGTTCTACTCCAAAGGAAGGTGGTGCTAAGATGCGGGGGTTGGTCTTCTGAGCCGATAACGATATGTCCAGGATTGCCGCAGGGTTCACCACTGTCACCAGTACTATTCAACGTGTATACGGTGCCGATCACTGAACAACAGTTGGATGGAAGGGGTAGGACTCTATCATTCGTTGACGACATCCTCGTGTATCGACAGGGTCGGGATAGACAGGCGGTTGCCAACTATATGCAGGGCGAACTAGATCGAATTTCCTCATGGTGTGCTGATGCCGATGCCCTTGTCAACCCTGCAAAGGCAACGGTTACATGGTTCTCACTAAACAACCATATTGTGAAAACAGACCTGCCGGCAGTAAGAATGGATGGGAGCATTCTGAGTAGAACCCAGTCAATGACATATCTTGGCGTGAGGCTTGATCGTAGCCTGTCCTTCAGAGATCATGTCGATTATGTCATAACGAAGGCTCGAAAAGGTTTGGCAGCAATGAGAGTCATGGCGAGTGCCAATATCGAGCAAAGACTGCTATTACTTCTGTTCCAAGGACTTGTGCTTTCACGCATCGAGTATGCCCTGGCCATCCTCACTGTCAGCCCTACACAGATTGGAAGACTTGAAAAGGTACAAAACGAAGCCATGCGCATCATTTTGGGCTGCACGAAAGACACCAGCTGTGTAGCAATGAGATACCTCCTTGACTTCCCGACAATGGAACACAGAATCAAGATCTGGAGAGCTCGTGCATACTTAAAAATAAGTGCAGATGAGCAGCACCCTCTGCATGACGCTGTATTCAGCGAAAAGGGTGACAGGCTAAAGAGGGGCAAATCGTGGATGGGTCGGGCGGAAGATGTCGTCAGACAGGTCTGCAGTCTTACCAGTATCAACCCCGGCAAGGAATGGGTGCCGGTGCCTCCAGCTTTTAAGTGTACCTTCTCCTGCATTATCACACTCGACAGACGGTGCAGAGAGCAGAACCCTGCCGCTGTCAATGCAGAGGTTAACGCGCTCATCTATGATCACTCAGATAGCCCCGAAGTGCTCATCTATACAGATGGATCTGTTGTAAAGCAGCAGCGAAGTGCGTGGGCATTTACAGCCCGCTCAGCGGGCCGAACCGTTCAAGAATCCAGTGGTGCCCACTCCATGACCACGAGCAGCATGACGATGGAGGTGATGGCAGTTACACAGGCGTTCATATGGCTGGAATCTCAGCATTATACCAACGTGTGTGTACTAAGTGATTCAATGAGCATGATTCAGAAGGTCGAAGCTGGATCTGTACGTAGACAGTGGACTGAGTCGCTGCGGAAGTCTGTTGTCCGCAAAGTCACCTTCATCTTCGTCCCGGGACATGCGGGAGTCGAGGGAAATGAACGAGCTGATAAATTGGCTGGCTCTGCACCCCCTGTAGATGGCCAGCCCATGGATCGTGCCGATGTTATTAACGCCCTTAAAGATATGGCGAGAACAGAGGATTTTGACGCCAGTGATTCCACATCGCTTTCCAGGATGAAAGACCTGGGAGTAAGAATCGGCACAGCCAGACGCGAGAGGTACATCGGGAAAACAAAGCGCCTCGTCAACCAACACAGAACTGGCACTATTAGCCACCGGACGCTGATGCATATGCTGGGGGGAGGATCTGAGCACCTATAGACATGTCCGGAGTGCAACGAAGATACCCCAACTGATAACTAACTAACTAACTGTGTTACTGTTCGTGTGTTGCAGATTGTGTTGTCTGCTAGTACAAGACTGGTAGATATGTGAGTTTCGTTCTGAGTCTAATGTATGGGTTGTCTGTTGTGTATTCTGTCTGTTTATGTCAGTGCTGTCTTGTGATGCTGTTAAACTGGTAGTGCAACTTCCTGTTGTTTTAGTAGTTTGGTGTCTAATAGTTTTGTGTATAGCGTCACAATAATTTGCCTGTAAATAATTTGATTTATGCAACCTTCCTTGTTGTTCTGTCGTGTTCTGAACAGTTGCGTCTCTTGACTTTATACTTTGCAGTTGTTGGTCTTGACCATTTACTTTCTCATTAGTGGTGGTTACTTTCGTTTGTGGTTATGTTTTCAGATGCTTTTTCTCCCATGCATTAATCTGTTTGCTTGTGCAGTATTTTAAGTCCGATAAACACCCAATGATCAAATCTGTACAAGGGTTATCAAGGATTACACACGTAAATGTGCCTGTAAGAAAGGGTGTACATATGCGAGCTCTGGCTAGTGGGTATTTTTCCACATTGCCTGAAAATGTTCGGCAACTCACGAACTCGCCAGTATAATCCTCTGTATTGGCTAACTCCTTTCTTAAATCAACCAGTGTACATCCGGAATCAAGCAAGACTTGGCAAGGTTTATCGTTAGCTATCCCCTGGTGGAAAGTTAATTTTCCCATGTCAGAAATTACTGCATTGGCATTTTCATTGGCAATTGGGATTTTATGTCCGCAATTCAAAATACCATCATCTTGGAACTTATGACAATGTTGGCATCTATCATAGTTAAGAACATCTATCGCTGCTAACGCATTCTCTTCACATTCTTGCATCTGTTCTTCATCACTCTCGCTTTCCGATGACGAGTCAATGAGCACTGCATTTACAATTCTCAATTTATGGCGACCCTTACAGTGAGAACTATAGTGGCCATACGATTTGCAAAAGAAGCATTTAACAGCACGACGGTATGTTTCTCTTTTATTTTGCTGTTGTTTTTTTTTATCATCATCTCCAGATGAGATGGATAATTTGGATTAGCATCACACATTCCAAACTGATCGTGAGAGAATTTAAAGTATGGACACTGTGGTGGATTATGTCTTTGTTTCTCTCTGTATTTAAATGGTCTTTGAGGTTTACTATTAGCTGCTGCTACTATGTTATTCTCATCGATGTTAGAGCTAAATATGTCTCTGTTGGAAGAAAAATAAGCTGACCCTCTCTTTTCTAATTGTTCTAATGAATCAACATCAGCCTGTTGTAAAAATTTAGCAAAAGGGTTTGGGATTGTTGAAATAATTTTGTCCATAATCATTAAATCCCTAAGTTTTTCATAGTTTTTGTTAATCTTTGCAGCGTTTAGCCACTTATTATATACAGTAAGAGAGACGTAATCAATGAAGGTCTGATTACTCTTGGGTTTTAATTTGGAAAACTGCACTGGATACCCTGGGGCATCTAATAAAAAATGTTGTATAATGCGTTGGTGAATATAGTCATAGTCATTCCTTAGTTCTTGGGGAATGGACTCTATTACTTTTAAAGGCTCCCCTGAGAGGTTCTTCGTATAAATCATAGTCCAATGCTCCCTTGGTACCTCTTGGACTTTTAACTGAAACTCAACATTCTCAGACCAGGTAGAAATTGAATCGCCTTGGCAGAATGGTTTCACTATCCCTGTGTATTTATTATACTTATTTTCCATTTCTTTACTTTTCAACTTTGTAGTTGCAATGTGCACTTGAGACTCGACTTCCAATTCTTTCATCTTTAACTGGGTTTGTGCCTCAATCTCCAATTGTTTCTCCTTCAGCTTTGTTTCTTCTGATCTTTGTGCCAATTGTAATTCTTTTAGTTTGGTGGCCTCTGCTAGTTCTGTCAGTTTAGTAGCCTCAGCTAACTCTAATTGTTTTAGTTTGGTTGCTTCAGATACTTCTAGTTGTTTAAGTTTGGTAGCTTCAGCTACTTCTAGTTGTTTAAGTTTGGTAGCTTCAGCTAATTCAGCTAGCTCTTTTTTATGTAAGCGTTCTTGAGCTCTTTCCTCCCTCTCTGCTGCCAATTTTTTGTCACTCTCTCTCTCTCTCTCTCTCTTCTTTCTCATTTGCCGCAATTCTATCGGTATGTTCTTTGTACTTCTTATCTGCCCATTGTTCTAATTTATCTCCACTATACCCTAGATCTTTCCCTGCCTCAATGCATTCTTTTAACGTTGATATTGTTACAAGTTATGTTTGCCAACAAAATTACAACGTGCAATAATAATACAATATTTATCATACAATTGAATAATACAGATGTTAATTTACAGCATCGTAACAAAATTAAGATGCTGCTTTAAATTACAATGTCAACAAATGGTGGTACTTATCTGATCTTCTGTAAATGTCTGCTTTTTTACTCTGCTCTCGAGGATAATCTTCTGCTTTCCCCTGTTACAATACCCGGGCTGTTAGTATCACTTTCACTCTCCACTTCTGGTGTGTAGAGTAGCAACAATTAATATTCAAACAAAATAATGATAATACAAGAAAATTGTGTCTGTCGAGTCAATTTTTCCAAGAGGAGAACTGGAATATGGGATATATTTTTGTTAGTTTTGTTGGTCGTCGTGTCTTTTATGTAATGTAGTCTCCAACTGGATTAGGGCATCAACTGAAACGTACTCCTGAAAACATGCTGTATATCATTTTTACATCAATTCAAATACGTTTAATCAGTTTGCACGCACTCGTGATTAATTCAGTCTTACTTTCACCTTTCGATAATACACACTTTCGTAAGTTAAGGTTTTAAACACTCACGCAAGCACTGGATTCGTTTACTCTTTTGTGGTGAATTCTTCCAAACTTTCAAACGTTAACTCTTTCTAGTATTTTAACACATTCTAGTAGGCGGTAGATTCTTTCAGTCATTCAACTGACCACTTTCTGACACCACGTTAACGCATTCTAGTAGGCGGTTAATTCTCTCAGTCATTCAACTGACCACTTCTGACACCACGTTAACGCATTCTAGTAGGCAGTGGATTCTTTCACACCTTCCGACACGACGTTAAGCTACCTGTCAACATCTTGTATCACACACAGGCACTCTCGCTTCTTCATCCACACCCAAAGACACATCCGTTGAGTGGATGGTACATCACGTCTTTTATTTCAGGCGAATCTGAGCTAGTTATACATTATACCCAGGCTGTGGCTGCCTGAACAAATATACAAATGCCGCCTTCTCTACAATAATCATACACAATCACTTATTTAAACTCCACACTCGCTAACTTCTACTAGCGCCCTCACAAACTAAGCATTTGCCCTAGGAAATACACAAGTGTCCTCTCTTGAAAACTGTCGCGTCCCGTCTGACGATTTCCAACACGTCGGCTGGCTTTGTCGTCCCAGACCCCGTGCTGTCCGTAAAATCCCGTGCTGTCTGTCAGTCCCCGTGCTGTCCTATCTTACTCGTAGTCCGTCCGTGCTAAGCTGGGTTGTACTAACGTCTGGTCTGTTCAGGGTGGTATCCTGGCGTCCCCTCCTATCCTCTGGGTTAGTCCTGCCGGTGTCCTGGTTATGACACGTCTGTGTCCCCACCTAAGTCTTGTCGCCCGTTTGTCTACTGTCCTGTAGATGTCCTGTCTTATGACCATTCTAAGTCCTAGCTTGTGTTCTGTCTCTACTCTATCTATTATCCTGTAGAAATCCTTATATATGTCATATATGTCATTACCTCTATTCTGTCCCTTGTCCTCTCTATGTCCTGCACGTACCTCCTAAACACCTTGACAAGAACGAAATTCCAGAAACACTGACTAATGATCAGCAAGTAGTGCCACAATTGGCAGGACTTTCTTGGAAAAAAACTTTTAGATTAATTCCTAAGCATATGTGTCTTAATGTACTGACCAACCACTAAATTAATCAGCAGACTGTATCAAAGGTGAGTTATTTTCTGCCTCATACCGCTATTGCTACAGTTTTATCTACAAAAATTATGAATGAAGACAAGATGGGACACAGAAAACATGTGCCAACACCGAGAGAAGAATAATGATGTACACCTACCACCAAAGTCCACGGTTCTCTTGCCAAAGGGGGTCACCTGAGACACAACAGACTCTGAGCTGGCTACTAGGGGGCCCGATCCAAAACTAGCAAATGCTGGTGGTGGCGGCTGGTTCGTGCCAAAAGTAAAATCTGTCAGATATAGACAACATATGAGAGGGCATAACACACTCGAGACAGCCAGAGAAAACAAATGTCATGAAATTTAGGACATAGAGAAATGCTAGGCAAAATAAGGACTAACAGACCATATAAAGGATATCAGGAGTGAGACATAAAACTTCTTAGAAGTGTAAACGTCACACAATATATGAGATGTAGAACCATAGAATGTTGCCGACAGAATAAAGCTACTTTAAATTCTCTAAATAAAATTAAGTAACATGAGGTGTGACAGAAGTAACATGAGGTGTGACAGAAGTAACATGAGGTGTGACAGAATATGGAGGTGTGACAGAAGTAACATGAGGTGTGACAGAAGTAACATGAGGTGTGACAGAAGTAACATGAGGTGTGACAGAAGTAACATGAGGTTGACAGAATATGGAGGTGTGACAGAAGTAACATGAGGTGTGACAGAAGTAACATGAGGTTGACAGAATATGGAGGTGTGACAGAAGTAACATGAGGTGTGACAGAAGTAACATAAGGTGTGACAGAAGTAACATGAGTTGTGACAGAAGTAACATGAGGTGTGACAGAAGTAACATGAGTTGTGACAGAAGTAACATGAGGTGTGACAGAAGTAATATGGAGGTGTGACAGAAGTAACATGAGGTGTGACAGAAGTAACATGATGTGTGACAGAAGTAATATGGAGGTGTGACAGAAGAATTATGAAGTGTGACAGAATAAATGAGATCAGTAAAAGAAAAATGACAAGTAATAAATGTAAGATACATGTGACGGGGACCCCATGGGGAAGTTAAGAATAGCAACATGGCAACCCACCACCTGCCATATAGCTAGGTCAGGTCCAAGTGGTACTCAGTACAAGCAGCCTAGAGTCTTGCACAGTTCAGTGACAAGACGTGAAGATTGAGTGGACTGTGAACCACGCTTTATTCAGTACAAGCAGCCTAGAGTCTTGCACAGTTCAGTGACAAGACGTGAAGACTGAGTGGATTGTGAACCACGCTTTGCCGGAAGTAAGTAGAGCGAAGGTCAAGCACGGACTATAGGTCCTTCAGAGGCATTCACGTCTGGACCGCGTACGAGGTCGAACTGAAGATGGCAAATGGCATAAGTCTATCTAGCCGCCACTTTTGTGTATATACAGTGTTTGTGAAGCAGCGGTTGAATGTCGACGTCAATTGAGAGCTCGAGCGAAAGATGTTGATTGCACAGACCGAGTGCAAGTATTATTGTTTTAGTGACATTGATTCGACATTGTTTTAGAGAAAGACGATAATACACAGTTTGAAACTTATGCAGCTGTCGTGTCATGAAGAATTTATCGTTAAAGTGGTGTTGACTGTTACATAATGTGTCTGTGAAGATTCCTAGAAGGTATAAAGGCCGGTGCTACAATGAATCCATTAAGAATTACTCCTGTAGAAAAACAGGGTGCTCTTTGCCAGATGAATGTTAACCAGAAGGTGTAATGCCATAACCTAATTATAGGAGGGTAAAGGTTATGGCTGTATTCAGCAAGGGAACACCAGAACGTGGAAAGTGGGTACTTTCCACACAACGTGGAAACGTTGGAACTCACTTCCCAAGTGACATGAAGTGGGCTCAGGACAAGTGCGTCTGCGTCGACCCAGCGTCCTGTGTGGACATGGTGAGAAGTATACAGCGTTATAACCAACATTGAGAAACGCTTTTAAATCGTGATGTAGTTGTGGTGTAACGTTATTGTGGAATAAGTGATTGTATATTCGATAAGCCGGTCTCTCTGGTTGAGGGGTTATAACACTTTCTCCGTAATCCCGTTTGTCACGCAGAGTCTCGTAGCGGGAGCAAGTTGGGAGCGGTTCGTCCCCCGCTGGTGACTTGCGGGACATTAAGCCGGCCGCTCAAAAAGCAATGGCAAACTACTGAGCGTAATCTTGCCAAGAAATCAACAGACAGCTGAAAGATGCTGCTGTTGACAGCGATGTCCTGTAAAGGATATGCGAATAAAAAAAAAAAAAAATATTCGATAATATTGTTATTTGGCTGTGTAGAATATTATATGTAGAAAACGCATAAACAGTCTCTGAGTTAAATGCTGTTTAAGTTTACTCGTGTTCGAGTTGGTGTAATGTGTCAAGTAGTGTAGAGCAATCATCAGCAAGTCATATGCTGAGAGATGACCATGGTGCCGACTAAACAAGAAATTACCTACAGTCATTACCCCTATGAAGGCGGGCCCACTAGACAGAGCTATTACCATACTTGCTACAGGCTGGCAATGAACTTGAGAGTCGCACTGTGCAATGTTCATGCCTCTCTACTGACATCAGATGTCCCTCAAATATTTGAATTTACGGACTTGGTTAACCTTTGTTTTCCTTCTATCATAATAATATCAAGGCGAAGAACAGCAAAATTAAAACAGTCTGCTGGTACAACAGATTTGTCCAAGTAGCTCTACAGTTGACAAATGAGACAGCTATTGTGGGCTTACAGATCAGTAACCCTTGGCTAAAGAAAACTAATTCCAGGATCAAGCAATAAGAATCATAACTCCAGTTATGTTTACAGAATACAGGGAACAGATGACACATCCAAAGACACTGAATGACACATGAGATAGCTGGGCTGTGACTGATAGACCATCCAATACGTTCATTGTATGAACAATTATGCTGCAAACTTTAGTTGAACAATGTTCACTCTGCTGTGTAAATGCTGTTGTTGACACATCCCCCATCTAGTCTATTTGTCCGCCAAACTCTACAGCTGTGATACATGAGCTAACACTCACCTCCAAAAGCAAACAATCCGTTAGATGAGGCATCCTTGCTGCTCGTGCCAAAGTTGAAGGACTTCTCGGCACTGGAGTGTTCGCTTTCTGTGGAGTGCAAAACTAACTCATCACAGCTGGGAACGGGCACTAGGGATGCTACAACTCACAACTCCCGCAGAACAACATCGACTTCACTCTTCTTGACAAGACATAATTGTCAGGTAGGGATGCTACAACTCACAACTCCCGCAGAACAACATCGACTTCACTCTTCTTGACAAGACATAATTGTCAGGTAGGGTTGCTACAACTCACAACTCCCGCAGAACAACATCGACTTCACTCTTCTTGACAAGACATAATTGTCAGGTAGGGATGCTACAACTCACAACTCCCGCAGAACAACATCGACTTCACTCTTCTTGACAAGACATAATTGTCAGGTAGGGATGCTACAACTCACAACTCCTGCAGAACAACATCGACTTCACTATTCTTGACCAGATGTCATTGTCAGGTAGGGATGCTACATCTCACAACTCCTGCAGAACAACGTCGACTTCACTATTCTTGACAAGACATAATTGTCAGGTAGGGATGTTACAACTCACAACTCCCGCAGAACAACATCGACTTCACTATTCTTGACAAGATATAATTGTCAGATAGGGATGCTACAACTCACAACTCCTGCAGAACAACATCGACTTCACTATTCTTGACAAGACATAATTGTCAGGTAGGGATGCTACAACTCACATCTTCTGCAGAACAACATCGACTTCACTATTCTTGACAAGACATAATTGTCAGGTAGGGATGTTCCAACTCACAACTCCCACAGAACAGCATCGACTTCACTCTTCTTGACAAGACATAATTGTCAGGTAGGGATGCTACAACTCACAACTCCCGCAGAACAACGTCGACTTCACTATTCTAGACAAGACATAATTGTCAGGTAGGGATGTTACAACTCACAACTCCCGCAGAACAACATCGACTTCACTATTCTTGACAAGACATAATTGTCAGATAGGGATGCTACAACTCACAACTCCTGCAGAACAACATCGACTTCACTATTCTTGACAAGACATAATTGTCAGGTAGGGATGCTACAACTCACAACTCCTGCAGAACAACATCGACTTCACTATTCTTGACAAGACATATTTGTCAATTAGAGATGCTACAACTCACAACTTCTGCAGAACAACATCGACTTCACTATTCTTGACAAGACATAATTGTCAGGTAGGGATGTTACAATTCACAACGCCTGAAGAAAAACATCGACTTCACTATTCTTGACAAGACATAATTGTCACGTAGGGATGCTACAACTCACAACTTCTGCGGAACAACATCGACTTCACTATTCTTGACAAGACATAATTGTCAGGTAGGGATGTTACAATTCACAACGCCTGCAGAACAACATCGACCTCACTATTCTTGACAAGACACAATTGTCAGGTAGGGATGTTACAATTCACAGCTCCTGCAGAACAATATCGACTTCACTATTCTTGACGAGACATCATTGTCAGCTAGGGATGCTACAATTCACAGCTCCTGCAGAACAACATCGACTTCACTACTTGTCAAGACATCATTGTCAGGTAGGGATGCTACAACTCACAACTCCTGCAGAACAACGTCGACTTCACCTTTCTTGACCAGACATCATTTTCAGCTAGGGATGCTACAACTCACAGCTCCTGCAGAACAACATCGACTTCACTACTTGTCAAGACATTATTGTCACTTAGGGATGCTACAACTCACAACTCCTGCAGAACAACGTCGACTTCACTACTTGTCAAGACATCATTGTCAGGTAGGGATGCTACAACTCACAACTCCTGCAGAACAACGTCGACTTCACTATTCTTGACCAGACATCATTGTCAGCTAGCCAGATAGGGTGAATTACGAGTGAAAGACAAGACCTCAATAGTTCAGACAGTAACACAACAGTTCAACTGAAATATGATAGAGAGACAATCAATGACAGGGCCCAGAGAGCCATCCAGTGAGTATCTGTGACAAACACCCAGGTTAGACATATAAAAGCTCACAGGATTGATGGTCTGAATCGGGGAATCATTTCCCATCCAGGTATGAGGCAGCTTAGTGGCTGGACATACATTAGATGCAAACAGGACACACATTACATAAAACTAGACCAGCGATATTTCTATAACAACTCCCATATTATTCAACTCGACATATCAACCAACATCCCACACCATAAGTCTATTTCCCCACTTTATATCATCTCTGACATTTCTCATTTTATTTTCGGCGTACAGGTTAAATAAATATGTCATTTCCTCTTGTATAGACATCAAGACTTCAAAACGAAGTGGCCTTGGTCCTCGGGAAAGCTTTTTGAGTTTTAATTTCAGATCTGCTTCTAATAACTGATGATCTGTATCACAGTCTGAACTTCGTATGGTTTTTGCAGACTGACACAGACCATCAGTTATTAGAAGCAGATCTAAAATTAAAACTCAGTAACTAAGAGCCACCATGTGCCCCGCCCACAAATGATAAGTGAATGAGTACGAGTGACGATTTTTAACAAGTATTTCAGCCTTTTGTGGAAGTTTATGCAATATGCACCCTAAGATAATAAATGTTGCACCATCTGCTGGATGAGTTTCTCTTGGTCCATTCGTCTAATCATCTGCCAGAATCTTGTGTGTATGAGCCACTGTGTTCAAGTGAATGTTGTCAGCAGTTGTCTCTTCAAGTCTTGTCTCGTGGCCTGACGATGCTGCTTGTAGATTATTTGGTTCAGAAAGTAGACGTAGAACGAAATTCCAGAAACACTGACTAATGATCAGCAAGTAGTGCCACAATTGGCAGGACTTTCTTGGAAGAAAACTATCAGATTAATTCCTAAGCATGTGTGTCTTAATGTACTGAACAACCACTAAATTAATCAGCAGACTGTATCAAAGGTGAGTTATTTTCTGCCTCATACCGCTATTGCTACAGTTTTATTTACAAAAATTATGAATGAAGACAAGATGGGACACAGAAAACATGTGCCAACACCGAGAGAAGAATAATGATGTACACCTACCACCAAAGTCCACGGTTCTCTTGCCAGACGGGGTCACCTGAGACACAACAGACTCTGAGCTGGCTACTAGGGGGGCCGGTCCAAAACTAGCAAATGCTGGTGGTGGCGGCTGGTTCGTGCCAAAAGTAAAATCTGTCAGATATAGACAACTTATGAGAGGGCATAACACACTCAAGACAGCCAAAGAAAACAAATGTCATGACATTTAGGACAGAGAAAAGCTAGGCAAAATAAGGACTATCAGACCATATAAAGGAGATCAGGAGTTAGACATAAACTTCTTAGAAGTGTAAACCTCACACAATATATGAGATGTAGAACCATAGAATGTTGTCGACAGAATAAATCTACTTTAAATTATATAACATAATAACTACCACATGGGGAAGATGGCTAACTTTGGTGTGTTCAATATGGAATGATGCTTGCATTGGTGCATACAATAACACATGACAAGATACATTAGTGCATACAATAACACATGACAAGATACTTTGGTGCATACAATAACACATGACAAGATACTTTGGTGCATACAATAACACATGACAAGATACTTTAGTGCATACAATAACACATGACAAGATACTTTGGTGCATACAATAACACATGACAAGATACATTGGTGCATACAATAACACATGACAAGATACTTTGGTGCATACAATAACACATGACAAGATACATTGGTGCCTACAATAACACATGCCAAGATACATTGGTGCATACAATAACACATGACAAGATACATTGGTGCCTACAATAACACATGACAAGATACATTGGTGCATACAATAACACATGCCAAGATACATTGGTGCATACAATAACACATGACAAGATACTTTGGTGCATATAATAACACATGACAAGATACTTTGGTGCATACAATAACACATGACAAGATATATTGGTGCATACAATAACACATGACAAGATACATTGGTGCCTACAATAACACATGCCAAGATACATTGGTGCCTACAATAACACATGCCAAGATACATTGGTGCATACAATAACACATGACAAGATACATTGGTGCATACAATAACACATGCCAAGATACATTGGTGCATACAATAACACATGCCAAGATACATTGGTGCATACAATAACACATGACAAGATACATTGGTGCATACAATAACACATGACAAGATACTTTGGCGCCTACAATAACGTGAAAAGATGGCTAATGTGGGTGTGTTACAGCTCTCACAGGTACTAAACTCTTGTAAACTCAAAACTACTTACTTCCAAAAGATTTGCCGGCATCCAGAGATGCAGCCCCAGAGTTGTTCTTGACTGCCCGTGCCCCAAAGCCAGAGCCAAACCCTCCATTAAGCATGGGTTTACTGCCAGTGAGGCTGTTTCCCAGACCTAACCCAGTGCTGGAAGCCAGACGTACAGATGAAGCAGAGTCAGATTTCTCTAATGGTTGTTGAGATGATGGTGCCACTAACGCTGTGTTATCAGAAATAAATTCAGAAAACCTAAATCTGATCGGAGTAAAGTTAAAACTGGCCGGCTGAGACAATTTGGTGTTACTGTCATGACAGGCCAGCGCTGTTCCAAACTGCAAGGTCCCACTAGGGTTAGCAGCCTGGAAAGCTGTGGCACCTGTAGAATTGTTGGACTGACTGTCCACTGTTGGTGGGGTGCCACTACTTGTGGCAGCTTTTATGGGACCTGAAACAGTCTTGGCCTCTGCCAGGACACTAGTGTTTGTCTTTACAGCTGAAATACTAGAGGAGGTAGTTGCGAACCCTAGCCCTGAGCCTGCAGCACCCACACCTCCGCCGTCACTTGCTGGGCCCGATGCTCCAAATTTGAATCCACCTGTGAGCAAGGTGGGATTTGTGCTGCCGGTGGACACTTGAGAGTGTTTGTTTGCCGCTGTGGTCTGGCCAAATACAAAACCTGTGGCGGCTGGTGTAGGACTGGATGAAGTCACAGATGATGAGCTGGTGTTGCCAAATACAAAACCTGTGGCGGCTGGTGTAGGACTGGATGAAGTCACAGATGATGAGCTGGTGTTGCCAAATACAAAACCTGTGGCGGCTGGTGTAGGACTGGATGAAGTCACAGATGATGAGCTGGTGTTGCCAAATTTAAAACCACCAGATCCTGACATTGTGGTAGTGGTGGCAGCTATGTTGAAGGTGAAACCGCCCGAAGGTGATATTGTGATGGCTGATGAACTTGTACTGCTAACAGTATGCTTGGAAACTGCTGACAAAATATAACATGTTAGCAGTCTGAGCACTGATGTACAGACATGACAAAATATACCACGTTAGCACAGTCTTAGCACTAATGTACAGACCTGACAAAATATAACACAGTCTAAGCACTAATGTACAGACCTGACAAAATATAACATGTTAGCACAGTCTGAGCACTGATGTACAGACCTGACAAAATATAACATGTTATCAGTCTGAGCACTGATGTACAGACATGACAAAATATAACACGTTAGCAGTCTGAGCACTAATGTACAGACCTGACAAAATATAACACGTTAGCACAGTCTGAGCACTAATGTACAGACATGACAAAATATAACATGTTAGCACAGTCTGAGCACTAATGTACAGACCTGACAAAATATAACATGTTAGCACAGTCTGAGCACTAATGTACAGACCTGACAAAATATAACACGTTAGCACAGTCTGAGCACTGATGTACAGACATGACAAAATATAACACGTTAGCACAGTCTTAACACTAATGTACAGACCTGACAAAATATAACACAGTCTAAGCACTAATGTACAGACATGACAAAATATAACATGTTAGCACAGTCTGAGCACTAATGTACAGACATGACAAAATATAACATGTTAGCACAGTCTGAGCACTAATGTACAGACATGACAAAATATAACATGTTAGCACAGTTTGAGCACTAATGTGGAGACATTAAAAAATATAACACGTTTGCACAGTCTGAACACTGATGTACATACAGACAAGTATGAGATGCAACAGAACCATATAATGAATAGTGCAAACACCAGATGTCATGGAAGTAACATGAGGTGTGACAGACTTTGAGGTTTGACAGAAGTAACGAGGTGTGACAGAATTAACATGAGATGTGACAGAAGTAACATGAGGTGTGACAGAAGTAACATGAGGTGTGACAGAAGTAACATGAGGTGTGACAGAAGTAATATGGAGGTGTGACAGAAGTAACATGAGGTGTGACAGAAGTAATATGGAAGTGTGACAGAATTAACATGAGGTGTGACAGAACTAACATGAGGTGTGACAGAAGTAAAATGGAGGTGTGACAGAATTAACATGAGGTTGACAGAATATGGAGGTGTGACAGAAGTAACATGAGGTGTGACAGAAGTAACATGAGGTGTGACAGAAGTAACATGAGGTGTGACAGAAGTAACATACGGTGTGACAGAAGTAACATGAGGTGTGACAGAAGTAACATGAGGTGTGACAGAAGTAATATGGAGGTGTGACAGAAGAAATATGAAGTGTGACAGAATAAATGAGATCAGTACAAGCAAAATGACAAGTAATAAATGTAAGATACATGTGACGGGGACCCCAAGGGGAAGTTAACAATAGCAACATGGCAACCCACCACCTGCCATATAGCTAGGTCAGGTCCAAGTTGTACTCAGTACAAGCAGCCTAGAGTCTTGCACAGTTCAGTACAAGCAGCCTAGAGTCTTGCACAGTTCAGTACAAGCAGCCTAGAGTCTTGCACAGTTCAGTACAAGCAGCCTAGAGTCTTGCACAGTTCAGTACAAGCAGCCTAGAGTCTTGCACAGTTCAGTACAAGAAGCCTTGAATCTTGCACAGTTCAGTACAAGCAGCCTAGAGTCTTGCACAGTTCAGTACAAGCAGCCTAGAGTCTTGCACAGTTCAGTACAAGCAGCCTAGAGTAATGCACAGTTCAGTACAAGCAGCCGAGAGTCTTGCACAGTTCAGAACAAGCAGCCTAGAGTCTTGCACAGTTCAGTACAAGCAGCCTAGAGTCTTGCACAGTTCAGTACAAGCAGCCTAGAGTCTTGCACAGTTCAGCACAAGCAGCCTAGAGTCTTGCACAGTTCAGTACAAGCAGCCTAGAGCCTTGCACAGTTCAGTACAAGCAGCCTAGAGTCTTGCACAGTTCAGTGACAAGACGTGAAGATTGAGTGGATTGTGAACCACGCTTTATTCAGTACAAGCAGTCTAGAGTCTTGCACAGTTCCGTGACAAGACGTGAAGATTGAGTGGATTTTGAACCACGCTTTATTCAGTACAAGCAGCCTAGAGTCTTGCACAGTTCAGTACAAGCAGCCTAGAGTCTTGCACAGTTCAGTACAAGCAGCCTAGAGTCTTGCACAGTTCAGTACAAGCAGCCTAGTGTCTTGCACAGATCAGTACAAGCAGCCTAGAGTCTTGCACAGTTCAGTACAAGCAGCCTAGAGCCTTGCACAGTTCAGTACAAGCAGCCTAGAGTCTTGCACAGTTCAGTGACAAGACGTGAAGATTGAGTGGATTGTGAACCCTGCTTTATTCAGTACAAGCAGCCTAGAGTCTTGCACAGTTCAGTGACAAGACGTGAAGATTGAGTGGATTGTGAACCACGCTTTATTCAGTACAAGCAGCCTAGAGTCTTGCACAGTTCAGTGACAAGACGTAAAGATTGAGTGGATTGTGAACCACGCTTTATTCAGTACAAGCAGCCTAGAGACTTGCACAGTTCAGTGACAAGACATGAAGATTGAGTGGATTGTGAACCACGCTTTATTCAGTACAAGCAGCCAAGAGTCTTGAACAGTTCAGTGACAAGACGTGAAGATTGAGTGGATTGTGAACCACGCTTTATTCAGTACAAGCAGCCTAGAGTCTTGCACAGTTCAGTGACAAGACGTGAAGACTGAGTTGATTGTGAACCCTGCTTTATTCAGTACAAGCAGCCTAGAGTCTTGCACAGATCAGTGACAAGACGTGAAGATTGAGTGGATTGTGAACCACGCTTTATTCAGTACAAGCAGCCTAGAGTCTTGCACAGTTCAGTGACAAGACGTAAAGATTGAGTGGATTGCGAACCACGCTTTATTCAGTACAAGCAGTCTAGAGTCTTGCACAGTTCAGTGACAAGACGTGAAGATTGAGTGGATTGTGAACCACGCTTTATTCAGTACAAGCAGCCTAGAGTCTTGCACAGTTCAGTGACAAGACGTGAAAATTGAGTGGATTGTGAACCACGCTTTATTAAGTACAAGACGCCTAGAGACTAGCACAGTTCAGTGACAAGACATGAAGATTGAGTGGATTGTGAACCACGCTTTATTCAGTACAAGCAGCCAAGAGTCTTCCACAGTTCAGTGACAAGACGTGAAGATTGAGTGGATTGTGAACCACGCTTTATTCAGTACAAGCAGCCTAGAGTCTTGCACAGTTCAGTGACAAGACGTGAAGATTGAGTGGATTGTGAACCACGCTTTATTCAGTACAAGCAGCCTAGAGTCTTGCACAGTTCCGTGACAAGACGTGAAGATTGAGTGGATTGTGAACCACGCTTTATTCAGTACAAGCAGCCTAGAATCTTGCACAGTTCCGTGACAAGACATGAAGATTGAGTGGATTGTGAACCACGCTTTATTCAGTACAAGCAGCCTAGAGTCTTGCACAGTTCCGTGACAAGATATGAAGATTGAGTGGATTGTGAACCACGCTTTATTCAGTACAAGCAGCCTAGAGTCTTGCACAGTTCCGTGACAAGACGTGAAGATTGAGTGGATTGTGAACCACGCTTTATTCAGTACAAGCAGCCTAGAGTCTTGCACAGTTCCGTGGCAAGACGTGAAGATTGAATGGATTGTGAACCACGCTTTATTCAGTACAAGCAGCCTAGAGTCTTGCACAGTTCCGTGACAAGACGTGAAGATTGAGTGGATTGTGAACCACGCTTTATTCAGTACAACCAGCCTAGAGTCTTGCACAGTTCAGTGACAAGACGTGAAGATTGAGTGGATTGTGAACCACGCTTTATTCAGTACAAGCAGTCTAGAGTCTTGCACAGTTCAGTGACAAGACGTGAAGATTGAGTGGATTGTGAACCACGCTTTATTCAGTACAAGCAGCCTAGAGTCTTGCACAGTTCAGTGACAAGACGTGAAGATTGAGTGGATTGTGAACCACGCTTTATTCAGTACAAGCAGCCTAGAATCTTGCACAGTTCCGTGACAAGACGTGAAGATTGAGTGGATTGTGAACCACGCTTTATTCAGTACATGCAGCCTAGAGTCTTGCACAGTTCCGTGACAAGACGTGAAGATTGAGTGGATTGTGAACCACGCTTTATTCAGTACAAGCAGCCTAGAGTCTTGCACAGTTCCGTGACAAGACGTGAAGATTGAGTGGATTGTGAACCACGCTTTATTCAGTACAAGCAGCCTAGAGTCTTGCACAGTTCCGTGACAAGACGTGAAGACTGAGTGGATTGTGAACCACGCTTTATTCAGTACAAGCAGCCTAGAGTCTAGCACAGTTCCGTGACAAGACGTGAAGACTGAGTGGATTGTGAACCACGCTTTATTCAGTACAAGCAGCCTAGAGTCTTGCACAGTTCAGTGACAAGACGTAAAGATTGAGTGGATTGTGAACCACGCTTTATTCAGTACAAGCAGCTTAGAGTCTTGCACAGTTCCGTGACAAGACGTGAAGATTGAGTGGATTGTGAACCACGCTTCATTCAGTACAAGCAGCCTAGAGTCTTGCACAGTTCTGCAAGTATTATTGTTTTAGTGACATTGATTCGACATTGTTTTAGAGAAAGACGATAATACACAGTTTGAAACTTATGCAGCTGTCGTGTCATGAAGAATTTATCGTTAAAGTGGTGTTGACTGTTACATAATGTGTCTGTGAAGATTCCTAGAAGGTATAAAGGCCGGTGCTACAATGAATCCATTAAGAATTACTCCTGTAGAAAAACAGGGTGCTCTTTGCCAGATGAATGTTAACCAGAAGGTGTAATGCCATAACCTAATTATAGGAGGGTAAAGGTTATGGCTGTATTCAGCAAGGGAACACCAGAACGTGGAAAGTGGGTACTTTCCACACAACGTGGAAACGTTGGAACTCACTTCCCAAGTGACAGGAAGTGAGCTCGGGTCAAGTGAGTCTGCGTTGAGCCAGCGTCCTGTATGGACATGGTGAGAAGTATACCGCGTTATGGCCAACATTAAGCCACGCTTTTAAATCGTGTTGTAGTTGTGGTGTAACGTTATTGTGGAATAAGTGATTGTATATTCGATAATGTTGTTATTTGGCTGTGTAGAATATTATATGTAGAAAACGCATAAACAGTCTCTGAGTTAACTGCTGTTTAAGTTTACTCGTGTTCGAGTTGGTGTAATGTGTCAAGTAGTGTAGAGCAACCATCAGCAAGTCATATGCTGAGAGATGACCATGGTGCCGACTAAACAAGAAATTACCTACAGTCATTACCCCTATGAAGACGGGCCCACTAGACAGAGCTATTACCATACATGCCACAGGCTGGCAATGAACTTGAGAGTCGCACTGTGCAATGTTCATGCCTCTCTACTGACATCAGATGTCCCTCAAATATTTGAATTGACGGACTTGGTTAACCTTTGTTTTCCTTCTATCATAATAATATCAAGGCGAAGAACAGCAAAATTAAAACAGTCTGCTGGTACAACAGATTTGTCCAAGTAGCTCTACAGTTGACAAATGAGACAGCTATTGTGGGCTTACAGATCAGTAACCCTTGGCTAAAGAAAACTAATTCCAGGATCAAGCAATAAGAATCATAACTCCAGTTATGTTTACAGAATACAGGGAACAGATGACACATCCAATGACACTGAATGACACAAGAGATAGCTGGGCAGTGACTGACAGACCATCCAATACGTTCATTGTATGAACAATTATGTTGCAAACTTTAGTTGAACAATGTTCACTCTGCTGTGTAAATGCTGTTGTTGACACATCCCCCATCTAGTCTATTTGTCCGCCAAACTCTACAGCAGTGATACATGAGCTAACACTCACCTCCAAAAGCAAACAATCCGTTAGATGAGGCATCCTTGCTGCTCGTGCCAAAGTTGAAGGACTTCTTGGCACTGGAGTGTTCGCTTTCTGTGGAGTGCAAAACAAACTCATCACAGCTGGGCACAGGCACTAGGGATGCTACAACTCACAACTCCCGCAGAACAACATCGACTTCACTCTTCTTGACAAGACATAATTGTCAGGTAGGGATGTTACAATTCACAGCTCCTGCAGAACAATATCGACTTCACTATTCTTGACCAGACATCATTGTCAGCTAGCCAGATAGGTGGAATTACGAGTGAAAGACAAGACCTCAAGTGTTCAGACAGTTACACAACAGTTCAACTGAAATATGATAGAGAGACATTAATCAATGACAGGACCCAGAGAGCCAGCCAGTGAGTACCTGTGACAAACACCCAGGTTAGACATATAAAAGCTCACAGGATTGATGGTCTGAATCGGGGAATCATTTCCCATCCAGGTATGAGGCAGCTTAGAGGCTGGACATACATTAGATGCAAACAGGACACACATTACATGAAACTAGACCAGCGATATTTCTATAACAACTCCCATATTATTCAACTCGACATATCAACCAACATCCCACATCATAAGTCTATTTCCCCACTTTATATCATCTCTGACATTTCTCATTTTATTTTCGGCGTACAGGTTAAATAAATATGTCATTTCCTCTTGTATAGACATCAAGACTTCAAAACGAAGTGGCCTTGGTCCTCGGGAAAGCTTTTTGAGTTTTAATTTCAGATCTGCTTCTAATAACTGATGATCTGTATCACAGTCTGCACTTCGTAGGGTTTTTGCAGACTGACACAGACCATCAGTTATTAGAAGCAGATCTAAAATTAAAACTCAGTAACTAAGAGCCACCATGTGCCCCGCCCACAAATGATAAGTGAATGAGTACGCCTGATGATTTTTAACAAGTATTTCAGCTTTTTGTGGAAGTTTATGCAATATGCACCCTAAGATAATAAATGTTGCACCATCTGCTGGATGAGTTTCTCTTGGTCCATTCGTCTAATCATCTGCCAGAATCTTGTGTGTACGAGCCACTATGTTCAAGTGATTGTTGTCAGCAGTTGTCTCTTCAAGTCTTGTCTCGTGGCCTGACGATCCTGCTTGTAGATTATTTGGTTCAGAAAGTAGATGTAGAGCGAAATTCCAGAAACACTGACTAATGATCAGCAAGTAGTGCCACAATTGGCAGGACTTTCTTGGAAGAAAACTATCAGATTAATTCCTAAGCATGTGTGTCTTAATGTACTGACCAACCACTAAATTAATCAGCAGACTGTATCAAAGGTGAGTTATTTTCTGCCTCATACCGCTATTGCTACAGTTTTATGTACAAAAATTATGGATGAAGACAAGATGGGACACAGAAAACATGTGCCAACACCGAGAGAAGAATAATGATGTACACCTACCACCAAAGTCCACGGTTCTCTTGCCAAAGGGGGTCACCTGAGACACAACAGACTCTGAGCTGGCTACTAGGGTGGCCGGTCCAAAACTAGCAAATGCTGGTGGTGGCGGCTGGTTCGTGCCAAAAGTAAACTCTGTCAGATATAGACAACATATGAGAGGGCATAACACTCTCAAGACAGCAAGAGGAAACAAATGTCATGACATTTAGGACATAGAGAAAAGCTAGGCAAAATAAGGACTAACAGACCATATAAAGGAGATCAGGAGTGAGACATAAAACTTCTGAGAAGTGTAACCATCACACAATATATGAGATGTAGAACCATAGAATGTTGCCGACAGAAAAAAGCTACTTTAAATTCTGTAAATAACTACCACATGGGGAAGATGGCTAACTTTGGTGTGTTCAATATGGAATGATGCTTGCATTGGTGCATACAATAACACATGACAAGATACTTTGGTGCATACAATAACACATGACAAGATACATTGGTGCATACAATAACACATGACAAGATACTTTGGTGCATACAATAACACATGGCAAGATACTTTGGTGCATACAATAACACATGACAAGATACATTGGTGCATACAATAACACATGACAAGATACATTGGTGCATACAATAACACATGACAAGATACTTTGGTGCATACAATAACACATGACAAGATACTTTGGTGCCTACAATAACACATGACAAGATACTTTGGTGCCTACAATAACACATGATAAGATACATTGGTGTGTTCAATATGGAATGATGCTTGCATTGGTGCATACAATAACACATGACAAGATACTTTGGTGCCTACAATAACACATGACAAGATACTTTGGTGTGTTCAATATGGAATGATGCTTGCATTGGTGCATACAATAACACATGACAAGATACATTGGTGCCTACAATAACACATGACAAGATACATTGGTGCATACAATAACACATGACAAGATACATTGGTGCCTACAATAACACATGACAAGATACATTGGTGCATACAATAACACATGCCAAGATACATTGGTGCATACAATAACACATGACAAGATACATTGGTGCCTACAATAACATATGACAAGATACATTGGTGCATACAATAACACATGACAAGATACATTGGTGCCTACAATAACACATGACAAGATACATAGGTGCCTACAATAACACATGACAAGATACATTGGTGCCTACAATAACACATGACAAGATACATTGGTGCCTACAATAACACATGACAAGATACATTGGTGCATACAATAACACATGACAAGATACTTTGGTGCATACAATAACACATGACAAGATACATTGGTGCCTACAATAACACATGCCAAGATACATTGGTGCATACAATAACACATGACAAGATACTTTGGTGCATACAATAACACATGACAAGATACATTGGTGCATACAATAACACATGACAAGATACTTTGGTGCATACAATAACACATGACAAGATACTTTGGTGCCTACAATAACACATGCCAAGATACATTGGTGCCTACAATAACACATGCCAAGTTACATTGGTGCCTACAATAACACATGACAAGATACATTGGTGCATACAATAACACATGACAAGATACATTGGTGCCTACAATAACACATGCCAAGATACATTGGTGCATACAATAACACATGACAAGATACATTGGTGCATACAATAACACATGACAAGATACATTGGTGCCTACAATAACACATGCCAAGATACATTGGTGCATACAATAACACATGCCAAGATACATTGGTGCCTACAATAACACATGACAAGATACATTGGTGCATACAATAACACATGACAAGATACATTGGTGCATACAATAACACATGACAAGATACTTTGGTGCATACAATAACACATGACAAGATACATTGGTGCATACAATAACACATGACAAGATACATTGGTGCATACAATAACACATGACAAGATACTTTGGTGCATACAATAACACATGACAAGATACATTGGTGCATACAATAACACATGACAAGATACATTAGTGCATACAATAACACATGACAAGATACTTTGGTGCATACAATAACACATGACAAGTTACTTTGGTGCATACAATAACACATGACAAGATACTTTAGTGCATACAATAACACATGACAAGATACTTTGGTGCATACAATAACACATGACAAGATACATTGGTGCATACAATAACACATGACAAGATACTTTGGTGCATACAATAACACATGACAAGATACATTGGTGCCTACAATAACACATGCCAAGATACATTGGTGCATACAATAACACATGACAAGATACATTGGTGCCTACAATAACACATGACAAGATACATTGGTGCATACAATAACACATGCCAAGATACATTGGTGCATACAATAACACATGACAAGATACTTTGGTGCATATAATAACACATGACAAGATACTTTGGTGCATACAATAACACATGACAAGATATATTGGTGCATACAATAACACATGACAAGATACATTGGTGCCTACAATAACACATGCCAAGATACATTGGTGCCTACAATAACACATGCCAAGATACATTGGTGCATACAATAACACATGACAAGATACATTGGTGCATACAATAACACATGCCAAGATACATTGGTGCATACAATAACACATGCCAAGATACATTGGTGCATACAATAACACATGACAAGATACATTGGTGCATACAATAACACATGACAAGATACTTTGGCGCCTACAATAACGTGAAAAGATGGCTAATGTGGGTGTGTTACAGCTCTCACAGGTACTAAACTCTTGTAAACTCAAAACTACTTACTTCCAAAAGATTTGCCGGCATCCAGAGATGCAGCCCCAGAGTTGTTCTTGACTGCCCGTGCCCCAAAGCCAGAGCCAAACCCTCCATTAAGCATGGGTTTACTGCCAGTGAGGCTGTTTCCCAGACCTAACCCAGTGCTGGAAGCCAGACGTACAGATGAAGCAGAGTCAGATTTCTCTAATGGTTGTTGAGATGATGGTGCCACTAACGCTGTGTTATCAGAAATAAATTCAGAAAACCTAAATCTGATCGGAGTAAAGTTAAAACTGGCCGGCTGAGACAATTTGGTGTTACTGTCATGACAGGCCAGCGCTGTTCCAAACTGCAAGGTCCCACTAGGGTTAGCAGCCTGGAAAGCTGTGGCACCTGTAGAATTGTTGGACTGACTGTCCACTGTTGGTGGGGTGCCACTACTTGTGGCAGCTTTTATGGGACCTGAAACAGTCTTGGCCTCTGCCAGGACACTAGTGTTTGTCTTTACAGCTGAAATACTAGAGGAGGTAGTTGCGAACCCTAGCCCTGAGCCTGCAGCACCCACACCTCCGCCGTCACTTGCTGGGCCCGATGCTCCAAATTTGAATCCACCTGTGAGCAAGGTGGGATTTGTGCTGCCGGTGGACACTTGAGGGTGTTTGTTTGCCGCTGTGGTCTGGCCAAATACAAAACCTGTGGCGGCTGGTGTAGGACTGGATGAAGTCACAGATGATGAGCTGGTGTTGCCAAATACAAAACCTGTGGCGGCTGGTGTAGGACTGGATGAAGTCACAGATGATGAGCTGGTGTTGCCAAATACAAAACCTGTGGCGGCTGGTGTAGGACTGGATGAAGTCACAGATGATGAGCTGGTGTTGCCAAATTTAAAACCACCAGATCCTGACATTGTGGTAGTGGTGGCAGCTATGTTGAAGGTGAAACCGCCCGAAGGTGATATTGTGATGGCTGATGAACTTGTACTGCTAACAGTATGCTTGGAAACTGCTGACAAAATATAACATGTTAGCAGTCTGAGCACTGATGTACAGACATGACAAAATATACCACGTTAGCACAGTCTTAGCACTAATGTACAGACCTGACAAAATATAACACAGTCTAAGCACTAATGTACAGACCTGACAAAATATAACATGTTAGCACAGTCTGAGCACTGATGTACAGACCTGACAAAATATAACATGTTATCAGTCTGAGCACTGATGTACAGACATGACAAAATATAACACGTTAGCAGTCTGAGCACTAATGTACAGACCTGACAAAATATAACACGTTAGCACAGTCTGAGCACTAATGTACAGACATGACAAAATATAACATGTTAGCACAGTCTGAGCACTAATGTACAGACCTGACAAAATATAACATGTTAGCACAGTCTGAGCACTAATGTACAGACCTGACAAAATATAACACGTTAGCACAGTCTGAGCACTGATGTACAGACATGACAAAATATAACACGTTAGCACAGTCTTAACACTAATGTACAGACCTGACAAAATATAACACAGTCTAAGCACTAATGTACAGACATGACAAAATATAACATGTTAGCACAGTCTGAGCACTAATGTACAGACATGACAAAATATAACATGTTAGCACAGTCTGAGCACTAATGTACAGACATGACAAAATATAACATGTTAGCACAGTTTGAGCACTAATGTGGAGACATTAAAAAATATAACACGTTTGCACAGTCTGAACACTGATGTACATACAGACAAGTATGAGATGCAACAGAACCATATAATGAATAGTGCAAACACCAGATGTCATGGAAGTAACATGAGGTGTGACAGACTTTGAGGTTTGACAGAAGTAACGAGGTGTGACAGAATTAACATGAGATGTGACAGAAGTAACATGAGGTGTGACAGAAGTAACATGAGGTGTGACAGAAGTAACATGAGGTGTGACAGAAGTAATATGGAGGTGTGACAGAAGTAACATGAGGTGTGACAGAAGTAATATGGAAGTGTGACAGAATTAACATGAGGTGTGACAGAACTAACATGAGGTGTGACAGAAGTAAAATGGAGGTGTGACAGAATTAACATGAGGTTGACAGAATATGGAGGTGTGACAGAAGTAACATGAGGTGTGACAGAAGTAACATGAGGTGTGACAGAAGTAACATGAGGTGTGACAGAAGTAACATACGGTGTGACAGAAGTAACATGAGGTGTGACAGAAGTAACATGAGGTGTGACAGAAGTAATATGGAGGTGTGACAGAAGAAATATGAAGTGTGACAGAATAAATGAGATCAGTACAAGCAAAATGACAAGTAATAAATGTAAGATACATGTGACGGGGACCCCAAGGGGAAGTTAACAATAGCAACATGGCAACCCACCACCTGCCATATAGCTAGGTCAGGTCCAAGTTGTACTCAGTACAAGCAGCCTAGAGTCTTGCACAATTCAGTACAAGCAGCCTAGAGTCTTGCACAGTTCAGTACAAGCAGCCTAGAGTCTTGCACAGTTCAGTACAAGCAGCCTAGAGTCTTGCACAGTTCAGTACAAGCAGCCTAGAGTCTTGCACAGTTCAGTACAAGAAGCCTTGAATCTTGCACAGTTCAGTACAAGCAGCCTAGAGTCTTGCACAGTTCAGTACAAGCAGCCTAGAGTCTTGCACAGTTCAGTACAAGCAGCCTAGAGTCTTGCACAGTTCAGTACAAGCAGCCGAGAGTCTTGCACAGTTCAGAACAAGCAGCCTAGAGTCTTGCACAGTTCAGTACAAGCAGCCTAGAGCCTTGCACAGTTCAGTACAAGCAGCCTAGAGTCTTGCACAGTTCAGTGACAAGACGTGAAGATTGAGTGGATTGTGAACCACGCTTTATTCAGTACAAGCAGTCTAGAGTCTTGCACAGTTCCGTGACAAGACGTGAAGATTGAGTGGATTTTGAACCACGCTTTATTCAGTACAAGCAGCCTAGAGTCTTGCACAGTTCAGTACAAGCAGCCTAGAGTCTTGCACAGTTCAGTACAAGCAGCCTAGAGTCTTGCACAGTTCAGTACAAGCAGCCTAGTGTCTTGCACAGATCAGTACAAGCAGCCTAGAGTCTTGCACAGTTCAGTACAAGCAGCCTAGAGCCTTGCACAGTTCAGTACAAGCAGCCTAGAGTCTTGCACAGTTCAGTGACAAGACGTGAAGATTGAGTGGATTGTGAACCCTGCTTTATTCAGTACAAGCAGCCTAGAGTCTTGCACAGTTCAGTGACAAGACGTGAAGATTGAGTGGATTGTGAACCACGCTTTATTCAGTACAAGCAGCCTAGAGTCTTGCACAGTTCAGTGACAAGACGTGAAGATTGAGTGGATTGTGAACCACGCTTTATTCAGTACAAGCAGCCTAGAGTCTTGCACAGTTCAGTGACAAGACGTAAAGATTGAGTGGATTGTGAACCACGCTTTATTCAGTACAAGCAGCCTAGAGACTTGCACAGTTCAGTGACAAGACATGAAGATTGAGTGGATTGTGAACCACGCTTTATTCAGTACAAGCAGCCAAGAGTCTTGAACAGTTCAGTGACAAGACGTGAAGATTGAGTGGATTGTGAACCACGCTTTATTCAGTACAAGCAGCCTAGAGTCTTGCACAGTTCAGTGACAAGACGTGAAGACTGAGTGGATTGTGAACCCTGCTTTATTCAGTACAAGCAGCCTAGAGTCTTGCACAGATCAGTGACAAGACGTGAAGATTGAGTGGATTGTGAACCACGCTTTATTCAGTACAAGCAGCCTAGAGTCTTGCACAGTTCAGTGACAAGACGTAAAGATTGAGTGGATTGCGAACCACGCTTTATTCAGTACAAGCAGTCTAGAGTCTTGCACAGTTCAGTGACAAGACGTTAAGATTGAGTGGATTGTGAACCACGCTTTATTCAGTACAAGCAGCCTAGAGTCTTGCACAGTTCAGTGACAAGACGTGAAAATTGAGTGGATTGTGAACCACGCTTTATTAAGTACAAGACGCCTAGAGACTATCACAGTTCAGTGACAAGACATGAAGATTGAGTGGATTGTGAACCACGCTTTATTCAGTACAAGCAGCCAAGAGTCTTCCACAGTTCAGTGACAAGACGTGAAGATTGAGTGGATTGTGAACCACGCTTTATTCAGTACAAGCAGCCTAGAGTCTTGCACAGTTCAATGACAAGACGTGAAGATTGAGTGGATTGTGAACCACGCTTTATTCAGTACAAGCAGCCTAGAGTCTTGCACAGTTCCGTGACAAGACGTGAAGATTGAGTGGATTGTGAACCACGCTTTATTCAGTACAAGCAGCCTAGAATCTTGCACAGTTCCGTGACAAGACATGAAGATTGAGTGGATTGTGAACCACGCTTTATTCAGTACAAGCAGCCTAGAGTCTTGCACAGTTCCGTGACAAGATATGAAGATTGAGTGGATTGTGAACCACGCTTTATTCAGTACAAGCAGCCTAGAGTCTTGCACAGTTCCGTGACAAGACGTGAAGATTGAGTGGATTGTGAACCACGCTTTATTCAGTACAAGCAGCCTAGAGTCTTGCACAGTTCCATGGCAAGACGTGAAGATTGAGTGGATTGTGAACCACGCTTTATTCAGTACAAGCAGCCTAGAGTCTTGCACAGTTCCGTGACAAGACGTGAAGATTGAGTGGATTGTGAACCACGCTTTATTCAGTACAACCAGCCGAGAGTCTTGCACAGTTCAGTGACAAGACGTGAAGATTGAGTGGATTGTGAACCACGCTTTATTCAGTACAAGCAGTCTAGAGTCTTGCACAGTTCAGTGACAAGACGTGAAGATTGAGTGGATTGTGAACCACGCTTTATTCAATACAAGCAGCCTAGAGTCTTGCACAGTTCAGTGACAAGACGTGAAGATTGAGTGGATTGTGAACCACGCTTTATTCAGTACAAGCAGCCTAGAATCTTGCACAGTTCCGTGACAAGACGTGAAGATTGAGTGGATTGTGAACCACGCTTTATTCAGTACAAGCAGCCTAGAGTCTTGCACAGTTCCGTGACAAGACGTGAAGATTGAGTGGATTGTGAACCACGCTTTATTCAGTACAAGCAGCCTAGAGTCTTGCACAGTTCCGTGACAAGACGTGAAGATTGAGTGGATTGTGAACCACGCTTTATTCAGTACAAGCAGCCTAGAGTCTTGCACAGTTCCGTGACAAGACGTGAAGACTGAGTGGATTGTGAACCACGCTTTATTCAGTACAAGCAGCCTAGAGTCTAGCACAGTTCCGTGACAAGACGTGAAGACTGAGTGGATTGTGAACCACGCTTTATTCAGTACAAGCAGCCTAGAGTCTTGCACAGTTCAGTGACAAGACGTAAAGATTGAGTGGATTGTGAACCACGCTTTATTCAGTACAAGCAGCCTAGAGTCTTGCACAGTTCCGTGACAAGACGTGAAGATTGAGTGGATTGTGAACCACGCTTCATTCAGTACAAGCAGCCTAGAGTCTTGCACAGTTCTGCAAGTATTATTGTTTTAGTGACATTGATTCGACATTGTTTTAGAGAAAGACGATAATACACCGTTTGAAACTTATGCAGCTGTCGTGTCATGAAGAATTTATCGTTAAAGTGGTGTTGACTGTTACATAATGTGTCTGTGAAGATTCCTAGAAGGTATAAAGGCCGGTGCTACAATGAATCCATTAAGAATTACTCCTGTAGAAAAACAGGGTGCTCTTTGCCAGATGAATGTTAACCAGAAGGTGTAATGCCATAACCTAATTATAGGAGGGTAAAGGTTATGGCTGTATTCAGCAAGGGAACACCAGAACGTGGAAAGTGGGTACTTTCCACACAACGTGGAAACGTTGGAACTCACTTCCCAAGTGACAGGAAGTGAGCTCGGGTCAAGTGAGTCTGCGTTGAGCCAGCGTCCTGTATGGACATGGTGAGAAGTATACCGCGTTATGGCCAACATTAAGCCACGCTTTTAAATCGTGTTGTAGTTGTGGTGTAACGTTATTGTGGAATAAGTGATTGTATATTCGATAATGTTGTTATTTGGCTGTGTAGAATATTATATGTAGAAAACGCATAAACAGTCTCTGAGTTAACTGCTGTTTAAGTTTACTCGTGTTCGAGTTGGTGTAATGTGTCAAGTAGTGTAGAGCAACCATCAGCAAGTCATATGCTGAGAGATGACCATGGTGCCGACTAAACAAGAAATTACCTACAGTCATTACCCCTATGAAGACGGGCCCACTAGACAGAGCTATTACCATACATGCCACAGGCTGGCAATGAACTTGAGAGTCGCACTGTGCAATGTTCATGCCTCTCTACTGACATCAGATGTCCCTCAAATATTTGAATTGACGGACTTGGTTAACCTTTGTTTTCCTTCTATCATAATAATATCAAGGCGAAGAACAGCAAAATTAAAACAGTCTGCTGGTACAACAGATTTGTCCAAGTAGCTCTACAGTTGACAAATGAGACAGCTATTGTGGGCTTACAGATCAGTAACCCTTGGCTAAAGAAAACTAATTCCAGGATCAAGCAATAAGAATCATAACTCCAGTTATGTTTACAGAATACAGGGAACAGATGACACATCCAATGACACTGAATGACACAAGAGATAGCTGGGCAGTGACTGACAGACCATCCAATACGTTCATTGTATGAACAATTATGTTGCAAACTTTAGTTGAACAATGTTCACTCTGCTGTGTAAATGCTGTTGTTGACACATCCCCCATCTAGTCTATTTGTCCGCCAAACTCTACAGCTGTGATACATGAGCTAACACTCACCTCCAAAAGCAAACAATCCGTTAGATGAGGCATCCTTGCTGCTCGTGCCAAAGTTGAAGGACTTCTTGGCACTGGAGTGTTCGCTTTCTGTGGAGTGCAAAACAAACTCATCACAGCTGGGCACAGGCACTAGGGATGCTACAACTCACAACTCCCGCAGAACAACATCGACTTCACTCTTCTTGACAAGACATAATTGTCAGGTAAGGATGCTACAACTCACAACTGCCGCAGAACAACATCGACTTCACTATTCTTGACAAGACATAATTGTCAGGTAGGGATGTTACAACTCACAACTCCCGCAGAACAACATCGACTTCACTATTCTTGACAAGACATAATTGTCAGGTAGGGGTGGTACAACTCACAACTCCCGCAGACCAACATCGACTTCACTCTTCTTGACAAGACATAATTGTCAGGTAGGGATGCTACAACTCACAACTCCCGTAGAACAACATCGACTTCACTATTCTTGACAAGACATAATTGTTAGGTAGGGGTGCTACAACTCACAACTCCCGCAGACCAACATCGACTTTACTCTTCTTGACAATACATAATTGTCAGGTAGGGATGCTACAACCCACAACTCCCGCAGAACAACATCGACTTCACTATTCTTGACCAGATGTCATTGTCAGGTAGGGATGCTACATCTCACAACTCCTGCAGAACAACGTCGACTTCACTATTCTTGACCAGACATAATTGTCAGGTAGGGATGTTACAACTCACAACTCCCGCAGAACAACATCGACTTCACTATTCTTGACAAGACATAATTGTCAGGTAGGGATGTTACAATTCACAACGCCTGCAGAACAACATCGACTTCACTATTCTTGACAAGACATAATTGTCAGGTAGGGATGTTACAATTCACAGCTCCTGCAGAACAATATCGACTTCACTATTCTTGACCAGACATCATTGTCAGCTAGCCAGATAGGTGGAATTACGAGTGAAAGACAAGACCTCAAGTGTTCAGACAGTTACACAACAGTTCAACTGAAATATGATAGAGAGACATTAATCAATGACAGGACCCAGAGAGCCAGCCAGTGAGTACCTGTGACAAACACCCAGGTTAGACATATAAAAGCTCACAGGATTGATGGTCTGAATCGGGGAATCATTTCCCATCCAGGTATGAGGCAGCTTAGAGGCTGGACATACATTAGATGCAAACAGGACACACATTACATGAAACTAGACCAGCGATATTTCTATAACAACTCCCATATTATTCAACTCGACATATCAACCAACATCCCACATCATAAGTCTATTTCCCCACTTTATATCATCTCTGACATTTCTCATTTTATTTTCGGCGTACAGGTTAAATAAATATGTCATTTCCTCTTGTATAGACATCAAGACTTCAAAACGAAGTGGCCTTGGTCCTCGGGAAAGCTTTTTGAGTTTTAATTTCAGATCTGCTTCTAATAACTGATGATCTGTATCACAGTCTGCACTTCGTAGGGTTTTTGCAGACTGACACAGACCATCAGTTATTAGAAGCAGATCTAAAATTAAAACTCAGTAACTAAGAGCCACCATGTGCCCCGCCCACAAATGATAAGTGAATGAGTACGCCTGATGATTTTTAACAAGTATTTCAGCTTTTTGTGGAAGTTTATGCAATATGCACCCTAAGATAATAAATGTTGCACCATCTGCTGGATGAGTTTCTCTTGGTCCATTCGTCTAATCATCTGCCAGAATCTTGTGTGTACGAGCAACTATGTTCAAGTGATTGTTGTCAGCAGTAGTCTCTTCAAGTCTTGTCTCGTGGCCTGACGATCCTGCTTGTAGATTATTTGGTTCAGAAAGTAGACGTAGAACGAAATTCCAGAAACACTGACTAATGATCAGCAAGTAGTGCCACAATTGGCAGGACTTTCTTGGAAGAAAACTATCAGATTAATTCCTAAGCATGTGTGTCTTAATGAACTGACCAACCACTAAATTAATCAGCAGACTGTATCAAAGGTGAGTTATTTTCTGCCTCATACCGCTATTGCTACAGTTTTATGTACAAAAATTATGGATGAAGACAAGATGGGACACAGAAAACATGTGCCAACACCGAGAGAAGAATAATGATGTACACCTACCACCAAAGTCCACGCTTCTCTTGCCAAAGGGGGTCACCTGAGACACAACAGACTCTGAGCTGGCTACTAGGGTGGCCGGTCCAAAACTAGCAAATGCTGGTGGTGGCGGCTGGTTCGTGCCAAAAGTAAACTCTGTCAGATATAGACAACATATGAGAGGGCATAACACTCTCAAGACAGCCAGAGAAAACAAATGTCATGAAATTTAGGACATAGAGAAAAGCTAGGCAAAATAAGGACTAACAGACCATATAAAGGAGATCAGGAGTGAGACATAAAACTTCTGAGAAGTGTAACCGTCACACAATATATGAGATGTAGAACCATAGAATGTTGCCGACAGAAAAAAGCTACTTTAAATTCTGTAAATAACTACCACATGGGGAAGATGGCTAACTTTGGTGTGTTCAATATGGAATGATGCTTGCATTGGTGCATACAATAACACATGACAAGATACATTGGTGCATACAATAACACATGACAAGATACTTTGGTGCATACAATAACACATGACAAGATACATTGGTGCATACAATAACACATGACAAGATACTTTGGTGCATACAATAACACATGGCAAGATACTTTGGTGCATACAATAACACATGACAAGATACATTGGTGCATACAATAACACATGACAAGATACATTGGTGCATACAATAACACATGACAAGATACTTTGGTGCATACAATAACACATGACAAGATACTTTGGTGCCTACAATAACACATGACAAGATACTTTGGTGCCTACGATAACACATGATAAGATACATTGGTGTGTTCAATATGGAATGATGCTTGCATTGGTGCATACAATAACACATGACAAGATACTTTGGTGCCTACAATAACACATGACAAGATACTTTGGTGTGTTCAATATGGAATGATGCTTGCATTGGTGCATACAATAACACATGACAAGATACATTGGTGCATACAATAACACATGCCAAGATACTTTGGTGCATACAATAACACATGCCAAGATACATTGTTGCATACAATAACACATGACAAGATACATTGGTGCATACAATAACACATGACAAGATACATTGGTGCATACAATAACACATGACAAGATACATTGGTGCATACAATAACACATGACAAGATACATTGGTGCATACAATAACACATGACAAGATACATTGGTGCCTACAATAACACATGACAAGATACATTGGTGCATACAATAACACATGACAAGATACATTGGTGCCTACAATAACACATGACAAGATACATTGGTGCATACAATAACACATGCCAAGATACATTGGTGCATACAATAACACATGACAAGATACATTGGTGCCTACAATAACACATGACAAGATACATTGGTGCATACAATAACACATGACAAGATACATTGGTGCCTACAATAACACATGACAAGATACATTGGTGCCTACAATAACACATGACAAGATACATTGGTGCCTACAATAACACATGACAAGATACATTGGTGTCTACAATAACACATGACAAGATACATTGGTGCATACAATAACACATGACAAGATACTTTGGTGCATACAATAACACATGACAAGATACATTGGTGCCTACAATAACACATGCCAAGATACATTGGTGCATACAATAACACATGACAAGATACTTTGGTGCATACAATAACACATGACAAGATACATTGGTGCATACAATAACACATGACAAGATACTTTGGTGCATACAATAACACATGACAAGATACTTTGGTGCCTACAATAACACATGCCAAGATACATTGGTGCCTACAATAACACATGCCAAGTTACATTGGTGCCTACAATAACACATGACAAGATACATTGGTGCATACAATAACACATGACAAGATACATTGGTGCCTACAATAACACATGCCTAGATACATTGGTGCATACAATAACACATGACAAGATACATTGGTGCATACAATAACACATGACAAGATACATTGGTGCCTACAATAACACATGCCAAGATACATTGGTGCATACAATAACACATGCCAAGATACATTGGTGCCTACAATAACACATGACAAGATACATTGGTGCATACAATAACACATGACAAGATACATTGGTGCATACAATAACACATGACAAGATACATTGGTGCATACAATAACACATGACAAGATACATTGGTGCATACAATAACGTGAAAAGATGGCTAATGTGGGTGTGTTACAGCTCTCACAGGTACTAAACTCTTGTAAACTCAAGACTACTTACTTCCAAAAGATTTGCCGGCATCCAGAGATGCAGCCCCAGAGTTGTTCTTGACTGCCTGTGCCCAAAAGCCAGAGCCAAACCCTCCATTAAGCATGGGTTTACTGCCAGTGAGGCTGTTTCCCATACCTACCCCAGTGCTGGAAGCCAGACGTACAGATGAAGCAGAGTCAGATTTCTCTAATGGTTGTTGAGATGATGGTGCCACTAACGCTGTGTTATCAGAAATAAATTCAGAAAACCTAAATCTGATCGGAGTAAAGTTACAACTGGCCGGCTGAGACAATTTGGTGTTACTGTCATGACAGGCCAGCGCTGTTCCAAACTGCAAGGTCCCACTAAGGTTGTTAGCAGCCTGGAAAGCTGTGGCACCTGTAGAATTGTTGGACTGACTGTCCACTGTTGGTGGGGTGCCACTACTTGTGGCAGCTTTTATGGGACCTGAAACAGTCTTGGCCTCTGCCAGGACACTAGTGTTTGTCTTTACAGCTGAAATACTAGAGGAGGTAGTTGCGAACCCTAGCCCTGAGCCTGCAGCACCCACACCTCCGCCGTCACTTGCTGGGCCCGATGCTCCAAATTTGAATCCACCTGTGAGCAAGGTGGGATTTGTGCTGCCGGTGGACACTTCAGGGTGTTTGTTTGCCGCTGTGGTCTGGCAAAATACAAAACCTGTGGCGGCTGGTGTAGGACTGGATGAAGTCACAGATGATGAGCTGGTGTTGCCAAATTTAAAACCACCAGATCCTGACATTGTGGTAGTGGTGGCAGGTATGTTGAAGGTGAAACCGCCCGAAGGTGATATTGTGATGGCTGATGAACTTGTACTGCTAACAGTAGGCTTGGAAACTGCTGACAAAATATAACATGTTAGCAGTCTGAGCACTGATGTACAGACATGACAAAATATAACACGTTAGCACAGTCTTAGCACTAATGTACAGACCTGACAAAATATAACACAGTCTAAGTACTAATGTACAGACATGACAAAATATAACATGTTAGCACAGTCTGAGCACTAATGTACAGACATGACAAAATATAACACAGTCTAAGCACTAATGTACAGACATGACAAAATATAACATGTTAGCGCAGTCTGAACACTGATGTACAGACATACAAGTATGAGATGCAACAGAACCATATCATGAAAAGTGCAAACACCAGATGTTATGGAAGTAACATGAGGTGTGACAGACTTTGAGGTGTGAAAGAAGTAACGAGGTGTGACAGAATTAACATGAGATGTGACAGAAGTAACATGAGGTGTGACAGAAGTAACATGAGGTGTGACAGAATATGGAGGTGTGACAGAAGTTACATTAGGTGTAACAGAATATGGAGGTGTGACAGAAGTGATATGGAGGTGTGACAGAAGTAACATGAGGTGTGACAGAAGTGATATGGAGGTGTGACAGAAGTAACATGAGGTGTCAAAGAAGTAACATGAGGTGTGACAGAAGTAACATGAGGTGTGACAGAAGTAACATGAGGTGTGACAGAATATGGAGGTGTGACAGAAGTTACATTAGGTGTAACAGAATATGGAGGTGTGACAGAAGTGATATGGAGGTGTGAAAAAAGTAACATGAGGTGTGACAGAAGTGATATGGAGGTGTGACAGAAGTAACATGAGGTGTCAAAGAAGTAACATGAGGTGTGACAGAAGTAACATGAGGTGTAACAGAAGTGATATGGAGGTGTGACAGAAGTAACATGAGGTGTCAAAGAAGTAACATGAGGTGTGACAGAAGTAACATGAGGTGTGACAGAAGTAACATGAGGTGTGACAGAATATGGAGGTGTGACAGAAGTAACATGAGGTGTGACAGAATATGTGGGTGTGACAGAAGTAACATGAGATGTGACAGAAGTAACATGAGGTGTGACAGAAGTAACATGAGGTGTGACAGAATATGTGGGTGTGACAGAAGTAACATGAGGTGTGACAGAAGTAACATGAGGTGTGACAGAAGTAACATGAGGTGTGACAGAATATGTGGGTGTGACAGAAGTAACATGAGGTGTGACAGAAGTAACATGAGGTGTGACAGAATATGGAGGTGTGACAGAAGTAACATGAGGTGAGACAGAAGTAATATGGAGGTGTGACAGAAGTAACATGAGGTGTAACAGAAGAAATATGGAGGTGTGACAGAAGAAATATGGAGGTGTGACAGAAGTAACATGAGGTGTGACAGAAGAAATATGGAGGTGTGACAAAAGTAACATGAGGTGTGACAGAAGTAACATGAGGTGTGACAGAAGTAACATGAGGTGTGACAGAATATGGAGGTGTGACAGAAGTAACATGAGGTGTGACAGAAGTAACATGAGGTGTGACAGAAGTAACATGATGTGTGACAGAATATGGAGGTGTGACAGAAGTAACATGAGGTGAGACAGAAGTAATATGGAGGTGTGACAGAAGTAACATGAGGTGTGACAGAAGAAATATGGAGGTGTGACAGAAGTAATATGGAGGTGTGATAGAAGTAACATGAGGTGTGACAGAAGTAATATGGAGGTGTGACAGAAGTAACATGAGGTGAGACAGAAGTAATATGGAGGTGTGACAGAAGTAATGTGAGGTGTGACAGAAGTAATATGAGGTGTGACAGAAGTAACATGAGGTGTGACAGAAGTAACATGAGGTGACAGAAGTTACATGAGGTGTGACAGATGTAACATGAGGTGTGACAGAATATGTGGGTGTGACAGAATTAACATGAGGTGTGACAGAATATGGAGGTGTGACAGAAGTAACATGAGGTGAGACAGAAGTAATATGGAGGTGTGACAGAAGTAACATGAGGTCTGACAGAAGAACTATGGAGGTGTGACAGAAGAAATATGGAGTTGTGACTGAAGTAACATGAGGTGTGACAGAAGAAATATGGAGGTGTGACAAAAGTAACATGAGGTGTGACAGAAGTAACATGAGGTGTGACAGAAGTAACATGAGGTGTGACAAAATATGGAGGTGTGACAGAAGTAACATGAGGTGTGACAGAAGTAACATGAGGTGTGACAGAAGTAACATGAGGTGTGACAGAATATGGAGGTGTGACAGAAGTAACATGAGGTGAGATAGAAGTAATATGGAGGTGTGACAGAAGTAACATGTGGTGTGACAGAAGAAATATGGAGGTGTGACAGAAGTAATATGGAGGTGTGATAGAAGTAACATGAGGTGTGACATAAGTAATATGGAGGTGTGACAGAAGTAACATGAGGTGAGACAGAAGTAATATGGAGGTGTGACAGACGTAACGTGAAGTGTGACAGAAGTAATATGAGGTGTGACAGAAGTAACATGAGGTGTGACAGAAGTAACATGAGGTGACAGAAGTAACATGAGGGGTGACAAAAGTAACATGAGATGTGACATAAGTAATATGGAGGTGTGACAGAAGAAACATGAGATGTGACAGAAGTAATATGGAGGTGTGACAGAAGAAACATGAGGTGTGACAGAAGTAATATGGAGGTGTGACAGAAGTAACATGAGGTGTGACAGAAGTAACATGAGGTGTGACAGAAGTAAAATGGAGGTGTGACAGAAGTAACATGAGGTGTGAAAGAAGTAACATGAGGTGTGACAGAAGTAACATGAGGTGTGACAGAAGTAACATGAGGTGTGACAGAAGTAATAAGGAGGTGTGACAAAAGTAACAAGAGGTGTGACAGAAGTAATATGGAGGTTTGACAGAAGAAACATGAAGTGTGACAGAATAAATATGGAGGTGTGACAGAAGTAATATGAGGTGTGACAGAAAAAATATGGAGGTGTGACAGAAGAAAAATGAGGTGTGACAGAAGTAATATGCAGGTATGACAGAAGTAATATGGAGGTGTGACAGAAGTAAAATGCAGGTGTGACAGAAGTAACATGAGGTGAGACAGAAGTAACTTGAAGTGTGACAGAAGTAACATGAGGTGTGACAAAAGTAATATGGAGGTGTGACAGAAGAATAATGAGGTGAGACAGAAGTAATATAGAGGTGTGACAGAAGTAATATGAGGTGCGACAGAAGTAACATGAGGTGTGATAGAAGTAACATGAGGTGTGACAGAAGTAACATGAGATGTGACAGAAGTAACATGAGCTGTGACAGAAGTAACATGAGGTGTGACAGAAGTAACATGAGGTGTGACAGAAGTAACATGAGGTGTGACAGAAGTATTATGGAGGTGTGACAGAAGTAACATGAGGTGAGACAGAAGTAATATGGAGGTGTGACAGAAGTAACAAGAGGTGTGACAGAAGTGATATAAGGTGTGACAGAAGTAATATGAGGTGTGACAGAAGTAACATGAGGTGTGACAGAAGTAACATGGGGTGAGACAGAAGTAAAATGAGGTGTGACAGAAGTAACATGAGGTGTGACAGAAGTAACATGGGGTGAGACAGAAGTAACATGAGGTGTGACAGATGTAACATGAGGTGTGACAGAAGTAACATGGGGTTTTGCAGACGTAACATGAGGTGTGGCAGAAGTAACATGGGGTGAGACAGAAGTAACATGAGGTGTGACAGAAGTAATATGAGGTGTGACAGAAGTAACATGGAGTGAGACAGAAGTAACATGAGGTGTGACAGAAGTAATATGAGGTACGACAGAAGTAACATGGGGTGAGACAGAAGTAACATGGGGTGTGACTTAAGTAAAATGGGGTGTGACAGAAGTAACATGAGGTGTGACAGAAGTAAAATAAATTGTGACAGAAGTAACATGAGATGTGACAGAAGTAACATGAGGTGTGACAGAAGTATAATGGAAGTGTGACAGAAGTAACATGAGGTGTGACAGAAGTAATATGGAAGTGTGACAGAAGTAACATGAGATGTGACAGAATTAACATGAAGTGTGACCGAAGTAACATGAGGTGTGACAGAAATAACACGAGGTGTGACAGAAGAAATATGGAGGTGTTACAGAAGTAACATGAGGTGTGACAGAAGTAACATGGGGTGAGACAGAAGTAATATGGAGGTGTGACAGAAGTAACATGAGGTGTGACAGAAGTAACATGAGGTGTGAAAGAAGTAATATGGAGGTGTGACAGAAGTAACATGAGGAGTGACAGAAGTAACATGAGGTGTGACAGAAATAACATGAGGTGTGACAGAAGTAATATGGAGGTGTGACAGAAGTAACATGAGGTGTGACAGAAGTAACATGAGTTGTGACAGAAGTAACATGAGGTGTGACAGAAGTAACATGAGGTGTGACAGAAGTAACATTAGGTGTGACAGAAGTAACATGAGATGTGTCAGAAGTAATATGGAGGTGTGACAGAAGTAATATGGAGGTGTGACAGAATTAACATGAGGTGTCACAGAACTAACATGAGGTGTGACAGAAGTAACATTATGTGTGACAGAAGTAATATGGAGGTGTGACAGAAGAAGTATGAAGTGTGACAGAATAAATGAGATCAGTACAAGCAAAATGACAAGTAATAAATGTAAGATACATGTGACGGGGACCCCAAGGGGAAGTTAACAATAGCAACATGGCAACCCACCACCTGCCATATAGCTAGGTCAGGTCCAAGTTGTACTCAGTACAAGCAGCCTAGAGTCTTGCACAGTTCAGTACAAGCAGCCTAGTGTCTTGCACAGTTCAGTACAAGCAGCCTAGAGTCTTGCACAGTTCAGTACAAGCAGCCTAGAGTCTTGCACAGTTCAGTGACAAGACGTGAAGATTGAGTGGATTGTGAACCACGCTTTATTCAGTACAAGCAGCCTAGAGTCTTGCACAGTTCAGTGACAAGACGTGAAGGTTGAGTGGATTGTGAACCACGCTTTATTCAGTACAAGCAGCCTAGAATCTTGCACAGTTCCGTGACAAGACATGAAGATTGAGTGGATTGTGAACCACGCTTTATTCAGTACAAGCAGCCTAGAATCTTGCACAGTTCCGTGACAAGATGTGAAGATTGAGTGGATTGTGAACCACGCTTTATTCAGTACAAGCAGCCTAGAGTCTTGCACAGTTCAGTGACAAGACGTAAAGATTGAGTGGATTGTGAACCACGCTTTATTCAGTACAAGCAGCCTAGAGTCTTGCACAGTTCCGTGACAAGACGTGAAGATTGAGTGGATTGTGAACCACGCTTCATTCAGTACAAGCAGCCTAGAGTCTTGCACAGTTCTGTGACAAGACGTGAAGATTGAGTGGATTGTGAACCACGCTTTGCCGGAAGTAAGTAGAGCGAAGGTCAAGCACGGACTATAGGTCCTTCAGAGGCATTCACGTCTGGACCGCGTACGAGGTCGGACTGAAGATGGCAAATGGCATAAGTCTATCTAGCCGCAACGTTTGTGTATATACAGCGTTTGTGAAGCAGCGGTTGAATGTCGACGTCAATTGAGAGCTCGAGCGACAGATGATGATTGCACAGACCGAGTGCAAGTATTATTGTTTTAGTGACATTGATTCGACATTGTTTTAGAGAAAGACGATAATACACAGTTTGAAACTGATGCAGCTGTCGTGTCATGAAGAATTTATCGTTAAAGTGGTGTTGACTGTTACATAATGTGTCTATGAAGATTCCTAGAAGGTATAAAGGCCGGTGCTACAATGAATCCATTAAGAATTACTCCTGTAGAAAAACAGGGTGCTCTTTGCCAGATGAATGTTAACCAGAAGGTGTAATGCCATAACCTAATTATAGGAGGGTAAAGGTTATGGCTGTATTCAGCAAGGGAACACCAGAACGTGGAAAGTGGGTACTTTCCACACAGTGTGGAAACGTTGGAACTCACTTCCCAAGTGACAGGAAGTGAGCTCGGGTCAAGTGAGTCTGCGTTGAGCCAGCGTCCTGTATGGACATGCTGAGAAGTATACCGCGTTATGGCCAACATTAAGCCACGCTTTTAAATCGTGTTGTAGTTGTGGTGTAACGTTATTGTGGAATAAGTGATTGTATATTCGATAATGTTGTTATTTGGCTGTGTAGAATATTATATGTAGAAAACGCATAAACAGTCTCTGAGTTAACTGCTGTTTAAGTTTACTCGTGTTCGAGTTGGTGTAATGTGTCAAGTAGTGTAGAGCAACCATCAGCAAGTCATATGCTGAGAGATGACCATGGTGCCGACTAAACAAGAAATTACCTACAGTCATTACCCCTATGAAGACGGGCCCACTAGACAGAGCTATTACCATACATGCCACAGGCTGGCAATGAACTTGAGAGTCGCACTGTGCAATGTTCATGTCTCTCTACTGACATCAGATGTCCCTCAAATATTTGAATTGACGGACTTGGTTAACCTTTGTTTTCCTTCTATCATAATAATATCAAGGCGAAGAACAGCAAAATTAAAACAGTCTGCTGGTACAACAGATTTGTCCAAGTAGCTCTACAGTTGACAAATGAGACAGCTATTGTGGGCTTACAGATCAGTAACCCTTGGCTAAAGAAAACTAATTCCAGGATCAAGCAATAAGAATCATAACTCCAGTTGTGTTTACAGAATACAGGGAACAGATGACACATCCAATGACACTGAATGACACAAGAGATAGCTGGGCAGTGACTGACAGACCATCCAATACGTTCATTGTATGAACAATTATGTTGCAAACTTTAGTTGAACAATGTTCACTCTGCTGTGTAAATGCTGTTGTTGACACATCCCCCATCTAGTCTATTTGTCCGCCAAACTCTACAGCTGTGATACATGAGCTAACACTCACCTCCAAAAGCAAACAATCCGTTAGATGAGGCATCCTTGCTGCTCGTGCCAAAGTTGAAGGACTTCTTGGCACTGGAGTGTTCGCTTTCTGTGGAGTGCAAAACAAACTCATCACAGCTGGGCACAGGCACTAAGGATGCTACAACTCACAACTCCCGCAGAACAACATCGACTTCACTCTTCTTGACAAGACATAATTGTCAGGTAGGGATGCTACAACTCACAACTGCCGCAGAACAACATCGACTTCACTATTCTTGACAAGACATAATTGTCAGGTAGGGATGTTACAACTCACAACTCCCGCAGAACAACATCGACTTCACTATTCTTGACAAGACATAATTGTCAGGTAGGGGTGCTACAACTCACAACTCCCGCAGACCAACATCGACTTCACTCTTCTTGACAAGACATAATTGTCAGGTAGGGATGTTACAATTCACAGCTCCTGCAGAACAATATCGACTTCACTATTCTTGACCAGACATCATTGTCAGCTAGCCAGATAGGGTGAATTACGAGTGAAAGACAAGACCTCAAGTGTTCAGACAGTTACACAACAGTTCAACTGAAATATGATAGAGAGACATTAATCAATGACAGGACCCAGAGAGCCAGCCAGTGAGTACATGTGACAAACACCCAGGTTAGACATATAAAAGCTCACAGGATTGATGGTCTGAATCGGGGAATCATTTCCCATCCAGGTATGAGGCAGCTTAGAGGCTGGACATACATTAGATGCAAACAGGACACACATTACATGAAACTAGACCAGCGATATTTCTATAACAACTCCCATATTATTCAACTCGACATATCAACCAACATCCCACATCATAAGTCTATTTCCCCACTTTATATCATCTCTGACATTTCTCATTTTATTTTCGGCGTACAGGTTAAATAAATATGTCATTTCCTCTTGTATAGACATCAAGACTTCAAAACGAAGTGGCCTTGGTCCTCGGGAAAGCTTTTTGAGTTTTAATTTCAGATCTGCTTCTAATAACTGATGATCTGTATCACAGTCTGCACTTCGTAGGGTTTTTGCAGACTGACACAGACCATCAGTTATTAGAAGCAGATCTAAAATTAAAACTCAGTAACTAAGAGCCACCATGTGCCCCGCCCACAAATGATAAGTGAATGAGTACGCCTGATGATTTTTAACAAGTATTTCAGCTTTTTGTGGAAGTTTATGCAATATGCACCCTAAGATAATAAATGTTGCACCATCTGCTGGATGAGTTTCTCTTGGTCCATTCGTCTAATCATCTGCCAGAATCTTGTGTGTACGAGCCACTGTGTTCAAGTGATTGTTGTCAGCAGTTGTCTCTTCAAGTCTTGTCTCGTGGCCTGACGATCCTGCTTGTAGATTATTTGGTTCAGAAAGTAGAGGTAGAACGAAATTCCAGAAACACTGACTAATGATCAGCAAGTAGTGCCACAATTGGCAGGACTTTCTTGGAAGAAAACTATCAGATTAATTCCTAAGCATGTGTGTCTTAATGTACTGACCAACCACTAAATTAATCAGCAGACTGTATCAAAGGTGAGTTATTTTCTGCCTCATACCGCTATTGCTACAGTTTTATGTACAAAAATGATGGATGAAGACAAGATGGGACACAGAAAACATGTGCCAACACCGAGAGAAGAATAATGATGTACACCTACCACCAAAGTCCACGGTTCTCTTGCCAAAGGGGGTCACCTGAGACACAACAGACTCTGAGCTGGCTACTAGGGTGGCCGGTCCAAAACTAGCAAATGCTGGTGGTGGCGGCTGGTTCGTGCCATATATAGACATAGACAACATATGAGAGGGCATAACACTCTCAAGACAGCAAGAGGAAACAAATGTCATGACATTTAGGACATAGAGAAAAGCTAGGCAAAATAAGGACTAACAGACCATATAAAGGAGATCAGGAGTGAGACATAAAACTTCTGAGAAGTGTAACCGTCACACAATATATGAGATGTAGAACCATAGAATGTTGTCGACAGAATAAAGCTACTTTAAATTCTCTAAAAAAATAACTACCACATGGGGAAGATGGCTAACTTTGGTGTGTTCAATATGGAATGATGCTTACATTGGTGCATACAATAACACATGACAAGATACTTTGGTGCATACAATAACACATGACAAGATACATTGGTGCATACAATAACACATGACAAGATACTTTGGTGCATACAATAACACATGACAAGATACTTTGGTGCATACAATAACACATGACAAGATACATTGGTGCATACAATAACACATGACAAGATACATTGGTGCATACAATAACACATGACAAGATACTTTGGTGCATACAATAACACATGACAAGATACATTGGTGCATACAATAACACATGACAAGATACATTAGTGCATACAATAACACATGACAAGATACTTTGGTGCATACAATAACACATGACAAGATACTTTGGTGCATACAATAACACATGACAAGATACTTTAGTGCATACAATAACACATGACAAGATACTTTGGTGCATACAATAACACATGACAAGATACATTGGTGCATACAATAACACATGACAAGATACTTTGGTGCATACAATAACACATGACAAGATACATTGGTGCCTACAATAACACATGCCAAGATACATTGGTGCATACAATAACACATGACAAGATACATTGGTGCCTACAATAACACATGACAAGATACATTGGTGCATACAATAACACATGCCAAGATACATTGGTGCATACAATAACACATGACAAGATACTTTGGTGCATACAATAACACATGACAAGATACTTTGGTGCATACAATAACACATGACAAGATACATTGGTGCATACAATAACACATGACAAGATACATTGGTGCCTACAATAACACATGCCAAGATACATTGGTGCATACAATAACACATGCCAAGATACATTGGTGCATACAATAACACATGACAAGATACATTGGTGCATACAATAACACATGACAAGATACATTGGTGCATACAATAACACATGACAAGATACATTGCTGCATACAATAACACATGACAAGATACCTTGGTGCATACAATAACACATGACAAGATACATTGGTGCATACAATAACACATGACAAGATACTTTGGCGCCTACAATAACGTGAAAAGATGGCTAATGTGGGTGTGTTACAGCTCTCACAGGTACTAAACTCTTGTAAACTCAAGACTACTTACTTCCAAAAGATTTGCCGGCATCCAGAGATGCAGCCCCAGAGTTGTTCTTGACTGCCCGTGCCCCAAAGCCAGAGCCAAACCCTCCATTAAGCATGGGTTTACTGCCAGTGAGGCTGTTTCCCAGACCTAACCCAGTGCTGGAAGCCAGACGTACAGATGAAGCAGAGTCAGATTTCTCTAATGGTTGTTGAGATGATGGTGCCACTAACGCTGTGTTATCAGAAATAAATTCAGAAAACCTAAATCTGATCGGAGTAAAGTTAAAACTGGCCGGCTGAGACAATTTGGTGTTACTGTCATGACAGGCCAGCGCTGTTCCAAACTGCAAGGTCCCACTAGGGTTAGCAGCCTGGAAAGCTGTGGCACCTGTAGAATTGTTGGACTGACTGTCCACTGTTGGTGGGGTGCCACTACTTGTGGCAGCTTTTATGGGACCTGAAACAGTCTTGGCCTCTGCCAGGACACTAGTGTTTGTCTTTACAGCTGAAATACTAGAGGAGGTAGTTGCGAACCCTAGCCCTGAGCCTGCAGCACCCACACCTCCGCCGTCACTTGCTGGGCCCGATGCTCCAAATTTGAATCCACCTGTGAGCAAGGTGGGATTTGTGCTGCCGGTGGACACTTCAGGGTGTTTGTTTGCCGCTGTGGTCTGGCCAAATACAAAACCTGTGGGGGCTGGTGTAGGACTGGATGAAGTCACAGATGATGAGCTGGTGTTGCCAAATACAAAACCTGTGGGGGCTGGTGTAGGACTGGATGAAGTCACAGATGATGAGCTGGTGTTGCCAAATTTAAAACCACCAGATCCTGACATTGTGGTAGTGGTGGCAGGTATGTTGAAGGTGAAACCGCCCGAAGGTGATATTGTGATGGCTGATGAACTTGTACTGCTAACAGTAGGCTTGGAAACTGCTGACAAAATATAACATGTTAGCAGTCTGAGCACTGATGTACAGACATGACAAAATATAACACGTTAGCACAGTCTTAGCACTAATGTACAGACCTGACAAAATATAACACAGTCTAAGTACTAATGTACAGACATGACAAAATATAACATGTTAGCACAGTCTGAGCACTAATGTACAAACATGACAAAATATAACACAGTCTAAGCACTAATGTACAGACATGACAAAATATAACATGTTAGCGCAGTCTGAACACTGATGTACAGACATACAAGTATGAGATGCAACAGAACCATATCATGAAAAGTGCAAACACCAGATGTTATGGAAGTAACATGAGGTGTGACAGACTTTGAGGTGTGAAAGAAGTAACGAGGTGTGACAGAATTAACATGAGATGTGACAGAAGTAACATGAGGTGTGACAGAAGTAACATGAGGTGTGACAGAATATGGAGGTGTGACAGAAGTTACATTAGGTGTAACAGAATATGGAGGTGTGACAGAAGTGATATGGAGGTGTGACAGAAGTAACATGAGGTGTGACAGAAGTGATATGGAGGTGTGACAGAAGTAACATGAGGTGTCAAAGAAGTAACATGAGGTGTGACAGAAGTAACATGAGGTGTGACAGAAGTAACATGAGGTGTGACAGAATATGGAGGTGTGACAGAAGTTACATTAGGTGTAACAGAATATGGAGGTGTGACAGAAGTAACATGAGGTGTGACAGAATATGTGGGTGTGACAGAAGTAACATGAGATGTGACAGAAGTAACATGAGGTGTGACAGAAGTAACATGAGGTGTGACAGAATATGTGGGTGTGACAGAAGTAACATGAGGTGTGACAGAAGTAACATGAGGTGTGACAGAAGTAACATGAGGTGTGACAGAATATGTGGGTGTGACAGAAGTAACATGAGGTGTGACAGAAGTAACATGAGGTGTGACAGAATATGGAGGTGTGACAGAAGTAACATGAGGTGAGACAGAAGTAATATGGAGGTGTGACAGAAGTAACATGAGGTGTAACAGAAGAAATATGGAGGTGTGACAGAAGAAATATGGAGGTGTGACAGAAGTAACATGAGGTGTGACAGAAGAAATATGGAGGTGTGACAAAAGTAACATGAGGTGTGACAGAAGTAACATGAGGTGTGACAGAAGTAACATGAGGTGTGACAGAATATGTAGGTGTGACAGAAGTAACATGAGGTGTGACAGAAGTAACATGAGGTGTGACAGAAGTAACATGAGGTGTGACAGAATATGGAGGTGTGACAGAAGTAACATGAGGTGAGACAGAAGTAATATGGAGGTGTGACAGAAGTAACATGAGGTGTGACAGAAGAAATATGGAGGTGTGACAGAAGTAATATGGAGGTGTGATAGAAGTAACATGAGGTGTGACAGAAGTAATATGGAGGTGTGACAGAAGTAACATGAGGTGAGACAGAAGTAATATGGAGGTGTGACAGAAGTAACGTGAGGTGTGACAGAAGTAACATGAGGTGTGACAGAATATGGAGGTGTGACAGAAGTAACATGAGGTGTGACAGAAGAAATATGGAGGTGTGACAGAAGTAATATGGAGGTGTGATAGAAGTAACATGAGGTGTGACAGAAGAAATATGGAGGTGTGACAGAAGTAATATGGAGGTGTGATAGAAGTAACATGAGGTGTGACAGAAGTAATATGGAGGTGTGACAGAAGTAACATGAGGTGAGACAGAAGTAATATGGAGGTGTGACAGACGTAACGTGAGGTGTGACAGAAGTAATATGAGGTGTGACAGAAGTACCATGAGGTGTGACAGAAGTAACATGAGGTGTGACAGAAGTAACATGAGATGTGACATAAGTAATATGGAGGTGTGACAGAAGAAACATGAGGTGTGACAGAAGTAATATGGAGGTGTGACAGAAGAAACATGAGGTGTGACAGAAGTAATATGGAGGTGTGACAGAAGTAACATGAGGTGTGACAGAAGTAACATGAGGTGTGACAGAAGTAAAATGGAGGTGCGACAGAAGTAACATGAGGTGTGAAAGAAGTAACATGAGGTGTGACAGAAGTAACATGAGGTGTGACAGAAGTAACATGAGGTGTGACAGAAGTAATAAGGAGGTGTGACAGAAGTAACAAGAGGTGTGACAGAAGTAATATGGAGGTTTGACAGAAGAAACATGAAGTGTGACAGAATAAATATGGAGGTGTGACAGAAGTAATATGGAGGTGTGACAGAAGTAAAATGCAGGTGTGACAGAAGTAACATGAGGTGAGACAGAAGTAACATGAAGTGTGACAGAAGTAACATGAGGTGTGACAGAAGTAATATGGAGGTGTGACAGAAGAATAATGAGGTGAGACAGAAGTAATATAGAGGTGTGACAGAAGTAATATGAGGTGTGACAGAAGTAACATGAGGTGTGATAGAAGTAACATGAGGTGTGACAGAAGTAACATGAGATGTGACAGAAGTAACATGAGCTGTGACAGAAGTAACATCAGGTGTGACAGAAGTAACATGAGGAGTGACAGAAGTAACATGAGGTGTGACAGAAGTATTATGGAGGTGTGACAGAAGTAACATGAGGTGAGACAGAAGTAATATGGAGGTGTGACAGAAGTAACAAGAGGTGTGACAGAAGTGATATATGGTGTGACAGAAGTAATATGAGGTGTGACAAAGTAACATGAGGTGTGACAGAAGTAACATGGGGTGAGGCAGAAGTAACATGAGGTGTGACAGAAGTAACATGAGGTGTGACAGAAGTAACATGGGGTTAGACAGAAGTAACATGAGGTGTGACAGATGTAACATGAGGTGTGACAGAAGTAACATGGGGTGTGGCAGACGTAACATGAGGTGTGGCAGAAGTAACATGGGGTGAGACAGAAGTAACATGAGGTGTGACAGAAGTAATATGAGGTGTGACAGAAGTAACATGGAGTGAGACAGAAGTAACATGAGGTGTGACAGAAGTAATATGAGGTGTGACAGAAGTAACATGGGGTGAGACAGAAGTAACATGGGGTGTGACTTAAGTAACATGGGGTGTGACAGAAGTAACATGAGGTGTGACAGAAGTAACATAAATTGTGACAGAAGTAACATGAGATGTGACAGAAGTAACATGAGGTGTGACAGAAGTAATATGGAAGTGTGACAGAAGTAACATGAGGTGTGACAGAAGTAATATGGAAGTGTGACAGAAGTAACATGAGGTGTGACAGAATTAACATGAAGTGTGACCGAAGTAACATGAGGTGTGACAGAAATAACACGAGGTGTGACAGAAGAAATATGGAGGTGTTACAGAAGTAACATGAGGTGTGACAGAAGTAACATGAGGTGAGGCAGAAGTAACATGGGGTGAGACAGAAGTAACATGAGGTGTGACAGAAGTAATATGAGGTGTGACAGAAGTAACATGGAGTGAGACAGAAGTAACATGAGGTGTCACGAAGTAATATGAGGTGTGACAGAAGTAACATGAGGTGAGACAGAAGTAACATAGGGTGTGACTGAAGTAACATGGGGTGTGACAGAAGTAACATGAGGTGTGACAGAAGTAACATAAATTGTGACAGAAGTAACATGAGGTGTGACAGAAGTAACATGAGGTGTGACAGAAGTAATATGGAAGTGTGACAGAAGTAACATGAGGTGTGACAGAAGTAATATGGAAGTGTGACAGAAGTAACATGAGGTGTGACAGAATTAACATGAAGTGTGACCGAAGTAACATGAGCTGTGACAGAAATAACACGAGGTGTGACAGAAGAAATATGGAGGTGTTATAGAAGTAACATGATGTGTGACAGAAGTAACATGAGGTGTGACAGAAGTAACATGAGGTGTGACAGATGTAACATGAGGTGTGACAGAAGTAACATGAGGTGTGACAGAAGTAACATTAGGTGTGACAGAAGTAACATGAGATGTGTCAGAAGTAATATGGAGGTGTGACAGAAGTAATATGGAGGTGTGACAGAATTAACATGAGGTGTCACAGAACTAACATGAGGTGTGACAGAAGTAACATGATGTGTGACAGAAGTAATATGGAGGTGTGACAGAAGAAGTATGAAGTGTGACAGAATAAATGAGATCAGTACAAGCAAAATGACAAGTAATAAATGTAAGATACATGTGACGGGGACCCCAAGGGGAAGTTAACAATAGCAACATGGCAACCCACCACCTGCCATATAGCTAGGTCAGGTCCAAGTTGTACTCAGTACAAGCAGCCTAGAGTCTTGCACAGTTCAGTACAAGCAGCCTAGTGTCTTGCACAGTTTAGTACAAGTAGCCTAGAGTCTTGCACAGTTCAGTACAAGCAGCCTAGAGTCTTGCACAGTTCAGTGAAAAGACGTGAAGATTGAGTGGATTGTGAACCACGCTTTATTCAGTGCAAGCAGCCTAGAGTCTTGCACAGTTCACTACAAGCAGCCTAGAGTCTTGCACAGTTCAGTACAAGCAGCCTAGAGTCTTGCACAGTTCAGTACAAGCAGCCTAGAGTCTTGCACAGTTCAGTACAAGCAGCCTAGAGTCTTGCACAGTTCAGTGACAAGACGTGAAGATTGAGTGGATTGTGAACCACGCTTTATTCAGTACAAGCAGCCTAGAGTCTTGCACAGTTCAGTACAAGCAGCCTAGAGTCTTGCACAGTTCAGTACAAGCAGCCTAGAGTCTTGCACAGTTCAGTACAAGCAGCCTAGAGTCTTGCACAGTTCAGTACAAGCAGCCTAGAGTCTTGCACAGTTCAGTGACAAGACGTGAAGACTAAGTGGATTGTGAACCACGCTTTGCCGGAAGTAAGTAGAGCGAAGGTCAAGCACGGACTATAGGTCCTTCAGAGGCATTCACGTCTGGACCGCGTACGAGGTCGAACTGAAGATGGCAAATGGCAGAAGTCTATCTAGCCGCCACTTTTGTGTATATACAGTGTTTGTGAAGCAGCGGCTGAATGTCGACGTCAATTGAGAGCTCGAGCGACAGATGATGATTGCAGAGACCGAGTGCAAGTATTATTGTTTTAGTGACATTGATTCGACATTGTTTTAGAGAAAGACGATAATACACAGTTTGAAACTGATGCAGCTGTCGTGTCATGAAGAATTTATCGTTAAAGTGGTGTTGACTGTTACATAATGTGTCTATGAAGATTCCTAGAAGGTATAAAGGCCGGTGCTACAATGAATCCATTAAGAATTACTCCTGTAGAAAAACAGGGTGCTCTTTGCCAGATGAATGTTAACCAGAAGGTGTAATGGCATAACCTAATTATAGGAGGGTAAAGGTTATGGCTGTATTCAGCAAGGGAACACCAGAACGTGGAAAGTGGGTACTTTCCACACAGTGTGGAAACGTTGGAACTCACTTCCCAAGTGACATGAAGTGGGCTCAGGACAAGTGCGTCCTGTATGGACATGGTGAGAAGTATACCGCGTTATGGCCAACATTGAGCCACGCTTTTAAATCGTGATGTAGTTGTGGTGTAACGTTATTGTGGAATAAGTGATTGTATATTCGATAATGTTGTTATTTGGCTGTGTAGAATATTATATGTAGAAAACGCATAAACAGTCTCTGAGTTAACTGCTGTTTAAGTTTACTCGTGTTCGAGTTGGTGTAATGTGTCAAGTAGTGTAGAGCAACCATCAGCAAGTCATATGCTGAAAGATGACCATGGTGCCGACTGCACAAGAAATTACCTACAGTCATTACCCCTAGACAGAGCTTTTACCATACATGCCGCAGGCTGGCAATGAACTTGAGAGTCACACTCAACAAAAGAGTAGTCAAGAAGCGCAGTCGGACTATGGCAGTGATAATGACTTCCTGACAGATACCAGCGCCAAGCACTGGCGAATACTAGATATCAACTCCAGGGCAAATAAGAATCATAATAAATATGAACAGTTACAGGTGCCCTAACTCTCTGGTAACAGTAAGAGTAACACACATTGGCAGTGGTCTGTGAATATTGAATGTTCATAACTCAGACATCATCTTATCCATCGGCAACACAGAATAGCTCAGTGGCAGTAGAATCGCCAGTCTTAAACCCATTGCGTTCATGGCACCACACATTTCGGCAACCCACCACACAGGTTGGCAACCCACCACACATGTTGGCAACCCACCACACATGTTGGCAACCCACCACGCATGTCAACAACCCACCACACATGTTGGCAACCCACCACACGTGTCAACAACCTACCACACCTGTTGGCAACCCACCACACATGTTGGCAACCCACCACGCATGTCAACAACCCACCACACATGTTGGCAACCCACCACACGTGTCAACAACCTACCACACATGTTGGCAACCCACCACACATGTTGGCAACCCACCACGCATGTCAACAACCCACCACACATGACGGCAACCCACCACACATGTTGGCAACCCACCACGCATGTCAACAACCTACCACACATGATGGTAGTACAGCTGGCTAAGGATGGGTTGTGTTTAGGGCCGGCTACCCCATCACTTGACAATTGCTGCCACAAAATCCGACCAACCATGAATATGTTACATAAAGAAAGAACTGGGAGATGCGTGGTCTAGAGGTATGGTGTCCAACTCGAGTGCTGGAGGTCCCGGGTTCAATCCCCGGTGAGGACCAGGATTTTTTCACGTGGACTTCTTGTAATAAAATTTCCCCTGGTCTCTGGGTAGTCAGATCGGACGCCCGTGTGTATTGTTGAGCACGTAAAAAATCCCCTGGCAGTTGAAAATCGAAAAATAGTAGCCTAACGGTGCTGCCCGGGCAAAATTTTGAGTTAAAAATCTACCCAAAGTATCTCAGGATCCTCGTCGGTGCTACGGGGCTCGTGCACTGAGCTGAGTTTCTCCAAACTCAGGTTTGAGTTAGGAGGAGAACGGAGCACTTATGGGTTACACCCGTGTGCCGTGATGTTGATCCATCGACTAAACTAAATTAAAAAAGAACTACTCAGCCAACAAGAGGAAAGGAAGCTCATACACAAGAGATATGACAAGAGGAGAAAGCCGCAAGGAATCTGGGTCACTGATTACATTTCTGTCGCCTAGAAGAATCTCCAGGAATGGCACCTGGAATTTTAAAACTGTATGGATTAGGTCAGACAGCACATGTGGTAGCATGTATGAAGCACTAAAGGATTAGCATTCTGGGATTGTGCAAAACAAGTAGGACAGAACTGGCACACAGCACCTAAGCACAGGTGAAACAGTGCTGTACTCGGGCCACAAAGAGGAAAGTTTCTGCAGTTCCGTCCATGACCCCTCAATATTATTATTCTCTCCTTGTATCTATCTTCTCCGCGTTGTAAGGTCATCGCTGTCCTCCCAATATTATTCATTTCTGCTGTAAGTATTTTCTCTATGTTTTAACCCTTTACCGGGCAGACGCGTGTCCGTTTTTTTAGCCCTGAACGGGCAAGATTATTTCAGGTGCGGTAAAATTTCGGGTTACGTTAGTAAAAACATCATAAATAAGGTGTTAGTCAGCCGATTTTAGTTAAATAAACAACAGAATGAAGGGAAAAGCATGCAGAATATGTTACTCGTGTGATTTTTGCCAGTAATCCACACATGAACATAAATATTTACGAAATGCAGCATATTGTTTGTGATTGTCAGTCATCTATACGGCAATTTACAAACACATTTTCAGAATCATAATCACTTTCTTTGAAGTCCGACTCAGACTGCTAATGCAAAGTAACGCTGATCACTGATATCTAGTTCCGATTAATAGTCAACCTCGTGCCCTTCAATGTCACTTAAATTAAACTTTTAAAAAGGCTTATGATAGTGTCCATAGAAATAGTCTATGCTATGCAGGAATTTGAAATACCAAGGAAGTTAATCAACATGACCAGACTATGCATGGAAGATACCTATAATATAGTAACATATAAAGGAAGGAAATCAGACCCTTTCCAAATAACATCTGGCTTGAAACAAGGTGATGCACTATCGCCGCTACTCTTCAATCTGGCTCTAGAGAAAGTTGTAAGGAAGGTAAAGGAGGAATGTGCTATTGGAGGAACATCGAGACTGCTTGGTTATGCAGATGATATAGATATTATAGGCGAAAATGAACAAAAGACATCGGAAATATTGACTCACTTAAAGGGAAAAGCTCAACAAATGGGGCTGGTTATCAACCAAGATAAGACAGAATATATGGTAATTTCAAGAGAAGGAACAGCTAAAAACTCTGGCCACATACAAATAGATAATATGACCATTAAAAGAACTGAAACATACAAATACCTGGGTACAATCTTCAACTGCTCCAACAACATAAGGGAAGAAATACAAGCTAGAATCACCTCTGGAAATAGGATATACTATGCACTACAACATCTACTAAAATCAAAGGCACTATCTAACACCAAAATCACAATATACAAAACACTAATCAGACCAGTTGTGCTGTATGGCTCTGAAACCTGGAGTACAACGAAAGGAGACGAAGCCTTGTTACAAACCTTTGAGAACATTATGGATACACAAAGTGGGGTACTTTTGCTTTCTTTCACCCCAAACAAAAGGGAATCCCAGGGTATGACGTCACATCCAGGGGTTCCCTGTGTTGCGCCGAACATTCAGGGGGTTTCCGTTTGTTGCGCCGTAGCTCTGTGCGCAATTCTATACGGCGGCGGTGGTGCGCTATTCTTTCACTTTCCGGTTAGGGTTAGGGTTAGTGTGTGTACCCTACCCCTAACCCTAATCCTAACCCTACCCCCTAACCCTAACCCTAACCCTAACCGGAAAGTGATTGCAGGACCGATGCAAATGAGAATCGAAGGGAGACAGAAACGGTTGCCACAGCCCAAAGAAACAACACTGTGGTGTGGGGCAATTGAAACGCACTGACACGCACTCCACCGAACACAGGGAGATCACCGTCGGCGCTAAATATAGTTGGTGGTTCTAAATATAGCTCGCAAAGTTTGTTTGGGGTGAAAGAAAGCAAAAGTACCCAAAGTGGAGAGTGGAAAAGAAGAAGTAACAATGACATTTATGATCTGTTTAAGTCCCCGCTAATCACTGGCATCTTAAAGGCTAATAGACTACAATGGCTGGGGCATATAGAAAGAATGGAAGATAATAGGGAAACAAAACTCGCTTACAATCAGGATAATATATATACAGACCTACAAACACTTGGAATCAACGACTGGCAAGAGAAGGTCAACCAGAGAGACGAATGGAGACGGATTGTATCTGCAGCAAAGAACCGCAATGGCTCGGAATGCTGAAGAAGAAGAAGTTCAAATTCATAGTACGCACTTGCAAATGGCGGTCACGTTGTCAAGCTATCGGCGAAAGCGACAGTAGCCATCGGAAGTCTCGGAAAGGCGAGAGATCGCGTTTTTACAATGCATAATTGTAACGGGTGGTTTGGGACGTTTTGCCCGTTAAAGGCTTAAGGTCACCGATATGTTCTTTGCCTTGTTGGTCCTGACAAAAGATTGTCTAGTGACATTGTCCTCAGGTTCTTTCAATGTATGTACCATCCAGCGCTTTACCTCACAGTACAAAACTATAAGCATCTCACCCAGCTACATAAGGACACACGCACACAATAGCCACACTACACCCACAAACACACATACCACAGCCAGACTTTCAGGGACATGGGTTAAGGTTTTAGAACCCACAACCCTTCACAAACACCCTACAAACATACTTATACCTTCACAGTTGAGTTGAGTTGAGTCAAGAACCGACATCACTGCACTCAGGACATTCCCATACGTGCTCAGTCCCCTCGTTCAACAGCCAGCGAAGAGTCATACTACTAATCGTTCCCATCGCTAGCTGATTAAATGTTCTCCTGGTCTTCCCTCTCAGTTTCGAGATTCTTCCAGAACCCCTGCCGACCCCCGCAATCTCATTCTTTCCACATCTGGGTTCTCAGTCTGTTCCTCCGCCTTCTCCACCTGGTCCCACAAGCGCACGACCACCTCCCCTTTGTCCATAGGCAAGATACCACCAATAGGTGCATTCCCTGATAGCATAACAGCCAGTTCATTCCCCCGTACACCCGCATACCTTCACAAACACCCTACAAACATACATATACCAGCCGTCTACAGACCAGGTTTTGAGGAATCATATGCCAAACACCTGACAGCTGAGGCTGTATTGTGTACCAGGCAGGTGTCACACTCCCAACTGCCAGCTGGCTTCTTGAACAGTGCACTCAGCGAGTTCTCTGGGCTGACCCCTGACAAGAAAGAGACGCAACAAGAACACATGAACTTGTGTTTCTGCCATGTGCTGATAATTTCACTGGGATAAAATACATTTTAGCAGTGATAGATCAAACAGAGCTGTTATAAACATCAGTTCCGTGAGCTTAAAAGCTTCATCAGAGGTTACTTAGAAACATCTCATCACAGACCAGCAGACTTGACAGATTCATCATCTGCAGACAACTGCTCATGACATGAAGCCTTGTGCATATGTAGATTAAATAAAAGAAAATTCCCCCAGGAATGCTAACCTGGTTAAAAAACGTACAAAAAAGTTGGATGTGTATGCCTAAGGGTTTTGGACCAAGGGTGCGTGATGGACAAACCGCAATTACGTCTAAAAAACACTCCAAATGAACGCAGAAGAAGAAGAAACACAATTCATCATTATCCTCTCAAAGTGAAATAGTACTAGTGCTGTTACAAATCAGCTTTGAAAATATGCAATAGAGTATTTTTGCTTCATCAGAGGTTCTTTAGAGAAGCCTCGCCATGGGTGATCTGATCTCAGTCTTGCATCATCTGGAGCCAAGATAGAACCTCAACCTTCAGCTGCACTCAATGACATCAGAGAAAACACTAAATAATGAAAATATCCTAAAACATATACTGAGGACATTTTTCAATGTATGAGACGGGGCTTGTGACCAAGACTGAATGATGTACACAATCAACAGAATGACAAACCAGCTTTCAAACAATGGCAAAAACACGTAGGCTGCTATGTAAAGGACAGGTCAGGAGCAATATGTTAAATATGTGCTGCATGTGGGACTCATGTTTGTACCTGTCCCATGGTTGGTCCCAGTTGGATAACGGGAAGCTGCCAGAGTCAGAGGCTCTGATGCTCGTAGCTGAACTGTCTGGGCTAGGTGATGTGGAACTTGATGATGATGCTGTTGTACCTGGTTTAATAAAGGAATTAGTGAATGTAGTGTAGGCAACATGCTCTCAAACAAGACAATAGGAACAAACATGATCTCATACACAACAAATCTGCAACACAAAAGACTACATATAAGCAACATGATCTCATACACAACAAATATGCAACAAGAGAGTACATATAAGCAACATGATCTCATACACAACAAATCTGCAACACAAGAGAGTACATATAAGCAACATGATCTCATACACAACAAATCTGCAACAAGAGAGTACATATAAGCAACATGATCCCATACACAACAAATCTCCGACACAAGAGAGTACATATAAGCAACATGATCTCATACACAACAAATCTGCAACAAGAGAGTACATATAAGCAACATGATCTCATACACAACAAATCTGCAACACAAGAGAGTACATATAAGCAACATGATCTCATACACAACAAATCTGCAACAAGAGAGTACATATAAGCAACATGATCCCATACACAACAAATCTCCGACACAAGAGAGTACATAAAGTCGCTTTAAAGTTGACAGGGTCGACTTAATTGCACCCGGTGTGTATCCCATATGGCTCGGTCTCTTTCCGCAGCGCGGAAAACGTCGCACAAAGCACGAACTCCGTAGCTCCAGCGACGACTCACAGCAGTCTCCGAAAAATTCACTCGTAGACCGAAGGAAGCGGCCCGGAATCGAACCCACAACCTTTAGAGCCCGAGTCAAACGGCTTGATCACTTTGCCACGGAGACTCCCGGTAGAGAAGAGAATACATATAAGCAACATGCTCTCATACACAACATATCTGCAACACAAGAGAATACATATAAGCAACATGCTCTCATACACAACATATCTGCAACACAAGAGAATACATATAAGCAACATGCTCTCATACACAACATATCTGCAACACAAGAGAATACAATACACATAAGCATACACAGAAAATAAGCGCTAGTAATCCCACTACAGTCACAAATCCCAATGGAAGATGTGTGACATAGTAATCCCACTACAGTCACAAATCCCAATGGAAGATGTGTGACATAGTAATCCCACTACAGTCACAAATCCCAATGGAAAATGTGTGACACAGGTGAAGAACAGAAAAGGCCAAGCAAAAACTGTTGCTCAGAAGTGTATAAATAATAAGTCCATTACGTCAGGCGTGAAATGTTACACAGGTTTTCTCTGGTATATAGGACACCCCCTACCATTCCATAATCCACCATCACTAGTGGCCTGGGTGAATTCTTCAATAACAAATCAATGAATGTCCAAGGACACTGGAAGACAGGGCAGCATGGAGCAGCCACCAGCCATCAGGTTGTCCTGAACTTATTGTATGCACTAGAAGTGAGGCTCACTGACTGAACCATGTTCAGTGAACAGTTGCAGAGTGCAATCCAGTAGCGAAGCAAAAACAGAAACGGACTACCAGAGTTTTATGTCACTAGAAGCATTTAAACTAAATATGTTTCTTATTCCCTGTCAGAGTGAAAATGAGAACAGGAACATTCTCAAAATTTGGCTACATTGGCTTGATTAATTGTGTGTGTATAGTTCATCTCAGATAAAGAAAAGAACAAATGCATCCATACTTCAAGAGCTGAACACTGAATAGGGTTGGCTATATAAGACGATAAAACAAAGAAAATTGAAACTTGAAACGTCATGATAAAGTTTGGAGAAAACAATTGTCGTGGATTTCCTTTATTGTGTCGTCCCTGGAGTGAGGGGAATCAACACCCACATTATTTTTAACCCCATATCATTATTCTGGAGAATCCACCAGATTCCGTCCACCACACTCCGTCAGTCAATGGATACCTCTCTCTCTCTCTCTCTCTCTCTCTCTCTCTCTCTCTCTCTCTCTCTCTCTCTCTCTCTCTCTCTCTCTCTCTCTCTCTCTCTCTCTCTCCACTGGCTCATGCCCCCTCTCACACTTCCCCAAAAGAACATACTAAACAACTCTAGCTTCCAAAAATTAATAACACATTAATTTAATAAAGAAAAGTGTATGTATGTGAGAAGTGTATGTGTAGAATGTATGTCGTATACTCTAGTGTGTCTGCAGAATCAGACCGAACAGCTTGTGAGCAAAGACTGGTCATCCCTGTAAGGATCACACAACATCATCATAGTCAGTATACGATAACCTCACCAAACGATGTGTCCCTCCTGCTAGATGTTGACTTCATCCGGTAGCTTTTTGATAACCCAGATACGTGGTCACCAATCACGGATATAGTCCGATGCTGATCCTGAATCGATCACACACCATGTTATTAAGTGTCCCTACTGTTCTGAGACTTAAAACATCCATGCCTTGTGAAAACCCAGAACACTGTCCCTTGAAATAACGTGATTCATTTCTCTAAAGGTCCTACCGTTTCACAATTACACTGTTCTTGTTTACAGTCCCACAGGAATTTAGTAATTTAGTAAAAGCACCAGGTTCATTGTTCCTGTTACCTAGATATTCACTATGGTTCCTTCTACATATGATGTGGAAAACAATCACTAGTGTTCTGTTCACACGTGGTTTTGAAAAATAATCTCACTACTAACTTCCATGATCCCTATCACTAAGAAGTCATCTGCTGGATACGTATATGTTTCGGCTCAACCGAGCCATGTTCCTTCAGACCCCTTTTATCATGGGCCCAGTGCAAAAGCTGCTGAATAACTCTGCCTGCACTAAGGTATCCATTATAGTAAACAGTGATGTTTCAGCTTCACCTGAGTAACCTGAGGGAACCTGTGAAACAAAGAGAACACACCGGTGAGAGCAACCGGACACTGACTCCTATTAGATGAGTGTAGGCCGACGGCCTCACTCAGATATATGACAGTGAACCAAACTCTGTCATGGGGCAGAGGAGCTCATCACATCGGTCTAAATTAGGGTAAGACAAGGAAAGACCAAATGTAAAGTGCAGAACCCCAGTAGACCCCCACTGGAAGATCCCACCATTGGACATTTCCCCTATCCCCCAACCATCCTCAATCCTTCTAAATATCATCCCACTTCACTATTTCCAACCAGCTGAGCTAATTGACCTCTCACACTAGTTAGTTTTAACAATGCGAGTGCCTACTGTTGCCGACACTCCTTGAATACCTAACCACAACGCAACAACAATCACCAGACTATCCTACATTATTTACATCTAAATACTATTTAGTAAATATCTTATGAACACTCAGCTCTATTCCGAATCGAATCCACACTTTGCCTTGAAAGACCCATGTTCCTCAACGTTAATTGATACCGAGCACGCTAGATTCTTTTCTATATTAAAACAGAGCTAGTCGAAACACTTCAGCCTAGGTCAACTCCCTTGTTCAAACTAGCGGTAACAAATGCTGTTTTGCATACAGTCGGGTATTGTCCTAGTGACGTCATTCGATGTAAGCACCAGGTGGCCTCAGCGGCAGACAATCTGCTCCCAACTTCACAAGAATAGTTGTCCCCTCCTTCCACCACGAACACAACAGGCTGTTTTTCTCAAACGACGATACATCAAACAATGCCGACAAATTCCCCGTTCCTAGGGAACTCTCAAAGACTTGTAGTTTCCTTTGATCCGACATGAGTATTTCTCCACTAGTAACAAACAATTGCAGCTGTGAATACAGACTGGTTCTCTGTTAGTTTATCATCTTATCGTTAACGACAGTGGTCCCGTGACAACAATAATGGAGGGGTATATGCCTGGGAAGAGAGAAAGAGGAAAGCCAAAGAGAAGATAGATGCAGCATGTGGAGGATGATCTCCAGATGGGTGTATCGGACGCGGGACATCTTGCTTGTGATTGAGAAGTTTTCTGGAAAGTTGTTATGGGAGCGAGGTTCTGCAAAGGACATGATACTGAATGAATGAATGCATGTTCAGCATCATCTGCACATATATATTCACGAAGAAATAAATGCAATTCCATTCAGTCTACCAGCCCTGTTGTACCGTTTCTTGCTAGGAAATTGTGCCTTTGTTAAACCTATATGAAACAACGCATGTGTGTGTTCATGGGCTCTGTTATCAAATACACACACGTGTACAGCTGATCTCCCAACCTGTATGTGTGTGTGTGTGTGTGTTGTGTGTGTGTGTGTGTGTGTGTGTGTGTGTGTGTACTTGATAAGATACACATTATACGGGAATGTTCTCACTGAACAGTCAAGCCGCCGAGCACATGACCTTTCACCCCACATCTCCCCAGTCGTGTGTGTCACCAAGACATTCAGCTCTGTAACTGAGTCAGAAAGAGGGTATGTAATATTGGTCTCTTTCATCCACTACACAAACCCACCACTGCTCAATCCCTACTGGCAGAAGAAGAATCAACCTGGGTGTTAGGCTGTCATGGCATGTTGACCTGTCTGCCACCTGACTGACAATGTTTTCTTAGTCCGTATTTAAAACAGCAAAAAATTACTAAATCAAACATTATGTGTAGTTTTTTCTACTAATGGCACACAAGCCAGAATACGCCACTCAACAATATGTTAACAGGCAGCCCTCCAGAAGAAACTAACACCTGACGTTTCCAGAGAGCACGTATGAGGACAATTAAATGTGTGGATCAAATAACTGTCCTAGTTAGCCGACAGATCATCCTCATTGCACATCGAACCATTCAGTCCATAAGTGCTCGGATCCCCTCCTCAGCAAATCCCGCAGCGTGTAGCGACTAACGACACCAGTTATGTGTTGGTTTATCAATCTTCTTTGGCTTCCTGCGTAGTGTTCTCGTCACATCGCTAACTTTCATATCACAAACCTAGAGAGACGTCACATCCCTAATTGTCATATCACAAACCTAGAGAGACGTCACATCGCTAACTTTCATATCACAAGCCTAGAGACACGCCACATCGCTAACTTTCATATCACAAACCTAGAGAGTCGTCACATCCCTAATTGTCATATCACAAACCTAGAGAGACGTCACATCCCTAATTGTCATATCACAAACCTAGAGAGACGTCACATCGCTAATTGTCATATAACAAACCTAGAGAAACGTCACATCGCTAATTTTCATATCACAAACAGTGAGCGCTGGTCTTTTTGGTATAACTATAAATACAGATTTCGGCATATCACTGGGTAAATATCCACTGCTGTAAATATCCACTGCTGTAAATATCATTCAACATTTTGGTTAATATATCTACTCCAAATTCTCCCAATACTTCTAATTCTTCTATTGTGATTTCATCTGGCCCAGCTGTTTTTCCTTTCTTCATGTTTCATAGAGTCAGTGACATCTTCTTTTAGGATAGGTGGACCTTCTAAGTTACTTTCTTCTGTTAATTCTTCCCTTTCTCCATCATATAATTCTCTTGTGTACTCATTCCACCTCTTCATTATAGCACCTTCCTCCAATAATATCTTTCCTGTTTTTGATTTCAGACACCCTGTATTTATTCTTATTTTTCTTCCCGTGAGCTCACTGCAACCTCTGTGCATATCTTTTGTATCTGTAATGGAATTTAATTCAAATTTTTTGCACTGCTCGTTTAACCAACTTTCTTTTGCCTTCCAACATTGATCTTTTATTACTTTATTTATCTTAGCGCATTCTTGTTTGTCATTTTTACTCTGTTTTCTTTTGTCTTTCAGCATTAAGATTTCTTCATTCATCATTTTTTTCTTAGCTATTTGACTTCTCTCCGGTAATATTTCTTTGCTAGTTTGGTGAATGGAGTCCCTTAACATTTCCCATTGTTTATTTATACTCTGTATTTTAGCTATTGCATTGTACCTGTTTTTCACAGTCACTCTGTATTGTTCTTGAATTTCTTTATTTACTTTCAGAATCTCTTTATTAAGTCTCAAGTTCTTAACCATTTTTCCCCTCTCTTTAATCTTACTTTTATTTGTCCACACAGTGGTACATGATCACTATTACAGTCAGCACCAGGCATTGTCTTTACATTAATTAAAGCATTTCTAAATCTTTTATTAATTAGTATGTAGTCAATCTGGTTGCGTATTTTCTTATCAGAGCTTTTCCGTGTGTTTAGTCGTCTTTTATGGTGGTTTAACCATGTGTTTCCAATTATCATATAATTGATATTTGCCCATTCTATTAGCTTTTCCCCTCTTTCATTTCCTGTACCTAAACCATAATTCCCCAACTACATCCTCCATTTCCCCCTTTCCTACTTTTCCATTAAAATCTCCTAGTATTATTTTTGTCTTGTGATCCAATATGAGCCATCGTCATTTCTATTTCGTCGTAAAAGTGTTAGTTAGTTAGTTAGTTAGTCGCAGTTCCAACTTCACAGCAACGGGTCGTCCCCATTATGCTCAGTTCCTGTGCCAGTGAATATCACACAAAACGCTCCCCACTGCCCAATGTGAAAAGTGGAAAAGACAGGAGTCTCGACAAACAACAGCCCGCACAAATACACTGTGCATAATGCCGCCACCAGAATGTCAACACACCAATCCCCCGCGAAATACCCAATTCATCTCTGATGGAATCGGCAGTCATTTTCCTATCTGAATGTTTCCTAGATGTTCACCCACACAGTCCACGAAAATACAATTCATCGCTGATGGCAATGGCAGTTAACCAGAAGCCCAGCAGCCACGCATTTCTGCATAAGGCAAAAACCGGTCAACTCTGGGACACAGCCACCTGCCATCACTCCGAACATGCAGTCACGTTCCAAAAAAGACCTCAGGCAGATTCAAAAGCATTTCACACGAAACTCACAGCTCACAGTGTCGCGCCACGCACTCACTCAGTTGCAGTGTAAAAGTGTTGTATTTCTTCATCACTACTGCTTGTTGTTGGTGCATATACTTGTATAATATTTATATCTATTGGTTTGCCTTTGATTTTGGCGATAATAACTCTATCTGAAATACACCAGTATCCATTAATTGACTTGGCTGTTTTTTCGTCAAGTATTATTCCTACATCTTTTTCATGTGTATCTCCTCCCGAATAAATTATTGCGTGGTTGTCTGCTATAATTTTGTCTGATCCCTTCCATCTCATCTCACTAACACCTAGTATATTCATTTTCATGCTATCCATCTCTCTTATAACATTGTTTAACTTTCCTAGCTCATTTAATGTCCTAACATTCCATGTTCCTACTCTAAATTTATTTATTTTATTTATGATTTTGCCATCAGTAGCTGTATGACGGTCTAGTGTCACCTGTGGCTCATGGCTGTCCCTACCGGACGAGGATGTCCTAAGACAGCCATTAACTTCGTTCACTAACTCTGATATACGTTTTGCCATGAAGTCTTGGGAAGATAAAGTGGCGGTTTCACCTTGACTTCCATATCCAGATGGTGATCTTTTACCTCTGCCTTTGACAGCCATTTCCAACTGTAAGGACAAGTGAGTGCCCTGCTCAGCTGCAGAGTTGTCCACTTATTCCGGTGGATGCTCGTAAATAGGATATGAAAACATAAGGTCTTTCCCATCAATTTGAAGATCTGCAAGCATCTCCATAATGTTGACAAGTCTTACTTCTATAGCTCTCCCCAATAGTGTAATGAGAATGTGTATTGCATGGTGTCTACTCTTTCCTTCCACAAATCCACACTGTTTATCTCTAACTTATGACTGAAGCCGTTTCCTGACGTATGATTATCCCCAGTGACAGCTTGGTCACGTCCTCTTACTCTTCTTGGTTCCTCTGTCGAGGGAAGTGCCTCACACTCTTTGTCACGTGACTCGGGAGACTTACTGTGCCGTTATCTGGACATTCTAAAGCACCTAGTGTCCTTGACATTGCTATTATTGAGCATGCATTTGTGTCAGGGTGGCTTCCGCTAGACCAACACTGCCGCAGGTTAACAGGATCTATACAACCTCGAGTAGGTTCTTGTCCTAGCAACTCTATACAACCTCGAGTAGGTTCTTGTCCTAGCAACTCTATACAACCTCGAGTAGGTTCTTGTCCTAGCAACTCTATACAACCTCGAGTAGGTTCTTGTCCTAGCAACTCTATACAACCTCGAGTAGGTTCTCGTCCTAGCAACTCTATACAACCTCGAGTAGGTTCTAGTCCTAGCAACTGTATACAACCTCGAGTAGGTTCTTGTCCTAGCAACTCTATACAACCTCGAGTAGGTTCTTGTCCTAGAAACTCTATACAACCTCGAGTAGGTTCTTGTCCTAGCAACTCTATACAACCTCGAGTAGGTTCTTGTCCTAGCAACTCTATACAACCTCGAGTAGGTTGTTGTCTTAGCAACTCTATACAACCTCGAGTAGGTTCTTGTCCTAGCAACTCTATACAACCTCGAGTAGGTTCTTGTCCTAGCAACTCTATACAACCTCGAGTAGGTTCTTGTCCTAGCAACTCTATACAACCTCGAGTAGGTTCTTGTCCTAGCAACTCTATACAACATCGAGTAGGTTCTTGTCCTAGCAACTCTATACAACCTCGAGTGGGTTCTTGTCCTAGCAACTCTATACAACCTCGAGTAGGTTCTTGTCCTAGCAACTCTATACAACCTCGAGTAGGTTCTTGTCCCTAGCAACTCTATACAACCACGAGTAGGTTCTTATCCTAGCAACTCTATACAACCTCGAGTAGGTTCTTGTCCTAGCAACTCTATACAACATCGAGTAGGATCTTGTCCTAGCAACTCTATACAACCTCGAGTAGGTTCTTGTCCAAGCAACTGTATACAACCTCGAATAGGTTCTTGTCCTAGCAACTCTATACAACCTCGAGTAGGTTCTCGTCCTAGCAACTCTATACAACCTCGAGTAGGTTCTTGACCTAGCAACTCTATACAACCTCGAGTAGGTTCTCGTCCTAGCAACTCTATACAACCTCGAGTAGGTTCTTGTCCTAGCAACTCTATACAACCTCGAGTAGGTTCTTGTCCTAGCAACTCTATACAACCTCGTGTAGGTTCTTGTCCTAGCAACTCTATACAACCTCGAGTAGGTTCTTGTCCTAGCAACTCTATACAACCTCGAGTAGGCTCTTGTCCTAGCAACTGTATACAACCTCGAGTAGGTTCTTGTCCTAGCAACTCTATACAACCTCGAGTAGGTTCTTGTACTAGCAACTGTATACAACCTCGAGTAGGTTCTTGTCCTAGCAACTGTATACAACCTCGAGTAGGTTCTTGTCTTAGCAACTCTATACAACCTCGAGTAGGTTCTTGTCCTAGCAACTCTATACAACCTCGAGTAGGTTCTAGTCCTAGCAACTCTATACAACCTCGAGTAGGTTCTTGTCCTAGCAACTGTATATACAACCTCGAGTAGGTTCTTGTCCTAGCAACTCTATACAACCTCGAGTAGGTTCTTGTCCTAGCAACTGTATACAACCTCGAGTAGGTTCTTGTCCTAGAAACTGTATACAACCTCGAGTAGGTTCTTGTCTTAGCAACTCTATACAACCTCGAGTAGGTTCTTGTCCTAGCAACTCTATACAACCTCGAGTAGGTTCTAGTCCTAGCATCTCTATACAACCTCGAGTAGGTTCTTGTCCTAGCAACTTTATACAACCTCGAGTAGGTTCTTGTCTTAGCAACTCTATACAACCTTGAGTAGGTTCTTGTCCTAGCAACTCTATACAACCTCGAGTAGGTTCTTGTCCTAGCAACTCTATACAACCTCGAGTAGGTTCTTGTCCTAGCAACTCTATAAACCTCGAGTAGGTTCTTGTCCTAGCAAATCTATACAACCTCGAGTAGGTTCTTGTCCTAGCAACTCTATACAACCTCGAGTAGGTTCTTGTCCTAGCAACTCTATACAACCTCGAGTAGGTTCTTTTCCTAGCAACTCTATACAACCACGAGTAGGTTCTTGTCCTAGCAACTCTATACAACCTCGAGTAGGTTCTTGTCCTAGCAACTCTATACAACCTCGAGTAGGTTCTTGTACTAGCAACTCTATACAACCTCGAGTAGGTTCTTGTCCTAGCAACTCTATACAACCTCGAGTAGGTTCTTGTTCTAGCAACTGTATACAACCTCGAGAAGGTTCTTGTCCTAGCAACTCTATACAACCTCCAGTAGGTTCTCGTCCTAGCAACTGTATACAACCTCGAGTAGGTTGTTGTCTTAGCAACTCTATACAACCTCGAGTAGGTTCTCGTCCTAGCAACTCTATACAACCTCGAGTAGGTTTTTGTCCTAGCAACTCTATACAACCTCGAGTAGGTTCTTGTCCTAGCAACTCTATACAACCTCGAGTAGGTTCTTGTCCTAACAACTCTATACAAACTCGAGTAGGTTCTCGTCCTAGCAACTCTATACAAACTCGAGTAGGTTCTTGTCCTAGCAACTCTATACAACCTCGAGTAGGTTCTTGCCCTAGCAACTCTTTACAAGCACGATTAGGTTCTTGTCCTAGCAACTCTATACAACCACGAGTAGGTTCTTGTCCTAGCAACTCTATACAACCTCGAGTAGGTTCTTGTCCTAACAACTCTATACAAACTCGAGTAGGTTTTCGTCCTAGCAACTCTATACAACCTCGAGTAGGTTCTTGTCCTAGCAACTCTATACAACCACGAGTAGGTTCTTGTCCTAGCAACTCTATCAACCTCGAGTAGGTTCTTGTCCTAACAAGTCTATACATACTCGAGTAGGTTTTCGTCCTAGCAACTCTATATAACCTCGAGTAGGTTCTTGTCCTAGCAACTCAATACAACCTCGAGTAGGTTCTTGTCCTAGCAACTCTTTACAACCACGAGTAGGTTCTTGTCCTAGCAACTCTATACAACCACGAGTAGGTTCTTGTCCTAGCAACTCTATACAACCTCGAGTAGGTTCTTGTCCTAGCAACTCTATACAACCTCGAGTAGGTTCTTGTCCTAGCAACTGTATACAACCTCGAGTAGGTTCTTGTCCTAGCAACTGTATACAACCTCGAGTAGGTTCTTGTCCTAGCAACTGTATACAACCTCGAGTACGTTCTTGTCCTAGCAACTCTATACAACCTCGAGTAGGTTCTTGTCCTAGCAACTCTATACAACCTCGAGTAGGTTCTTGTCCTAGCAACTCTATACAACCTCGAGTAGGTTCTTGTCCTAACAACTCTATACAAACTCGAGTAGGTTCTTGTCCTAGCAACTCTATACAACCTCGAGTAGGTTCTTGTCCTAGCAACTCTATACAACCTCGAGTAGGTTCTTGTCCTAGCAACTCTTTACAACCACGAGTAGGTTCTTGTCCTAGCAACTCTATACAACCACGAGTAGGTTCTTGTCCTAGCAACTCTATACAACCACGAGTAGGTTCTTGTCCTAGCAACTCTATACAACCTCGAGTAGGTTCTTGTCCTAGCAACTCTATACAACCTCGAGTAGGTTCTTGTCCTAGCAACTATATACAACCTCGAGTAGGTTCTTGTCCTAGCAACTCTATACAACCTCGAGTAGGTTCTTGTCCTAGCAACTGTATACAACCTCGAGAAGGTTCTTGTCCTGGCAACTCTATACAACCTCGAGTAGGTTCTTGTCCTAGCAACTGTATACAACCTCGAGTAGGTTCTTGTCCTAGCAACTCTATACAACCTCGAGTAGGTTCTTGTCCTAGCAACTCTATACAACCTCGAGTAGGTTCTTGTCCTAGCAACTGTATACAACCTCGAGTAGGTTCTTGTCCTAGCAACTGTATACAACCTCGAGTAGGTTCTTGTCCTAGCAACTGTATACAACCTCGAGTACGTTCTTGTCCTAGCAACTCTATACAACCTCGAGTAGGTTCTTGTCCTTGCAACTCTATACAACCTCGAGTAGGTTCTTGTCCTAGCAACTGTATACAACCTCGAGTAGGTTCTTGTCCTAGCAACTGTATACAACCTCGAGTACGTTCTTGTCCTAGCAACTCTATACAACCTTGAGTAGGTTCTTGTCCTAGCAACTCTATACAACCTCGAGTAGGTTCTTGTCCTAGCAACTCTATACAACCTCGAGTAGGTTCTTGTCCTAACAACTCTATACAACCTCGAGTAGGTTCTTGTCCTAGCAACTCTATACAACCTCGAGTAGGTTCTTGTCCTAGCAACTCTATACAACCTCGAGTAGGTTCTTTTCCTAGCAACTCTATACAACCACGAGTAGGTTCTTGTCCTAGCAACTCTATACAACCTCGAGTAGGTTCTTGTCCTAGCAACTCTATACAACCTCGAGTAGGTTCTTGTACTAGCAACTCTATACAACCTCGAGTAGGTTCTTGTCCTAGCAACTCTATACAACCTCGAGTAGGTTCTTGTTCTAGCAACTCTATACAACCTCGAGTAGGTTCTTGTCCTAGCAACTCTATACAACCTCGAGTAGGTTCTCGTCCTAGCAACTGTATACAACCTCGAGTAGGTTGTTGTCTTAGCAACTCTATACAACCTCGAGTAGGTTCTCGTCCTAGCAACTCTATACAACCTCGAGTAGGTTTTTGTCCTAGCAACTCTATACAACCTCGAGTAGGTTCTTGTCCTAGCAACTCTCTACAACCTCGAGTAGGTTCTTGTCCTAACAACTCTATACAAACTCGAGTAGGTTCTCGTCCTAGCAACTCTATACAAACTCGAGTAGGTTCTTGTCCTAGCAACTCTATACAACCTCGAGTAGGTTCTTGCCCTAGCAACTCTTTACAAGCACGAGTAGGTTCTTGTCCTAGCAACTCTATACAACCACGAGTAGGTTCTTGTCCTAGCAACTCTATACAACCTCGAGTAGGTTCTTGTCCTATCAACTCTTTACAACCACGAGTAGGTTCTTGTCCTAGCAACTCTATACAACCACGAGTAGGTTCTTGTCCTAGCAACTCTATACAACCTCGAGTAGGTTCTTGTCCTAGCAATTCTATACAAGCTCGAGTAGGTTCTTGTCCTAGCAACTGTATACAACCTCGAGTAGGTTCTTGTCCTAGCAACTGTATACAACCTCGAGTAGGTTCTTGTCCTAGCAACTGTATACATGCTCGAGTAGGTTCTTGTCCTAGCAACTCTATACAACCTCGAGTAGGTTCTTGTCCTTGCAACTCTATACAACCTCGAGTAGGTTCTTGTCCTAGCAACTGTATACAACCTCGAGTAGGTTCTTGTCCTAGCAACTGTATACAACCTCGAGTACGTTCTTGTCCTAGCAACTCTATACAACCTCGAGTAGGTTCTTGTCCTAGCAACTCTATACAACCTCGAGTAGGTTCTTGTCCTAGCAACTCTATACAACCTCGAGTAGGTTCTTGTCCTAGCAACTATATACAACCTCGAGTAGGTTCTTGTCCTAGCAACTCTATACAACCTCGAGTAGGTTCTTGTCCTAGCAACTGTATACAACCTCGAGAAGGTTCTTGTCTGGGCAACTCTATACAACCTCGAGTAGGTTCTTGTCCTAGCAACTGTATACAACCTCGAGTAGGTTCTTGTCCTAGCAACTCTATACAACCTCGAGTAGGTTCTTGTCCTAGCAACTCTATACAACCTCGAGTAGGTTCTTGTCCTAGCAACTGTATACAACCTCGAGTAGGTTCTTGTCCTAGCAACTGTATACAACCTCGAGTAGGTTCTTGTCCTAGCAACTGTATACAACCTCGAGTACGTTCTTGTCCTAGCAACTCTATACAACCTCGAGTAGGTTCTTGTCCTTGCAACTCTATACAACCTCGAGTAGGTTCTTGTCCTAGCAACTGTATACAACCTCGAGTAGGTTCTTGTCCTAGCAACTGTATACAACCTCGAGTACGTTCTTGTCCTAGCAACTCTATACAACCTTGAGTAGGTTCTTGTCCTAGCAACTCTATACAACCTCGAGTAGGTTCTTGTCCTAGCAACTCTATACAACCTCGAGTAGGTTCTTGTCCTAACAACTCTATACAACCTCGAGTAGGTTCTTGTCCTAGCAACTCTATACAACCTCGAGTAGGTTCTTGTCCTAGCAACTCTATACAACCTCGAGTAGGTTCTTTTCCTAGCAACTCTATACAACCACGAGTAGGTTCTTGTCCTAGCAACTCTATACAACCTCGAGTAGGTTCTTGTCCTAGCAACTCTATACAACCTCGAGTAGGTTCTTGTACTAGCAACTCTATACAACCTCGAGTAGGTTCTTGTCCTAGCAACTCTATACAACCTCGAGTAGGTTCTTGTTCTAGCAACTCTATACAACCTCGAGTAGGTTCTTGTCCTAGCAACTCTATACAACCTCGAGTAGGTTCTCGTCCTAGCAACTGTATACAACCTCGAGTAGGTTGTTGTCTTAGCAACTCTATACAACCTCGAGTAGGTTCTCGTCCTAGCAACTCTATACAACCTCGAGTAGGTTTTTGTCCTAGCAACTCTATACAACCTCGAGTAGGTTCTTGTCCTAGCAACTCTCTACAACCTCGAGTAGGTTCTTGTCCTAACAACTCTATACAAACTCGAGTAGGTTCTCGTCCTAGCAACTCTATACAAACTCGAGTAGGTTCTTGTCCTAGCAACTCTATACAACCTCGAGTAGGTTCTTGCCCTAGCAACTCTTTACAAGCACGAGTAGGTTCTTGTCCTAGCAACTCTATACAACCACGAGTAGGTTCTTGTCCTAGCAACTCTATACAACCTCGAGTAGGTTCTTGTCCTATCAACTCTTTACAACCACGAGTAGGTTCTTGTCCTAGCAACTCTATACAACCACGAGTAGGTTCTTGTCCTAGCAACTCTATACAACCTCGAGTAGGTTCTTGTCCTAGCAACTCTATACAAGCTCGAGTAGGTTCTTGTCCTAGCAACTGTATACAACCTCGAGTAGGTTCTTGTCCTAGCAACTGTATACAACCTCGAGTAGGTTCTTGTCCTAGCAACTGTATACATGCTCGAGTAGGTTCTTGTCCTAGCAACTCTATACAACCTCGAGTAGGTTCTTGTCCTTGCAACTCTATACAACCTCGAGTAGGTTCTTGTCCTAGCAACTGTATACAACCTCGAGTAGGTTCTTGTCCTAGCAACTGTATACAACCTCGAGTACGTTCTTGTCCTAGCAACTCTATACAACCTCGAGTAGGTTCTTGTCCTAGCAACTCTATACAACCTCGAGTAGGTTCTTGTCCTAGCAACTCTATACAACCTCGAGTAGGTTCTTGTCCTAACAACTCTATACAAACTCGAGTAGGTTCTTGTCCTAGCAACTCTATACAACCTCGAGTAGGTTCTTGTCCTAGCAACTGTATACAACCTCGAGTAGGTTCTTGTCCTAGCAACTGTATACAACCTCGAGTACGTTCTTGTCCTAGCAACTCTATACAACCTCGAGTAGGTTCTTGTCCTTGCAACTCTATACAACCTCGAGTAGGTTCTTGTCCTAGCAACTGTATACAACCTCGAGTAGGTTCTTGTCCTAGCAACTGTATACAACCTCGAGTACGTTCTTGTCCTAGCAACTCTATACAACCTCGAGTAGGTTCTTGTCCTAGCAACTCTATACAACCTCGAGTAGGTTCTTGTCCTAGCAACTCTATACAACCTCGAGTAGGTTCTTGTCCTAACAACTCTATACAAACTCGAGTAGGTTCATGTCCTAGCAACTCTATACAACCTCGAGTAGGTTCTTGTCCTAGCAACTCTATACAACCTCGAGTAGGTTCTTGTCCTAGCAACTCTTTACAACCACGAGTAGGTTCTTGTCCTAGCAACTCTATACAACCACGAGTAGGTTCTTGTCCTAGCAACTCTATACAACCTCAATTAGGTTCTTGTCCTAGCAACTCTATACAACCTCGAGTAGGTTCTTGTCCTAGCAACTCTATACAACCTCGAGTAGGTTCTTGTCCTAGCAACTCTATACAACCTCGAGTAGGTTCTTGTCCTAGCAACTGTATACAACCTCGAGTAGGTTCTTGTCCTGGCAACTCTATACAACCTCGAGTAGGTTCTTGTCCTAGCAACTGTATACAACCTCGAGTAGGTTCTTGTCCTAGCAACTCTATACAACCTCGAGTAGGTTCTTGTCCTAGCAACTCTATACAACATCGAGTAGGATCTTGTCCTAGCAACTCTATACAACCTCGAGTAGGTTCTTGTCCAAGCAACTGTATACAACCTCGAGTAGGTTCTTGTCCTAGCAACTCTATACAACCTCGAGTAGGTTCTCGTCCTAGCAACTCTATACAACCTCGAGTAGGTTCTTGTCCTAGCAACTCTATACAACCTCGAGTAGGTTCTCGTCCAAGCAACTCTATACAACCTCGAGTAGGTTCTTGTCCTAGCAACTCTATACAACCTCGAGTAGGTTCTTGTCCTAGCAACTCTATACAACCTCGAGTAGGTTCTTGTCCTAACAACTCTATACAAACTCGAGTAGGTTCTTGTCCTAGCAACTCTATACAACCTCGAGTAGGTTCTTGTCCTAGCAACTCTATACAACCTCGAGTAGGTTCTTGTCCTAGCAACTCTTTACAACCACGAGTAGGTTCTTGTCCTAGCAACTCTATACAACCACGAGTAGGTTCTTGTCCTAGCAACTCTATACAACCTCGAGTAGGTTCTTGTCCTAGCAACCCTATACAACCTCGAGTAGGTTCTTGTCCTAGCAACTCTATACAACCTCGCGTAGGTTCTTGTCCTAGCAACTCTATACAACCTCGAGTAGGTTCTTGTCCTAGCAACTGTATACAACCTCGAGTAGGTTCTTGTCCTAGCAACTGTATACAACCTCGAGTAGGTTCTTGTCCTAGCAACTGTATACAACCTCGAGTACGTTCTTGTCCTAGCAACCCTATACAACCTCGAGTAGGTTCTTGTCCTAGCAACTCTATACAACCTCGCGTAGGTTCTTGTCCTAGCAACTCTATACAACCTCGAGTAGGTTCTTGTCCTAGCAACTGTATACAACCTCGAGTAGGTTCTTGTTCTAGCAACTGTATACAACCTCGAGTAGGTTCTTGTCCTAGCAACTGTATACAACCTCGAGTAGGTTCTTGTCCTAGCAACTCTATACAACCTCGAGTAGGTTCTTGTCCTAGCAACTCTATACAACCTCGAGTAGGTTCTTGTCCTAGCAACTGTATACAACCTCGAGTAGGTTCTTGTCCTAGCAACTGTATACAACCTCGAGTAGGTTCTTGTCCTAGCAACTGTATACAACCTCGAGTACGTTCTTGTCCTAGCAACTCTATACAACCTCGAGTAGGTTCTTGTCCTTGCAACTCTATACAACCTCGAGTAGGTTCTTGTCCTAGCAACTGTATACAACCTCGAGTAGGTTCTTGTCCTAGCAACTGTATACAACCTCGGGTACGTTCTTGTCCTAGCAACTCTATACAACCTCGAGTAGGTTCTTGTCCTAGCAACTCTATACAACCTCGAGTAGGTTCTTGTCCTAGCAACTCTATACAACCTCGAGTAGGTTCTTGTCCTAGTAACTCTATACAACCTCGAGTAGGTTCTTGTCCTAGCAACTCTATACAACCTCGAGTAGGTTCTTGTCCTAGCAACTCTATACAACCTCGAGTAGGTTCTTTTCCTAGCAACTCTATACAACCACGAGTAGGTTCTTGTCCTAGCAACTCTATACAACCTCGAGTAGGTTCTTGTCCTAGCAACTCTATACAACCTCGAGTAGGTTCTTGTACTAGCAACTCTATACAACCTCGAGTAGGTTCTTGTCCTAGCAACTCTATACAACCTCGAGTAGGTTCTTGTTCTAGCAACTCTATACAACCTCGAGTAGGTTCTTGTCCTAGCAACTCTATACAACCTCGAGTAGGTTCTCGTCCTAGCAACTGTATACAACCTCGAGTAGGTTGTTGTCTTAGCAACTCTATACAACCTCGAGTAGGTTCTCGTCCTAGCAACTCTATACAACCTCGAGTAGGTTTTTGTCCTAGCAACTCTATACAACCTCGAGTAGGTTCTTGTCCTAGCAACTCTATACAACCTCGAGTAGGTTCTTGTCCTAACAACTCTATACAATCTCGAGTAGGTTCTCGTCCTAGCAACTCTATACAAACTCGAGTAGGTTCTTGTCCTAACAACTCTATACAACCTCGAGTAGGTTCTTGCCCTAGCAACTCTTTACAAGCACGAGTAGGTTCTTGTCCTAGCAACTCTATACAACCACGAGTAGGTTCTTGTCCTAGCAACTCTATACAACCTCGAGTAGGTTCTTGTCCTAACAACTCTATACAAACTCGAGTAGGTTTTCGTCCTAGCAACTCTATACAACCTCGAGTAGGTTCTTGTCCTAGCAACTCTATACAACCACGAGTAGGTTCTTGTCCTAGCAACTCTATCAACCTCGAGTAGGTTCTTGTCCTAACAACTCTATACAAACTCGAGTAGGTTTTCGTCCTAGCAACTCTATATAACCTCGAGTAGGTTCTTGTCCTAGCAACTCAATACAACCTCGAGTAGGTTCTTGTCCTAGCAACTCTTTACAACCACGAGTAGGTTCTTGTCCTAGCAACTCTATACAACCACGAGTAGGTTCTTGTCCTAGCAACTCTATACAACCTCGAGTAGGTTCTTGTCCTAGCAACTCTATACAAGCTCGAGTAGGTTCTTGTCCTAGCAACTGTATACAACCTCGAGTAGGTTCTTGTCCTAGCAACTGTATACAACCTCGAGTAGGTTCTTGTCCTAGCAACTGTATACATGCTCGAGTAGGTTCTTGTCCTAGCAACTCTATACAACCTCGAGTAGGTTCTTGTCCTTGCAACTCTATACAACCTCGAGTAGGTTCTTGTCCTAGCAACTGTATACAACCTCGAGTAGGTTCTTGTCCTAGCAACTGTATACAACCTCGAGTACGTTCTTGTCCTAGCAACTCTATACAACCTCGAGTAGGTTCTTGTCCTAGCAACTCTATACAACCTCGAGTAGGTTCTTGTCCTAGCAACTCTATACAACCTCGAGTAGGTTCTTGTCCTAACAACTCTATACAAACTCGAGTAGGTTCTTGTCCTAGCAACTCTATACAACCTCGAGTAGGTTCTTGTCCTAGCAACTCTATACAACCTCGAGTAGGTTCTTGTCCTAGCAACTCTTTACAACCACGAGTAGGTTCTTGTCCTAGCAACTCTATACAACCACGAGTAGGTTCTTGTCCTAGCAACTCTATACAACCACGAGTAGGTTCTTGTCCTAGCAACTCTATACAACCTCGAGTAGGTTCTTGTCCTAGCAACTCTATACAACCTCGAGTAGGTTCTTGTCCTAGCAACTCTATACAACCTCGAGTAGGTTCTTGTCCTAGCAACTCTATACAACCTCGAGTAGGTTCTTGTCCTAGCAACTGTATACAACCTCGAGAATGTTCTTGTCCTGGCAACTCTATACAACCTCGAGTAGGTTCTTGTCCTAGCAACTGTATACAACCTCGAGTAGGTTCTTGTCCTAGCAACTCTATACAACATCGAGTAGGTTCTTGTCCTAGCAACTCTATACAACCTCGAGTAGGTTCTTGTCCTAGCAACTCTATACAACCTCGAGTAGGTTCTTGTCCTAGCAACTGTATACAACCTCGAGTAGGTTCTTGTCCTAGCAACTGTATACAACCTCGAGTACGTTCTTGTCCTAGCAACTCTATACAACCTCGAGTAGGTTCTTGTCCTTGCAACTCTATACAACCTCGAGTAGGTTCTTGTCCTAGCAACTGTATACAACCTCGAGTAGGTTCTTGTCCTAGCAACTGTAAACAACCTCGAGTACGTTCTTGTCCTAGCAACTCTATACAACCTCGAGTAGGTTCTTGTCCTAGCAACTCTATACAACCTCGAGTAGGTTCTTGTCCTAGCAACTCTATACAACCTCGAGTAGGTTCTTGTCCTAACAACTCTATGCAAACTCGAGTAGGTTCTTGTCCTAGCAACTCTATACAACCTCGAGTAGGTTCTTGTCCTAGCAACTCTATACAACCTCGAGTAGGTTCTTGTCCTAGCAACTCTTTACAACCACGAGTAGGTTCTTGTCCTAGCAACTCTATACAACCACGAGTAGGTTCTTGTCCTAGCAACTCTATACAACCTCGAGTAGGTTCTTGTCCTAGCAACTCTATACAACCTCGAGTAGGTTCTTGTCCTAGCAACTCTATACAACCTCGAGTAGGTTCTTGTCCTAGCAACTCTATACAACCTCGAGTAGGTTCTTGTCCTAGCAACTGTATACAACCTCGAGTAGGTTCTTGTCCTGGCAACTCTAAACAACCTCGAGTAGGTTCTTGTCCTAGCAACTGTATACAACCTCGAGTAGGTTCTTGTCCTAGCAACTCTATACAACCTCGAGTAGGTTCTTGTCCTAGCAACTGTATACAACATCGAGTAGGATCTTGTCCTAGCAACTCTATACAACCTCGAGTATGTTCTTGTCCAAGCAACTGTATACAACCTCGAGTAGGTTCTTGTCCTAGCAACTCTATACAACCTCGAGTAGGTTCTCGTCCTAGCAACTCTATACAACCTCGAGTAGGTTCTTGTCCTAGCAACTCAATACAACCTCGAGTAGGTTCTCGTCCTAGCAAATCTATACAACCTCGAGTAGGTTCTTGTCCTAGCAACTCTATACAACCTCGAGTAGGTTCTTGTCCTAGCAACTCTATACAACCTCGAGTAGGTTCTTGTCCTAACAACTCTATACAAACTCGAGTAGGTTCTTGTCCTAGCAACTCTATACAACCTCGAGTAGGTTCTTGTCCTAGCAACTCTATACAACCTCGAGTAGGTTCTTGTCCTAGCAACTCTTTACAACCACGAGTAGGTTCTTGTCCTAGCAACTCTATACAACCACGAGTAGGTTCTTGTCCTAGCAACTCTATACAACCTCGAGTAGGTTCTTGTCCTAGCAACCCTATACAACCTCGAGTAGGTTCTTGTCCTAGCAACTCTATACAACCTCGCGTAGGTTCTTGTCCTAGCAACTCTATACAACCTCGAGTAGGTTCTTGTCCTAGCAACTGTATACAACCTCGAGTAGGTTCTTGTTCTAGCAACTGTATACAACCTCGAGTATGTTCTTGTCCTAGCAACTGTATACAACCTCGAGTACGTTCTTGTCCTTGCAACTCTATACAACCTCGAGTAGGTTCTTGTCCTAGCAACTCTATACAACCTCGAGTAGGTTCTTGTCCTAGCAACTCTATACAACCTCGAGTAGGTTCTTGTCTTAGCAACTCTATACAACCTCGAGTAGGTTCTTGTCCTAGCAACTCTATACAACCTCGAGTAGGTTCTTGTCCTAGCAACTCTATACAACCTCGAGTAGGTTCTTGTCCTAGCAACTCTATACAACCTCGTGTAGGTTCTTGTCCTAGCAACTCTATACAACCTCGAGTAGGTTCTTGTCCTAGCAACTCTATACAACCTCGAGTAGGTTCTTGTCCTAGCAACTGTATACAACCTCGAGTAGGTTCTTGTCCTAGCAACTCTATACAACCTCGAGTAGGTTCTTGTCCTAGCAACTGTATACAACCTCGAGTAGGTTCTTGTCCTAGCAACTGTATACAACCTCGAGTAGGTTCTTGTCTTAGCAACTCTATACAACCTCGAGTAGGTTCTTGTCCTAGCAACTCTATACAACCTCCAGTAGGTTCTAGTCCTAGCAACTCTATACAACCTCGAGTAGGTTCTTGTCCTAGCAACTGTATATACAACCTCGAGTAGGTTCTTGTCCTAGCAACTCTATACAACCTCGAGTAGGTTCTTGTCCTAGCAACTGTATACAACCTCGAGTAGGTTCTTGTCCTAGCAACTGTATACAACCTCGAGTAGGTTTTTGTCTTAGCAACTCTATACAACCTCGAGTAGGTTCTTGTCCTAGCAACTCTATACAACTTCGAGTAGGTTCTAGTCCTAGCATCTCTATACAAACTCGAGTAGGTTCTTGTCCTAGCAACTTTATACAACCTCGAGTAGGTTCTTGTCTTAGCAACTCTATACAACCTTGAGTAGGTTCTTGTCCTAGCAACTCTATACAACCTCGAGTAGGTTCTAGTCCTAGCATCTCTATACAACCTCGAGTAGGTTCTTGTCCTAGCAACTCTATACAACCTCGAGTAGGTTCTTGTCCTAGCAACTCTATACAACCTCGAGTAGGTTCTTGTCCTAGCAACTCTATACAACCACGAGTAGGTTCTTTTCCTAGCAACTCTATACAACCTCGAGTAGGTTCTTGTCCTAGCAACTCTATACAACATCGAGTAGGATCTTGTCCTAGCAACTCTATACAACCTCGAGTAGGTTCTTGTCCAAGCAACTGTATACAACCTCGAATAGGTTCTTGTCCTAGCAACTCTATACAACCTCGAGTAGGTTCTCGTCCTAGCAACTCTATACAACCTCGAGTAGGTTCTTGTCCTAGCAACTCTATACAACCTCGAGTAGGTTCTCGTCCTAGCAACTCTATACAACCTCGAGTAGGTTCTTGTCCTAGCAACTCTATACAACCTCGAGTAGGTTCTTGTCCTAGCAACTCTATACAACCTCGAGTAGGTTCTTGTCCTAACAACTCTATACAAACTCGAGTAGGTTCTTGTCCTAGCAACTCTATACAACCTCGAGTAGGTTCGTGTCCTAGCAACTCTATACAACCTCGAGTAGGTTCTTGTCCTAGCAACTCTTTACAACCACGAGTAGGTTCTTTTCCTAGCAACTCTATACAACCACGAGTAGGATCTTGTCCTAGCAACTCTATACAACCTCGAGTAGGTTCTTGTCCTTGCAACTCTATACAACCTCGAGTAGGTTCTTGTCCTAGCAACTCTATACAACCTCGAGTAGGTTCTTGTCCTAGCAACTCTATACAACCTCGAGTAGGTTCTTGTCCTAGCAACTGTATACAACCTCGAGTAGGTTCTTGTCCTGGCAACTCTATACAACCTCGAGTAGGTTCTTGTCCTAGCAACTCTATACAACCTCGAGTACGTTCTTGTCCTAGCAACTCTATACAACCTCGAGTAGGTTCTTGTCCTAGCAACTCTATACAACCTCGAGTAGGTTCTTGTCCTAGCAACTATACAACCTCGAGTAGGTTCTTGTCTTAGCAACTCTATACAACCTCAAGTAGGTTCTTGTCCTAGCAACTCTATACAACCTCGAGTAGGTTCTTGTCCTAGCAACTCTATACAACCTCGAGTAGGTTCTTGTACTAGCAACTCTATACAACCTCGAGTAGGTTCTTGTCCTAGCAACTCTATACAACCTCGAGTAGGTTCTTGTCCTAGCAACTCTATACAACCTCGAGTAGGTTCTTGTCCTAGCAACTCTATACAACCTCGAGTAGGTTCTCGTCCTAGCAACTGTATACAACCTCGAGTAGGTTGTTGTCTTAGCAACTCTATACAACCTCGAGTAGGTTCTCGTCCTAGCAACTCTATACAACCTCGAGTAGGTTCTTGTCCTAGCAACTCTATACAACCTCGAGTAGGTTCTTGTCCTAGCAACTCTATACAACCTCGAGTAGGTTCTTGTCCTAACAACTCTATACAAACTCGAGTAGGTTCTCGTCCTAGCAACTCTATACAAACTCGAGTAGGTTCTTATCCTAGCAACTCTATACAACCTCGAGTAGGTTCTTGTCCTAGCAACTCTTTACAAGCACGAGTAGGTTCTTTTCCTAGCAACTCTATACAACCACGAGTAGGTTCTTGTCCTAGCAACTCTATACAACCTCGAGTAGGTTCTTGTCCTAGCAACTCTATACAACCTCGAGTAGGTTTTTGTCCTAACAACTCTATACAAACTCGAATAGGTTCTTGTCCTAGCAACTCTATACAACCTCGAGTAGGTTCTTGTCCTAGCAACTCTTTACAACCACGAGTAGGTTCTTGTCCTAGCAACTCTATACAACCACGAGTAGGTTCTTGTCCTAGCAACTCTATACAACCTCGAGTAGGTTCTTGTCCTAGCAACTCTATACAACCTCGAGTAGGTTCTTGTCCTAGCAACTGTATACAACCTCGAGTAGGTTCTTGTCCTAGCAACTGTATACAACCTCGAGTAGGTTCTTGTCTTAGCAACTGTATACAACCTCGAGTACGTTCTTGTCCTAGCAACTCTATACAACCTCGAGTAGGTTCTTGTCCTAGCAACTCTACACAACTTCGAGTAGGTTCTTGTCCTAGCAACTCTATACAACCTCGAGTAGGTTCTTGTCCTAGCAACTCTATACAACCTCGAGTAGGTTCTTGTCCTAACAACTCTATACAAACTCGAGTAGGTTCTTGTCCTAGCAACTCTATACAACCTCGAGTAGGTTCTTGCCCTAGCAACTCTATACAATCTCGAGTAGGTTCTTGTCCTAGCAACTCTTTACAACCACGAGTAGGTTCTTGTCCTAGCAACTCTATACAACCACGAGTAGGTTCTTGTCCTAGCAACTCTATACAACCTCGAGTAGGTTCTTGTCCTAGCAACTCTATACAACCTCGAGTAGGTTCTTGTCCTAGCAACTCTATACAACCTCGAGTAGGTTCTTGTCCTAGCAACTCTATACAACCTCGAGTAGGTTCTTCTCCTAGCAACTGTATACAACCTCGAGTAGGTTCTTGTCCTGGCAACTCTATACAACCTCGAGTAGGTTCTTGTCCTAGCAATTGTATACAACCTCGAGTACGTTCTTGTCCTAGCAACTCTATACAACCTCGAGTAGGTTCTTGTCCTAGCAACTCTATGCAACCTCGAGTAGGTTCTTGTCCTAGCAACTCTATACAACCTCGAGTAGGTTCTTGTCCTAGAAACTCTATACAACCTCGTGTAGGTTCTTGTCCTAGCAACTCTATACAACCTCGAGTAGGTTCTTGTCCTAGCAACTCTATACAACCTCGAGTAGGCTCTTGTCCTAGCAACTGTATACAACCTCGAGTAGGTTCTTGTCCTAGCAACTCTATACAACCTCGAGTAGGTTCTTGTCATAGCAACTGTATACAACCTCGAGTAGGTTCTTGTCCTAGCAACTGTATACAACCTCGAGTAGGTTCTTGTCTTAGCAACTCTATACAACCTCGAGTAGGTTCTTGTCCTAGCAACTCTATACAACCTCGAGTAGGTTCTAGTCCTAGCAACTCTATACAACCTCGAGTAGGTTCTTGTCCTAGCAACTGTATATACAACCTCGAGTAGGTTCTCGTCCTAGCAACTCTATACAACCTCGAGTAGGTTCTTGTCCTAGCAACTCTATACAACCTCGAGTAGGTTCTTGTCCTAGCAACTCTATACAACCTCGAGTAGGTTCTAGTCCTAGCAACTCTATACAACATCGAGTAGGTTCTTGTCCTAGCAACTTTATATACAACCTCGAGTAGGTGCTTGTCCTAGCAACTGTATACAATCTCGAGTAGGTTCTTGTCCTAGCAACTGTATACAACCTCGAGTAGGTTCTTGTCCTAGCAACTCTATACAACCTCGAGTAGGTTCTTGTCTTAGCAACTGTATACAACCTCGAGTAGGTTCTTGTCCTAGCAACTCTATACAACCTCGAGTAGGTTCTAGTCCTAGCAACTCTATACAACCTCGAGTAGGTTCTTGTCCTAGCAACTTTATACAACCTCGAGTAGGTTCTTGTCTTAGCAACTCTATACAACCTTGATTAGATTCTTGTCCTAGCAACTGTATACAACCTCGAGTAGGTTCTTGTCCTAGCAACTCTATACAACCTCGAGTAGGTTCTTGTCCTAGCAACTCTATACAACTTCGAGTAGGTTCTTGTCCTAGCAACTCTATACAACCTCGAGTAGGTTCTTGTCCTAGCAACTCTATACAACCTCGAGTAGGTTCTTGTCCTAGCAACTCTATACAACCTCGAGTAGGTTCTTGTCCTAGCAACTCTATACAACCTCGAGTAGGTTCTTGTCCTAGCAGCTCTATACAACCACGAGTAGGTTCTTGTCCTAGCAACTCAATACAACCACGAGTAGGTTCTTGTCCTAGCAACTCTATACAACCACGAGTAGGTTCTTGTCCTAGCAACTCTATACAACCACGAGTAGGTTCTTGTCCTAGCAACTCTATACAACCTCGAGTAGGTTCTCGTCCTAGCAACTCTATATAACCTCGAGTAGGTTCTTGTCCTAGCAACTTGATACAACCTCGAGTAGGTTCTTGTCTTAGCAACTCTATACAACCTCGAGTAGGTTCTTGTCCTAGCAACTCTATACAACCTCGAGTAGGTTCTTGTCCTAGCAACTCTATACAACTTCGAGTAGGTTCTTGTCCTAGCAACTCTATACAACCTCGAGTAGGTTCTTGTCCTAGCAACTCTATACAACCTCGAGTAGGTTCTTGTCCTAGCATCTTTATACAAACTCGAGTAGGTTCTTGTCCTAGCAACTGTATACAACCTCGAGTAGGTTCTTGTCCTAGCAACTCTATACAACCTCGAGTAGGTTCTTGTCCTATCAACTCTATACAACCTCAAGTAGGTTCTTGTCCTAGCAACTCTATACAACCACGAGTAGGTTCTTGTCCTAGCAACTCTATACAACCTCGAGTAGGTTCTTGTCCTAGCAACTCTATACAACCTCGAGTAGGTTCTTGTCCTAACAACTCTATACAACCTCGAGTAGGTTCTTGTCCTAGCAACTCTATACAACCTCGAGTAGGTTCTTGCCCTAGCAACTGTATACAACCTCGAGTAGGTTCTTGTCCTAGCAACTGTATACAACCTCGAGTAGGTTCTTGTCCTAGCAACTGTATACAACCTCGAGTAGGTTCTTGTCCTAGCAACTCTATACAACCTCGAGTAGGTTCTTGTCCTAGCAACTCTATACAACCTCGAGTAGGTTCTTGTCCTAGCAACTCTATACAACCTCGAGTAGGTTCTTGTCCTAGCAACTCTATACAACCTCGAGTAGGTTCTTGTCTTAGCAACTCTATACAACCTCGAGTAGGTTCTTGTCCTAGCAACTCTATAAACCTCGAGTAGGTTCTTGTCCTAGCAACTCTATACAACCTCGAATAGGTTCTTGTCCTAGCAACTCTATACAACCTCGTGTAGGTTCGTGTCCTAGCAACTCTATACAACCTCGAATAGGTTCTTGTCCTAGCAACTCTATACAACCTCGAGTAGGTTCTTGTCCTAGCAACTGTATACAACCTCGAGTAGGTTCTTGTCCTAGCAACTCTATACAACCTCGAGTAGGTTCTTGTCCTAGCAACTGTATACAACCTCGAGTAGGTTCTTGTCCTAGCAACTGTATACAACCTCGAGTAGGTTCTTGTCTTAGCAACTCTATACAACCTCGAGTAGGTTCTTGTCCTAGCAACTCTATAGAACCTCGAGTAGGTTCTAGTCCTAGCAACTCTATACAACCTCGAGTAGGTTCTTGTCCTAGCAACTTTATATACAACCTCCAGTAGGTTCTTGTCCTAGCAACACTATACAACCTCGAGTAGGTTCTTGTCCTAGCAACTCTATACAACCTCGAGTAGGTTCTTGTCCTAGCAACTGTATACAACCTCGAGTAGGTTCTTGTCTTAGCAACTCTATACAACCTCGAGTAGGTTCTTGTCCTAGCAACTCTATACAACCTCGAGTAGGTTCTTGTCCTAGCAACTCTATACAACCTCGAGTAGGTTCTTGTCCTAGCAACTCTATACAACCTCGAGTAGGTTCTTGTCCTAGTAACTCTATACAACCTCGAGTAGGTTCTTGTCCTAGCAACTCTATACAACCTCGAGTAGGTTCTTGTCCTAGCAACTCTATACAACCATGAGTAGGTTCTTGTCCTAGCAACTCTATACAACCTCGAGTAGGTTCTTGTCCTAGCAACTCTATACAATCTCGAGTAGGTTCTTGTCCTAGCAACTCTATACAACCTCGAGTAGGTTCTTGTCCTAGCAACTCTATACAACCTCGAGTAGGTTCTCGTCCTAGCAACTTTATACAACCTCGAGTAGGTTCTTGTCCTAGCAACTCTATACAACCTCGAGTAGGTTCTTGTCCTAGCAACTTTATACAACCTCGAGTAGGTTCTCGTCCTAGCAACTCTATACAACCTCGAGTAGGTTCTTGTCCTAGCAACTTTGCCCAATTAAATGTAAATCTGCCAAGTGTTTTCCTCATTTTAATTCCTAAAAAGACATGATCCAGAATCTGCGGCCAAACTTCTTTTCGGATGATTGATTGGGAGCAATTGTGTTTATATTTTAGAAAAGTGGTGTTTGTTCAGCAAATTAAACAGGATTAGCAGTGATTTAGCAGTGATCATGATAACAACTCCCCTTGGTAAGTGCAATGTTTTCATCATTTTTACCTCTTTTTGTCAAATTATTTTAAAAATTATATTATATAATTGTCAGAGTCTTGCGTAGGGCAAGATAAGTAGCTCGTTTTCTGGCAAGTGTGAAGCAGTATCAAACTATCAAATCACACGAAGTGAATATCCGAAACTGTTATTTACAAGCTTTATTTACGCGCTGCATTCATTATCGCACAGACATCGCGCAATGACAATCCATAGCAATCATTACAGCATGAACAATATCAATACAATACATAAGGATACATGCAATCAATATACATATCACTTACACGCCAAAATGCTCAAGCGTTCGAACCAGTCTCCCACTGTCACACAGGCTCGCTCTCAATACAGATTCAAAACCACTCGCAGACTCATGCGACCTGTCCATACAAACGCCTAACCCGGTCTGCCTGGCCTTTCGTTCTACACGCTAGTCGGCGCTCAAGTCAGCTGGTGTGACCCCTGCAAGGTTCACGGGGTGTACCGCTGACCAGCGGTTATCTTAGCGTCGCTCAGTTGCTGTGCTTGGCTGCTTATACGAGCGTCGTCGAAGACGCCGCATTCCCTCTGTAGTGTTTAACATCACTCAGGGTTGCGCGTTGTTATGTCGCCTGGCGTTGGCACCGCCAACGCGTCGCAACCTCAGATGTGAGACTTTGACACTCTCCACACCCCTTTTTCATGAAAGGATTTCCTTTCATGTACAATATACATAGGTGTTATTAAACTTGTCAAAATCGAACATTGTATTTCGTCTACATAACTTACTAGTTATTATAAATATATAGAAGTGAATAGTAAACAATATGTATACAACAATTATGTTGCACCATGAAGTACAACAGTCAAGTACAATCTATTTGATGGACATTACCTCGCTGTGACACAGCTAGTCCGGTAGGTCACGGCTAAACTGGCCCCTACCTCCACAACCAAGAACAAAAATACTAAAATCATCAGGTTAAACTGTGAGCATCTCCCTCTGAGATAGCTCCATCATCAGATCTCTGTTTAGAGTTTCTAATGAAGGTCAACAGTTTTGACAATATATTGTCCATATGTAAATGACGTCACATTGACGTGTTATCTATCATGTACACATGTTAATGGTTACAATACATATTTACACGTCACCAAGAATTTAGAGTACTGTCCCTTTGTTATTATACAAAAAATTTAGGAACAATGATTTATCGTCGTTTACATGACATAAATTATCACTACAAATTTATTTCTTAGTGTCATAATTTGATACTTATTGACAAATGTGCACAAAAAGTCACGTTTGTAAAGAAGTAATCAAGTTACGATGCTGAGATTACATATTATAACGATCGACATATACAATTCCGTATATGGAAATATTTTAAATCACATTTTAATACAATCGTCATAAATTTATAGACTTTTTAGTGTAGTCTACTAACTTTTAAATTAATATGCAAAAAATACCGGAAGTATACAGCTGTGCTATTTTACACATGTGTTGTGGTGTCATTCACACGACGTTGTTCCGTTCTGGATGGATATTATATAAACGGAGTATTAGTTGTTACTATCAGCTGTTGGATCGTTTCTTCCGCCTTCTGCTCGGATTGTAATGTCGCAGTCTTCTTTCGTACCTTGTTAAAACGTCTTGGACACATCGGTCTGGATACATTTAGGATTACTTCACGCTGAAGTGGCTTGGTAAGTTCCTGGATCCTGTAGTGTTGTCCAGTGACACTTGTCTTTGTAGTGTCTGGTTGTTACAATATTTATGTATTTACAATAATAATCACATTCTTTCTCATACCTTACAGTTATACAACACATTAGTTTACATAATAATGATTCCATTCTTTCACATATCTCACAATTATACACGCACTCATTCGCATAATAATGATAATAATAAGAATCCAAATATGTACATAAGTTATATACATTGGGAGATACAATCTACCCCATCACATTGTTGTACACAGCGTTACTGACACATTGTCACAATTGGCTGTGGTACTGAGCACTATCTACGTTGCAGTTTTATACACCCTCTGCACTGTGCTCTGGTGTTGACTGGGTATTAGGTTCGTCGTATGGGCATCTCGACAAAAGATCTGCAAGACAGTTTTGGGAACCCTTTATATGGTTAATCTCATAGCTATAGTCCTGCAGAAGAAGGGACCATCTTGCCACCTTGCTGTTACTTGGCGTTCCTCTGGTAACAATTGTCAGCGGGCTATTATCTGTTTCAATAATGAAATGTTTACCTAAAAGAAATCTAGAAAGTTTACGTACCGAAAATACCATGGCAAGAGCCTCGTGTTCCGGTGTATTGTAATTTCGTTCGCTGGTGTTCAGTTTTCGAGAGACGTAGTATACTGGGTACAAGATTTGGTCGTGTTCCTGGAGAAGCACACCTCCAATGGCTACGGAGCTCGCGTCACATCTTAATCTAAAAGTAATATTCAAATTTGGCAATTTTAGAATAGGTGCTCTAGAAAAATATGAAAGAAGCTTCGTAAATGCTGGCCTCAAACATTCGCTGTTTACTATAACATTGGGATGTTATTTGTTAGTAAATCAGTGAAACATTTGGTCAATTCAGCAAAATGAGGAATAAATTGTCTATAATAGTTTAAAAGACCTAACACACTTCGCAACTGTTTCTTCGTTGTCGGAAGCGACAATTTCAAACTTCTAGACATGATGTTATCGTCAGTTGATATAAAACCATTTGAGATATTATAGCCCAAAAATGATATTTCCTGAAAGGCTATATCAACTTTGGAAGGTTTTACAGTCAGTCTATGATGTCTAATCCTATCAAATGTCTGCTGTAGTGCTGTTATGTGATCTGTCATGTCCTTTGTGTGTATGCAAATGTCGTCCATGTACCAAATGATGTTAGCAATGTCTGTCAAAAGAATTCTTGTCATTCTGACGAAGGTAGCCGGTGCATTGACTAATCCGAAAGGTAGTTTACACCATTCGTATAAACCCCACGGTGTGGCAAATGCAGTCAGATGTATACTGTCAGGATGTACAGCTATCTGCCAGTAACCTTTTGTTATGTCAAGTTTAGTAAAATAACGTGAGTCAGATAGTTCAGTCAGGATGTCTTCACAGTTGCTCATCGGTTCTAAATCCAACTGTGTAATGCTGTTGAGCTTACGATAGTCCACACAGAGTCTGATAGTTTTGTCCTTTTTCCTTACTAAAACTATTGGTGAACAAAAATGAGATTGTGAACGTCGAATGATATGATTTGCTTCTAAATCAATGATTTCTTGATGTAATTTTTCCTTATAGTGTATAGGGATAGAATACGGTCTACACTTGATAGGAATGTCGGATGTCAAGATGATTTGGTGCTGAACTAAATCTGTCTGTCCTGGGCTGTCAGAAAAGTTCGTCTTGTATTCTTGTATCAGTTGTCTGCAACTGTCAGTCTGTGTCTGCGTCAGTTTAGGATTTACCTTAATGTCCTGTAAGTTGGTCGTCGTGTCAAGAACTGGTGTCGGTATCTCATCAGTGTCGTTGTCGTCCGTCTGGTCCACTATGGTGGTGCCTGCTGCCGTTTCTACTTGGTCGTCTTGCCTGTGGTAATATGGTTTGAGCATGTTAATGTGTAAAATTTTGTGTTTGTCCCTAACTGCAATTTCGTAATCTACCGTCGAAATTTGTCGTAGTACTTTGAACGGTCCTTGCCATGAGTCAGTGAGGAGATGTCTATCACTTGACAAAAGAAGAAGAACGTCCTGTCCTGGTGTCAGTGTAATAGTTCTATTTCCTCTGTTAGCATATTGTCGGTAGATAGCTCCTGATTTTTGGAGAACTTCTTTAGCTAACACACATGATTTCATAATTCTGTCACGCAATGATGTTACATGTTCATATGACGAAATGGGTTTAGGTAAAGTTGTACTTTCAGTCAACATAGATTCATACAAAGATAATGGGCCGCGTGGTTGTGCACCATATAACATTTCAAACGGTGAGAACCCAGTGCTGGAATGGGGAACTTCCCTAAATGCAAACAAAATTGCAGGCAGATAAGTATCCCAATCTTCAGGGTGTTCTTGGGTTACTTTAGAGAGCATATGTTTCATATCGCCGTTAATCTTTTCCACGATACCGGTCGAATGCGGGTGATAGGGACTGTTGAAGCATTGTTTAACCCCCAACATCTTGGTAAAGGCTTGTGTAGCTGAGGCAATAAACTGGCTACCCCGATCTGAAAGGATGGTGTCAGGGAAACCTACCCTAGCAAAAATATGAAAGAACACTTCCATGATATCTTTGGAAGTTATGTTCTTCATTGGAATCGCTTCTGGCCAACGACTGCATAGATCAATGAGTGTTACAATGTACCTATTACCTCTCGATGTTACATGGTTAAGAGGACCAACTATATCGACCGAGATCTTTTCAAACGGTCTACTAGCCAAATCAGTAACTTGCAATTCAGCTTGTGGGTGTTTACCCTTTTTGACAAGCTTTTGGCAGATGTCACACGATCTGCAATACTGTTTGGTATCGTTGCAAAACTTAGGCCAATAAAATTGAGTAAGTAACCTTGCTCTAGTTTTAGCATACGCCATGTGTCCTGCAAAGGGTATGTCATGAGCTATATTCAATGCTTGTTTGCGGTTTTCTAACGGTAGCACTGTTTGTTCTATACTGCTGGCACCTTTGGTGTAGTACCGTGTTAGAATTCCGTTCTTCAGAGCAAAGTACCATTGAGCATTCTTTGCTACTCTTGGTTTTTGGCCTACAAGTTTAAAATACTTTTGCAAAGATCGATCGGCTTTCTGAGATGTTATAAACTTCTTCCTAGTTGTTTCAGGAGATGTTACAACTGGACTTACTCGTTGTAAAGCCTCTGTCTGATCGATTTGATCTTGCATCTGTGCAGTAGATCTAGTTACTGCATTTATTACATCACAACGATCATTCTCATAACACGTTGATGTCACATTCACAGAATTACATGTATGTTCTGGCGAAGCCAGATTGGCATTTGTACATTCAATTACAGGTGGTAATACATCATGAATGGTGGTTTGTGATGAAGGTGAAATGGTAGTATCAATATTACAAATGACAGTTGATGTAATACTGTCATGTGGCATGTCATTCACTTCAGGAAGGTTTCCAATGATAACATCGCAACAAGGATTTGTTAATGCTGCGCATTTAACCTTTCCTGTAAGGAATGGTGTAGTTATATATGCCCATGCAAGTGGATATTTCTCTATGTTACCTGAGAACGTCCTGCATGTGACATATTTACCACTATATTGTGATGGTAAAATGTAATCTCTCTTCACGCCAATGAGCGTACTCCCGCTATCACGTAAAACTGTGGCAGCTCTACCATTAACATACCCCTGGTGGATGTTTAGTTTACCTTGGGAGTTTACTACAAAATTGGCCTCCTCATTGGTAACAGGTATAGAATGGCCGCATGTTAACACGCCATCCTCATGAAATTGATCACAAATGGTACATTTTTCATGATGGAACACATCAATGGAATGTGCTGAGTTTACTGGGTGATCTTGTACACTTTCATCTTCTGAAGAAGAACTGTCAAACATGGCTGCATTGGCCTTTCTGGTCATTGCCTTGCCCTTACAATCCTTACGCCAGTGACCAAACGCTTTACAAAGATAACATTTGGTAAGACTTCTGTAGTTCTTCCTTTCTTTATCTTGCTTAGAAATGTAGTTCTGCAAGTAAATAGTGTACCCAGGATGTTGGTCACACATATCATTTTCATTGTGTGATAGTTGGCAATATCTGCACTGATAAAACTTCTCTGCAGTTTGTTTATATGGTCTTTGTTTGTTATTTGACCTTGACTGATATTTGCCATATGTAGCTGCTGCTACAAAGTCTGTGCTGGTCATACTACTAGAGAAACATTGCTTATTGGCTGCAAAATAACCAGCGCCACGATTTTCAATCTGTTGGACACTTTCACACTGAGATTCCAACAAAAACTTAGAAAATGGGGGTGGGAGAGATTTTATAATCTTATCTCTCAACATAAGATCAACTAATTTGTCATAACTTCCATTTACTTTGGCTGCTGACAGCCATTTAGAAAAAATATTCTGAATTTCTGAGATGTAATCAGAGAACGTGTGTGTAGGCTTAGGCGATAACTTCCTAAACTGTTCTCTATAACCTGATTCATCCAGTAAAAAATGTGACATAATTTTCGCCTTAATGTACAGATAATCTTCTTTCAGGTCATTTGGGATCGACTCTATGACTTTCAGAGGTTCCCCAGAAATACTTCTTACATATACTATACCCCATTCAGGTTTTGGAATTTTATAATGATCCATGACAAATTCAAAATTTTGGGTGAATACTGCTATGCAATCACCTGTGTTGTAACATTTAATCAGACCTTGGTATTTCTTGTAAGGTTGATCTTTGTCTGTTTCTCTACTATTTTTATCTTTAGAAGATTCAGCTTTTAGCTGTTCAATTTTCAGTTGTGTTTCTTGCTCTTCTCTCTTGCTTTGGGCTAAGATCTCAGCTTGCCTCACTACATCTTCTGATTGTGCCTGTTGAAGCTTTAGAGCAGCTTCTGATTGTGCCTTTAACGCCCTTTCGGCCACTCTCTCATCTCGCTCCCTAATTTGCTCCTGTTTCAAGAGATATTCTGCATATTTACTTTCGCTCCATGCTCTCAATCCCTCACCAGCCATATTCATTTTTAAACCCATTTCAATGAAATCGTTTAAAGAAGACATGATGAACAATACGTATGATGAAATGAATATAAACAAAATTACTTATGGTGTTAGTAATTTACAAATATTTCTAGCACAGTTGATGTTTAAAGCCAGGTATAAAGAGGAAGGAAAAAAATTTTATACTCAAGTAATCCTTGGGCAATGTGCTGTTCAGTGGTGCTCGAAATCACACTGGAACGTCCTTCGGGTTGACGCACACAAAAAAAATTTTGAAGTTCATAAGGTTCAGGTAAAGTTGACCCAAAAAACCTGTACTTTTGAAACTAAACGAAATTAGAACGTTTGTAAATGTATGGTGTATGTAATGTCACTGAAGTCTGTATAGGTTTGTATGCTGTCAAGTATTATTGTTAGTCGTTACCACAATCAACAACTTTCACGCTCACACTAACCCTACTCAATGACATTCAAGGGCATAGTCGCCATTTTGGATTTTATGGTACAAAATTGGTTGAATTTTGCAATAAGTCTGAAGACGCCTCGGTTGGCTTCAAATAATGTCTTCACACTTATAATTTAATGAAATCAACACTAGTTAACCGTTACTTTACCCTAATCTATGACTTGCGCACTTCTATCAACATCTTCACCTTCGATTCAAAAACTCGGACAAAAAACTCTACAAGTTCGCATTCAGTTCAAAACTCGGACGAGAAACCCACGTTCGCACTTGTCAGAGTCTTGCGTAGGGCAAGATAAGTAGCTCGTTTTCTGGCAAGTGTGAAGCAGTATCAAACTATCAAATCACACGAAGTGAATATCCGAAACTGTTATTTACAAGCTTTATTTACGCGCAGCATTCATTATCGCACAGACATCGCGCAATGACAATCCATAGCAATCATTACAGCATGAACAATATCAATACAATACATAAGGATACATGCAATCAATATACATATCACTTACACGCCAAAATGCTCAAGCGTTCGAACCAGTCTCCCACTGTCACACAGGCTCGCTCTCAATACAGATTCAAAACCACTCGCAGACTCATGCGACCTGTCCATACAAACGCCTAACCCGGTCTGCCTGGCCTTTCGTTCTACACGCTAGTCGGCGCTCAAGTCAGCTGGTGTGACCCCTGCAAGGTTCACGGGGTGTACCGCTGACCAGCGGTTATCTTAGCGTCGCTCAGCTGCTGTGCTTGGCTGCTTATACGGGCGTCGTCGAAGACGCCGCATTCCCTCTGTAGTGTTTAACATCACTCAGGGTTGCGCGTTGTTATGTCGCCTGGCGTTGGCACCGCCAACGCGTTGCAACCTCAGATGTGAGACTTTGACAATAATATATATCTATATCTATAAAAGGCGATGTGTGTCCATCCAATTGAGATTAAATTTTCTACACGTCTTCTTTTCATTCCTGTGCAACTTTCTGTCATAGTTTTTAAGTGTAAAATCGGCTACTTACTTACTAAAATTTAATATTTCATTTTTCATTATAATTTCTATATAGCAAGGGGACTTAACTCTAGAAAAGTTATTTCAAGGGGCATAACTTTTAATAACATTTCTATATACTTTATAGTCATATTGTTGCATCGTTTTCAAAGATTTATAAACTCTTTGTCTATAGTTATTTACAGGCATATGAGTTATAATAAATAATGATATAATCTTTAAGGCATTTTCAAAGTTTTCATAAAAATAATGCATAATGCATAACATTGTAACTCATCTTTTTATGCTTAAAGAAGTTATCTACAGTCATGTAGGTGATTAAAAACAGTTTTCATTAAAAAATAATGGATGGTGTGTGGAAGGACATTCTTATAAGTTACTGTGCGCCAGGAGCTGGGCGAAGCCACGCCGGGTCAGATAGATAGACCGGGAGCTTATATGACTACGTATATGAATTAAATGAGATGCTCCCCACCAGGGACTGGGTGAAGCCGGGCCGGGTCAGACAGACAGATAGTCGGGAACGGGAGCTTATATGACTACGTATATGAATTAAATGAGATGCTCCCCACCAGGGACTGAGTGAAGCCGGGCCGGGTCAGACAGACAGACAGACAGACAGACAGACAGACAGATAGTCGGGAAAGGGAGCTTATATGACTACTTATATGAATTAAATGAGATGCTCCCCACCAGGGACTGGGTGAAGCCGGGCCGGGTCAGCCAGACAGACAGACTGATAGATAGATAGATCCCCTCCAGGGACTGGGCGAAGCCGGGCCGGGTCAGCTAGTTATGATTATATATGAGATCAATACCAACATATTCCTGGTCCAATCCCCTTTATTGTGATATATAATACAACATTTCTGCTACAATTTTAACCATTTTCATAACATTATTGTGACACACCCCTACTTCCAGTTATCTGCCATTATTTTTTTTCACTTTGTGTGAAAAAGACCAAAACTTCCTTTTGGGTAATTTTAATGAGCAAAACTGTTTATATTGTTGAAGACAAGTGGTGTTTGTTTGATTATTCAGTAAATTAAACATGATTAGCAGTAGAGGAGTGTAGAAAACACCTTATAAGTGCAATGTTTTCATCATTTTTACCTCTTTTTGTCCAATTATTTTACAAATTATATTATTATTTTTATTATATTTACAACCTATAGCAATAATTCCATTACCAACATATTCCTTGTGCAATCCCCTTTATTTTGGTATATAATACAACATTTCTGCTACAATTTTAACCATTTTCATAACATTATTGTGACACATCCCAACTTCCAGTTTTCTGCCATTATTTTGTTTCATTTTTTGTGAAAAAGACATGGTTCAGAATATGCACCAGAACTTCCTTTTGGGTGATTTTAATGAGCAATACTGTTTATATTCTTGAAGACAAGTGGTGTTTGTTTGATTATTCAGTAAATTAAACATGATTAGCAGTAGAGGAGTGTAGAAAACACCTTATAAGTGCATTTTTTAAACTAATTTTTACCTTTAATTTCAGTTGTTATTATTAAACCTCTCATTATTGTCATAATATTTGTAACCTATCGATTAATTATTAACACTGTCATGTTCCTTGTGCAATCCTCTTTAATCTATATCTATAAAACACAATGTATGTATGTATGTGTGTCCGTTCTTTATGCGTTCGCGAACAGTCCATCCAATTGAGATGAAATTTACTACATGTTTTCTTTTCATTCCCGTGCAACCAACTGTCATAGATTTTTAGTGTACAATCAGCTATTTACTTACTAAAATCTAATATTTAAATTTACATTATCATTTCTATATAGCGAGGGGACTTAACATAAGAAAAGTTATTTCAAGGGGCATAACTTTTAGTAACATTGCTATTATTGTATATATAGATTGTTGCATTGTTTTCAAAGATTTATAAACTCTTTGTCTACAGGTATTTACAGGCATATGAATTATAATAAATAATGATATAATCTTTAAGGCATTTTCATAAAAATAATGCATCTATTTAAATAGTGAAAATTTTCTAACTCATCTTTTTATTTTTCTTCAACAGCACATTAATTTTTTTAAACATTCTTATATGTATGGCACGTTACACCCACATTGGGTATTTATGATGCCCATGTTAAAAGTTACTTTTCATGCATTTTAATGCTTATTGTTCTTTTGTTGTCAAAGAATTGCTTCATAAGAGATGTTGAATGAAAGAATGTATGAGAGGAAATAGAGAAGAAGGGCAGAATGTAGGACGGGCCTGCGAAAGATTTTCGTTCGTTAAAAAAAAGTAATTTTTGTGTGAGAGAATGTTAGTTGCATATCGTTTGCAGTACTCTGCAGTCAACCCACCGCCCACCATTTATTGGCTGTTCGTGATATCTTGGTAAGTTTACTTTAGATAGATCTCTTCCAATCATATTTTCTACTATCAATCTATCTATTCTTCTATTCTATCTATATTTTTAACGGGAACGGGCCAAACATACATAGATAGATAGATAGATAGATAGATAGATAGATAGATAGATAGATAGATAGATAGATAGATAGATAGATAGATAGATGGATGGATGGATGGATGGATGGATGGATGGATGGATGGATGGATGGATATGTAGGTAGGTAGGTAGGTAGGTAGGTAGGTAGGTAGGTAGATAGGTAGATCGGGAACGGGAGCTTATATGACTACGTATATGAATTAAATAAATGAGATGCTCTCCACCAGGGACTGGGTGAAGCCGGGCCGGGTCAGACAGACAGATAGACAGACAGTCGGGAACGGGAGCTTATATGACTACTTATATGAATTAAATTAGATGCTCCCCACCAGGAGCTGGGCGAAGCCGGGCCGGCTCAGACAGACAGACAGACAGACAGACAGATAGATAGATCTCCGCCAGGGCCTGGGCGAAGCCGGGCCGGGTCAGCTAGTTTCATATATAATACAATAATATAGAAACATCTTTCATTAAAAATATTTTATACTTGAATTTAAGTTCTCCGTTATATGTTTTGTAAATTTAGTTAATGTGTATAGTGATTTCTTCCTAAACCCTATCATTTAAGTTTCTTTAGTGAACATTTCAATTTTTGAATATTAACAATTGTGTATGTGGGGGGGGGGGGGGGGGAAGAGGCAGTAGAATTTTAGAAAGGCTTTGGTGGGGCACAGCACAAAAAAGGTTGGAAAACACTAACCCAACTCCCTTGACATTTTTGGGGAGTTGTGTTCAGCAGAAGAACCATAGCCCTCCGGACAATCCCTCAAGTGCTCAGTCTCAAGCAAAGATAGACAAGACAGATAGCGAACTCTAGTGCATTCAGGAAGATGGCTGAACTGTTGGCCATTAAATAGGTGGTCAACAGTCCAGCTCAATTGAGACGGACGTAGAGAGACGGAGCCACTCCTTCATGAACCAGCAGTACGTGTTTCAGGACGGCATCATTTCCTGAAGCAATGATCATGGCCCCCTTTTGCAGAAGTAAAGCCACAATAGCACCATGGCCCGGCACCATGGCCCGGCATCACGGCCCGGCATCATGACCCGGCGTCACGGTCCGTCATCATGGCCTGGTATCACGGCCCAGCATCACGGCCGGACTTCATGGCCCCGGCCCCATGGCCCTCCTTGTGCAGGAAGTGAGCCCAAGCACCATCATGCATTGCTGCAGGAGTGAAGCCTCTCTGCCACGACGGACTGCTGCGGCAGGAGGGAAACCCGCGCTACCACTACGGACTACCGCTTCATGAAGCAGCGATCCGTCTCTCTACGTCAATATCACTCGAGCTGGACATCTCTTGACCACTGATTGATTGGCATCGCCACTAGGCTTTTAAATTATCGCGCGGACCTCAGAGAGAAGTGTCCAAGTAGTCGTTCAGCCCCTTCTCCCCTTCTCAGGTATACAGACAACACAGCGGCACCAGTCATCGTCTACGGCCATACCACGTTGAAAATACCGGATCTCGTCCGATCACCGAAGTCAAGCAACGTCGGGCGTGGTTAGTACTTAGATGGGTGACCGCTTGGCAACACCACGTGTTGAAGACATTTTTATTTTATTTTTGTTGTGTCTTGTGTTTTTAGCCCTGTACAGTTTTGTTGTATTGGTTCCCGCGTGTCTACTAGTATTGTAGCCCTCCGGACAAATCTACAGGTGCCCAGTCTCCCAGTGAAACCCAACACAACAACACAACACGTGTTGCCGGCCTTCTTATGTTTTAATTGTCACCCCCTTGAAATTTTGTGTTTTAAGTGAGTCCCTGGGTTTCTAAGAATCATAGCCATCCGGACAAACCCGCAAGTGCTCAGTCTCACGCACACAAAGACAGACAAGACAGATGGCGAACTCTTGAGCATTCAGGAACATTGCTGAACTGGTAAGGGGCCCTGACGAGGGCCGTAGTTGTGGCGTGGTGTGGGGGTGTTTTGGGCAGCAGGCCTGCTTTGAGGTGGTGTACTTGGTGACGACCTTGGTGCCTTCACTGACAGCGTGCTTGGCCAGCTCACCGGGCAGGAGGAGACAGACAGTGGTCTGGATCACTCTGGAGGTGATGGTGCTGCGATGGTTGTAGTGGGCCAGGCGGCTGGCTTCGGCTGAAATCCTTTCAGAGATGTCGTTGATGTACATGGCCTTGCTAGAAATGCCGGTGTCTGGGTGTACTTGCTTCAACACTTTGTAAACGTAGATGCTGTAGCTTTCCTTTCTCCTACTCTTCTTTTTCTTGTCTCCGGTCCTCACTGCCTTGGTTTTGCCGGCCTTCTTGGCCCCTTTGCTGCTGACTTTGGGTGACATAACGTCGTCTTCTGTTCACATCTGTAGAATATAATTAAACATAAACGCAACTCCAGCTCCAGATTTCGAAACAACAATAAACACAGCTGACACAATGCAACAGATTGTGACCAGTTCTCCTCTTTCTCTGGATGTCACCTGGCCTATTTGCTTCACTCCTCGTGGGGCAATTACTTTTGGCACTTTCTGTACAGTGGTCAGACCTGACTCATCCAAATGGTAGATTTGAGCTCCACTCACATTTAGTTTTGTAATGGTTTCCTTAACAATGTTGAAGAAGGTGCAAATATTATGTTTGTTGAAAGCTGTAGCTCTAGCCAGAGATTTTGCCTCAGGTTGCCTTATGGTCAGCTCGGGATTCCGTCGCAAAAATCCACAAAGCCAGTCATTCCCTGTCATCATTTGCTCATCCCAGGTTAAAGGATGTGCAATGTTATTGACTTTCGCCATCTCGTACGCCAAAATACGAACGTTTTTAGTTGTGAGTCCATGGAACATTCTTGCACAATCTTTCAAGTAACTAGCAAAATCAGCTTCTTGCTTAGCTGTGAAAACAAGGCTATGCCAATAATTTGGTACGAGTCTAGTAGGCAGACCATTTCCTTCTCTGTCTTTTGTAAGATTGTTATTGAGGGTAGAGCGAGCAATGCCGTACTCCCTTGCAGCTTTCCTCACTTTCATTCCATTTTTCACAGCATTAACAGCTTCTCTCATACGTTCGTCCGTAACGAGACCCTTGTTGGTGTTTCTGATGTACAATCTTGGCATCTGAAACAAAAGAGTGACAGAATTATATAACATTTAGAATGGTAGGCCTATCAATTGCAAAGAAATACTGATCATAGCACGAATGGCGTGCATCTTTAATAAATCACTGAAATCAAATTTGTTAACAGTTTTATTGGTCTAGATTTAGACCCCAGTATTAAAAAGAATCAATAATGCTGATATTCGAATGCAATCTTCAACACTTTTAATAACAACAGACTGTCTTGTCAATTTCTTCTATGGGGAGAAATGAACCATGCGGAGAAATGAACCGGTCCATTTCTCCCCCATCAATGTATTAAACTATTCAGCCATAAAGTCTCTTAAATCTAATATTATATGCTATATTTTTTTATATGAACTCTTAAATAACATGTAAATAAAGATATTAACGTAATTACCTTGTCCTGATTCCTGACTATGCGTCTGCTTTACGATGGTGTCTGGAACTGGAAAAAGAAACTTTAGTGCAGAAAATTTTTCAAACTTTGCGTGGGAACGACCTGTGCGGGAAGTCGATGGCAAATGAAAAATTCGGACTATGTTTGATGTGGAAAACAAACTTATTATGGTTTCACTTTCATTGCATCACAGCCAGGGGCCAGAGAAGGGGTGGTCCATTTCTCCCCAGTCTCCCCTATCTCTTTTTGGCGTTTTCTTCCGTCAGCTCTGGTGTAAACAGGCACAACGCAATTACATCCAAAACAACATTCCGGATGTAGGCATAAGAAGGAGATATTTGGTACGATTTATCGCCTGGCATATTACAAGGAGGAAACAGTTGAAGAAAGTCAAGTATAAAACAGGAAACACTAAATATGATTTGTGTACATTGAGTAACGACAAGGAAATACAAAACAAATTCAACATAGAAGTACAGAACAGATGTGATATATTGTCTGATCTAGAGATATTATTCCAGGATGTGGATGATTAACTACGTGTCTACCGTGTGATAGTCTACGCGAGAGATCCATCATGGCATCGTGTCTGCATGTTCAACAAATGATGAAGCAACACTTTGAACTCCATCGTAATCCACACACGTAATGCTAACACTAGTCGTTACAACTACTGGGGAGTGATCTGGACATGTGTGTGTGGATTAGCTTTCCCAATTACCCACTCCGACTTCAGAGGTACATGTAATTTATGTCCTAAAGTCAAAGGCGAGAAGTGAACATGTTTGTCCAATTGACCGTTGTAGGGGTTGAACCTGCTACCCAGTTTTATCATACCGGAAGTTTGAGAGCAAGCTCTCTTATCCATTCGGTCATGCTGGCCTCAATAAATGTAAACGACATAGGTTTTAATCTGCGGTAAATTTGTGAGGACGTAAACAACCGCGAACCAAGTGCTGTATGGCGTCTTTGCCAAATTCAATTACACAAGTCAGAGGACGCTGCGACCTCAAGCCATCATTTATTATTTCTGTTTTGGTCACAAAAGTCTTGATCGGGTGTTGTAAAACGAATGAACACACACAAAACATTTATCATCATCATCATCGCCATCATCTTCCACTTCTGCCGTCAAGCGTCTTGGGGAGGAATAATTTACGCTCCAGCGACGGTTGGGCGGCACTTGATAGTGTCATTCCGTGTGATTGTTCTTCTTCTTCGTTCATCCGGAGTTTTTTTTTTTTTCGGATGTGATTGCGTTGTGCCTGTTTACAGCAGAGCTGCGTTCTTGCGCCGTTAGGCCGACACATCCGACTTCTGCGGGCATTTGTTGACCGGGTTAACCTTCCCGGGGATTTCTTAGGACGTTTGACTCTCACTGTTGTGGTGTTATCCCCCATCCCAGCTGGTCCATATAGAACAGCCAAAGATCCTGGTCAGCCCTCAAGGGAAGGCAGGGGCAGACCATGGGCATTCCCCGCCATCCAAGGAGGCTTCCATACTTGCAGAGCCGATACATAGCGCTCTGATACTGGGCTCACCCAAGGAATCGTCACGTCCTGCACATGGCTGCTTAGCCTCACTTCCGTATATTGGGCCTTCCGTTCACCATAGGCTGTTCTTCCGGAAACCAGAAGTATGCAGTCTGCAGATGACATCCACACAGTGAGCTTTCGTTTCGGACTTTCCATGTAATGGATTTGCTATCCAAGCAATATTCCATTTCGTGCCATTAGGACACTTTTTCCACCTTATCTGAAGCTCACACAGTGAGCTTTTGATTCGGACTTTCCACATAATGGATTTGCTATCCAAGCAATATTCCATTTCATGCCTCTGGGTCTTCATGCACCTTTAAATGTCAACCTGTATGTAGTTAAAGTAAGCTGCGGTCAACTTTAGCTTGTTGATATCTCCATAGAGCTTGTCCTCAAATGAAGCAGGTGTGGGCCAAAATATCTTTCTCTGTTCTGCATACGTTGGGCAATCCTGCAGCAAATGTTTTGCTGTCATTTTTCCAGTTCTACAATTACATTCATCGGTATCTCCTATCTTTAGTTTATTGAACAAGTGGTATTTCAACCTGTTATGTCCTGTGCGGAGTCTGAAGATTGCTACTTGTTCTCTTCGGTCGAGTTTGTAATATGCATCATCCTTCTGGTGGCCTGGATGCTCTGATTCCCATTTGGTTCTATAAGTGCTTTTTATCAACCTCTTTGCCTCATTATAGGTTATGTCTATGTCAGGCTGTGGTAGTCGTCCGCCCTCTTTTGCTAGTCTGTCAGCCTCTTCATTTCCAGGTATACTGCAATGTGATGGGATCCACTGTATTACAACTTTTTTGGATTTCTGGCATAGACCATGGAGTGCTGCTCTTAGGTCAGCTATTTCTGTGCTGTTATTGCTCTTCAGTATTGAGACAGCTGACTTTGCATCTGTAAAGATAGCTATTTGCGTCTCTTTTTTTTTCCTCCATCAAGAGCATTTCTGCTGCAGTTTTCAGAGCCTCTACCTCCGCTTTGAAGTTACTTGAAAACTTTCCAGTTGCCACTGAATGTGTTTTTTTCACTCCATTTTTTAAATTTAGGAGAATTCCTCCCCCTCCATTCTCTACTGAATTTTTGGCTGATCCATCTGTATATGCATGGGTCCAATTGCTGCTTGGGTAATGTTCTTTTATGTAGTTTAGGGTTATTTCTTTTCTTTCGGTTTCATGCTGAGTGTTCTTTTTCTCAATACCAGGAATGTTTTCTATCATCTCAGGCAGTTGCTGCTGTCTCCAAGCTGGGAACTTGTCTGCATTGTAAATGGGTTTGACTGTTGATATGTTAAGTATGGGATCTGCCCTAATCTTTCGTTTTAAATCATGCGCATCCCACGAACGGGATCGGAAGACATTGGAACACCGTCTCATCTTCCAGTTGGGCACACTCTCCCCTCACGGCCTTAATGTCCAACACAGCTTCATTTAACTTCCCACCCCACCCTCCCACCCCTAGCTTACAGTCCACCATCTGGGTACGTGCAGATCCTTTGTATGACATCACAGTCAACTCTCTTGGCGGATTTACGTTCGGTGTTTTGCCATCATTTTCTGAACGACCGCCACTCATGCCTCTCTGTGTGTACTAACACTATATAGGTTTCCACAGCGGTGTTTCGAGCGCTTAACGATAATTGCTAATTGTCATCTGCGTCCGTAACATCTTTGCCGGTCTCTAATTTCACTTTTCCGCACACATGGGCGCGTCTCCACCCCACTCCCTTCCCGCTTGACCTTTGACCCGTGTACCATACATCCGGTCTATTGATCCACTGGCGCCCTACGTGTGTCAGACCTTCCAAGCTAGGACACGGTATTCAGATGAGTACATTCAATTTTAATTAGTTTAATAGTTTAATATTATCATAGTGTGTTTCATGTAGTTTTGTGTTGGTTTGTATTTGTTTGTCCTGTGCTGACGAAGGCTTTGGCCGCAACGTCCAATTTGTCTCTTGTAGTCGTGTTTCAGTAAAGCTCACAATCTACTTCTCGTTTATTTGGGTGATTCATTCATAATCTTTCGTTTTGCAGTTTCTACAAAGTTGCTGCGCTTCAGTCTTCCCTTTCCAAAACCACTAAACCTTTTATACATAGGGTGGTCTGTCAATCTTCTAAATTTTTCAGCTTGTTGCTGGGCTCTGCTATCTCTTCTATCCTGCATTGGTTGTAAACAAGTGATCTTTTCTAATTCATTAATAGGCGTTGTCTTCAGGCTTCCAGTTATAATTCGCATTCCTTGATTTTGGACTCTACTTATTTTGTTAAAGTTTGACTTAGCTGCTGTTGCCCAAGCTGCAATGCCATATTCCAGTACTGGCCTCACCCGCCCAGTATATAACTTCTTGAGAACTTTCTCATCTGCTCCCCATGTTGTACCAGCAAGCTTTTTCATGATTGCCATTCTTTGCCTTGCTCTTGTTCGATTTTTCTCAACCTGTGTCTTCCATGTCAGGCGACGATCAAAGGTGACTCCTAGATAGTTTGGATTTTCTTCATGGCGCAATATTTTTCCATTCAATACCAGCTTAGGTTGCTGAGTTTTAGTTGAGAGGGAGAACACTGTGCATGTTGTTTTCTCCTCACTTATCTTCACTAGCCATGATTTTGACCAGTCCTCTAGCGCTAATAGGGCTTGCTGTATTCTGCTGTTAGCTGTACTAGTATATTCTTCAGATGTCCATATGGCTAGGTCATCTGCAAAGGATGATGTGTGTACTCTGGCTGGAAAATTTTCCGTGATGTCGTTTATATATGCTAGGAATAATATTGGTGAAAGAACTCCTCCTTGGGGGACACCTTGCTCCAACAGCATCATTTTGCTGGTTTGTCCTTGTACTTTTGTCCTGGCAGTTCTGTTCTCAAGGTAGTGGCTGATCCATTTGTACATTTTCCCGCAAACATGCATTTTTTTGCAGTTTTACTTTCAGTCCTTCCTTCCATACTTTATCAAATGCTTTTTCTAAATCTGTCCAGACTGCTAGTGTGTGCTTTTTCTCTTGGAAGGCATCCTCTATTTCCTGAGCTATATAGGTTATTTGATCTTCAGTGGATCTGTACTTTCTGAATCCTGCTTGGTGAGGTGTTAAGAGTTGGTTTTCTTCCAGATGCCACGTTAGCCTGCCATTGATAATGCGTTCCATTAATTTTCCTACACAGCTAAGGAGACTGATAGGTCGATAGCCATTTGGTTCTTCCAGGTCTTTTCCTTTCTTTGGGACTGGTATTAGTATAGCTTCCTTCCATGCCTGTGGGACTATTCCCCTCTTCCAGCTGTAATTTAGGACTGCTAGTAGTTTCTTTTTTGCCTTAGTGCCTAGTCCTATTAGCATTTCATTTGTGATTCCATCCTTTCCTGGTGATGTCTTCTTTTTTAGGGTATTCATTGCCTGTTCCATTTCTTCCATTGTTAGATTTGCCATCATATATTCTGCTGCTGTCTCTGTATATGTATGATGTATCTGTTTATCTTTGATTGCTTTCTTCTGTTCGGCTGTAATATCAATGTGGTTTGCACTGGCATAGTGTTCCATTAGTGCATTTGCAGCCTTTTTTCCTGTAAGCAAGGCATTTCCTTGTTTAATTGTTATTTGTTTGTTTCTAGGTCCTTCATTGTTCATGGCTTTCACTAGTTTCCATAGTTTGTTTCCATCCCTGTCAAAATTCAGGTTTTCTGTTTTTTTCCTCCAACAATCTCTTGTTGTTTGATTTACTGTTCTTTTATATTTTGCTGAGATGGCTTTGAGAGAGATGTTCGCTTCAGTTGTTTGTTCTCTCTCTGCGGTCTTCCTAGCATCTTCAACTTTGTCCTCCAAAAATTGTAGTTCTTCAGTCCAGTATGGTTTGTAATTTTTCCTTGCTCCTCTTGGAATAGACTCAGTGGCCGCCTGTATTATTGCTCTGTTTAGACTTTCCACCATTTGCTTCATGTTGCCATATCGTGTATTTATGTTTTCACAATATTTGTCTGTTAGTATGGCAAATCTGTCCCAATCTGCTCGTTTGTAATTCCAACGGGGCAAAGGCTTTTGCTCCTGTGGAACATACTCCATATTTATTACAAGCTTGATTGGTCTGTGGTCACTACCTGCTAATTGGTCCAGCACATGGCGATCGATTTTGTGGAGGATGTCTCCTGTGCAGAAAGCTAAGTCTGGAGTAGAAGTGGTAATCCATCTTCTGGAGTAGAAGCTCGGTGTGTCATCCGCTTTGTTAAGTAGATAGAGATTTGAGTCTGTTTCCCAGTCCTCCACTTCATCTCCTCTTTTGTCAGTATCTGGGTATCCCCATCTTTCTGAACGGCTATTAAAGTCTCCGACAACAATGCAATTTGTGTCAGTTATTTCCATGTTTGAGAGTGTAAGATCCTTATCTGCAGGGCTATATAGATTGTAAATTCTTATTTTCACGTCCTTTATCATTATGTCAACACCTATAATTTCCGTTTGGTTGTCAGAGATCACAGATACTTCGCTGCAAGGTATTGTATTTCGTGTAAGTATTAGAACTCCTCCTTTGTGTCCTTCGCAGTCGAAACGTGTGGCCTGATATCCCTCGACTGAAAATGTGCGATTGGCGTTGAGGTGTGTCTCTTAAATGCATGCCACATCTATTCTATCTTTATGAAGACGCTGTGTTAGGGAGGCTTTCTTGTTATAAACTCCTTCTGCATTCCATTGTAGTATGTTGAGTGTCCGGGGTGTTTGGTCAATAGCTCTTAACCTACTCCTCTGTGCCTTGACTCCACAGCACAGGGGAAGGTGACCACCAGTAGTCATGGGTGGACCCCCTCGAGGCAGGGGACCCGGCACTATCACCGCCTGATGGGACTTCACGGGATTAGCACTATAACGATTAATTTTCATCTGTGGCATCATGAAATGATAAAGTTACGTTGCACTTCTTTGTCAAGCCTGTGGCTCAGTACATCCGATTTCGACAAGCATTTGTTCGGGATGCTTTCCCTAGCCTTTGACTGTCCCCAGTCTACCTACAAGGCAGCAGGTTTGTGCGTCACTTCGTCTGGTCCCTCTCCCTTGACCTGTCCGACATGGGTGACCCTACCAGTAGCTGTGCTACCGTCGGCATAGCTCTTGGGGTCATTGGGACGCACAAGCCCCTCTACCTCGTCAAGGTGGACGCACGGCAGAGGGGGTGTGATTGTTCAATGTCTTTGATGTCGTCAATCCATTTTCATCTTGGACGTCCTCGTGGTCTCGTCGCAGATGATCTTTGATGTAAGGCCAGTGATGGTAGTTGCTGGTGTTGCATTCTAACGACATGGCCAAATCACTTGATCTTCTGTCTTACAATAAATGTGGCACAAGGTGTTAATCCCACTGTCTTGTCTTTATTTATTTATTTTTTTTTTTTTTGGTGTTCATATCCTTTTACAGGACATCGTTGTCAACATCAGAATCTTTCAGCCGATTGTTGATTTCTTGGGCAAGATTACGCTCAGTAGTTTGCCATTGCTTTCTGAGCGACCGGCTCACATACCCCGTAAGCTACCGACGCGGAGAGAACCGCCACCGATTCTCATGCACGTTACGTTACTCATGAGAGTATAAGGGGTTACGGAGAACGTACTGTCTGTCTGATAACAGCATTTCTTACTCGGTCTTGGATTGTTAAGTTGGCAGCTCTCCTCAGGCATCTCATCTCGCAGGTGTTGATTTTGCGAGAGTGTGATTTGGATAAAGTCCAAGATTGAGATTTGTAGCATAGGGTTGGTGTGAATATGCTGTTTATTATCTGTCGTTTTGCAGACATGGGTATGTTTGGATGTTCCAGTAAGGGTGATAGTACTGATGATAAAATCGTAACCAAAATATTGAATCTCACGATGCCTACAACCAAAAAGCAAATTAGAAGCCTTTTAGGCATGGTGAATTATTACAAGTTCATACCGAACTTAGTCCAAATCACTAGTGTATTTTAAGATCTAAATCAAAAATTGATGTTCAGAGTGCTGTTTTAAAGAACGCAATGTCGCACCTGAAATATTATTTTTCTAACGTCCCTATTCTTCGTCTCTCTAATAAAAAAAAACTCTTATACTCTCAGAATATACACCAGTGCCAGGACGATTTCCGGAGTGTTGCTCAAGGCCTACGATAACATATACCATCCAATAGTTTACGTCAGTAGGAAACTAAGACCAGCAGAAACACGGTATGGTGTGTCTCAATTAGAGACTTTCTCAATTGTGTATTGTGTTAGTAAATTAACTAAATACCTTGCCGGGACACACTTCCTCATCGAAACTGACAATTCCCCATTGATGGTGATCGAGAAAGGACAACCAAAGAACAACAGAATTTACTGATGGGCCCTCATTCTGCAAAATTATTCTTTCACCGTTAAACACATCGAGGGGTCTAAAAACATTTGGCCGACTTGCTAACAAGACCGTCAGACCTTGCAGTCGAGCAGATCAATGACAAGACAACAGCGCCTGTCATCTAGAATGACTACGTATTAGTGCAAATAGTTAATTTACATTATATTAAAGAGTTAGGCAGGTAACATTGAATGGTCGAGATTATTTTATTAAAGTTGCAAAGTCATATAAATGTCCCCATAAGTTAGAAATTTAAAGTTTAAATAACATCAAACTAATATACCCCGGGAAGGTTAACCCGGTCAACAAATGCCCGCAGAAGTCGGATGTGTCTGCCTAACGGCGCAAGAACGCAGCTCTGCTGTAAACAGGCACAACGCAATCACGTCCGGGAAAAAAACACCAGGATGAACGAAGAAGAAGAAGAAACTAATATACTACAGTTAGATTTTGTGAGAAGACATTTATAAATATTAATTATACTATTTTCTCACGTACTAAATTACATTAGTGCTAGTACATTTTCAGTTTAAAAATTCCTGAATAACTAAATAAGTACTAAAATTTAGACATAAGGGAGCTAAGACAACTTCCTTGATGTTTAATTAGTTTGCTAAGTTACATTTCTTTAGTTAAACATCACTTAAACTAAATTTACAAAAACCGTAAGTTAAGAAATTGAAGTGTTTTCCCCTTACTATTGCCTAGCGCAATCACATAACCTTGTATATAATGTATCTCATTTAGAAATTTAAATTAGTGTTGTAATATTATGGTGATAAAGCGAAATCAGCTCGTTTTGTCAACTTCAAAACATGCCTATTTTATTTAAATACTAGCTGACCCGGCCCGGCTTCGCCCAGGCCCTGGAGGGAATCTATCTATCTATCAGTCTGTCTGTCTGTCTGCTTGTTTGCCTGTCTGCCTGTCTGGCTGACCCGGCCCGGCTTCACCCAGTCCCTGGTGGGGAGCATCTCATTTAATTCATATACGTAGTCATATAACCTCTCCCGTTCCCGACTATCTGTTTGTCTGTCTATCTGTCTGTCCCGGCCCGGCTTCACCTAGTCCCTGGTGGGGAGCATCTCATTTAATTCATATACGTAGTCATATAAGCTCTCCCGTTCCCGACTGTCTGTTTATCTGTCTGACCCGGCCCGGCTTCACCCAGTCCCTGGTGGGGAGCATGTCATTTAATTCATATAAGTAGTCAAATAAGCTTCCGTTCCCGACTATCTGTCTGTCTGTCTATCTATCTGACCCGGCGTGGTTTCGCTCAGCTCCTGGCGCACAGTAACTTAATAGAATGTCCTTCCACACCATTCATTATTTTTAATGAAAAGAGTTTTTAATCACCGACATGACAGTTGATAAGTTCTGTAAGCAGAAAAAGATGGGTTACAATGTTATGCATTATGCATTATTTTTATGCAAACTTTGAAAATGCCTTAAAGATTATATCATTATTTATTATAACTCACATGCCTGAAAGTAACTATAGACAAAGAGTTTAACAATAGTGCAAGTAAGTCCAACAATATGACTATAAAATATATAGAAATGTTATTAAAAGTTATGCCCCTTGAAATAACTTTTCTAGAGTGAAGTCCCCCTGCTATATAGACATTATATAATGAAAATGGAAAAGTAAATATTAAATAAGTAGAAGATTTTACATTAAGAAATTATTATAGTCGCTTGCACAGGAATGAAAGGAAGACGTGTAGAAAATTTCATCTCAATCGGATGTACCGTTATCGAACGCATCCAATACATAAATACCCACAAACACACACTCTGTTTTATAGATATAGATGAGAAACATTTTTAAATAATGCAGAGTACGGATGACAGAGTGAAAAGAGTATAAAATGAAGAATGAATGCATTAAAACAAGAAGTATGAATATTGGTTCACTTCTTTGCACAGGTATTTTTTGTTTAATGATTTGTCTCCATCTTTTTGTGACATATGTGTGCGTTCATTGATTTTATATGTGTTGACTTTAGAATTACATTGCAACAATGGTTGTGTTTTCAAGAATCACAGTTCGGTGACCCATCTAAAAAATTGAGCATAAGCCTTCATTTCTGAGATATAGTGACCTACCTGATGACACTTGGAAACCAAAAGTACACAGATTATAAACATACATCTAGGGTGCTAATTACAACATACATTAGTAATAACATAACACGCAAACTCACATAATACGAACATATAACGTACAAACACCATTTTCTAAGAAAGGGCGATCACACTTATACAAGGGACACAAGGGATTAATATAGGTTACGACTACACAAGAAAAAAGTCTACCAACAAGCGGAAGCTAGAAATATGTAAATCAGTGGACACATTTCTTGAATAAAAATGTTGAGGGAACATTTTACGGGAGCCATGGGTGGTATATCCATGATTAGTCTCCGTTAAAAGAGACAAATTGTTTCAGGGCACCAATTTTGGGTGTGTGAAAGGCGTTGCATGTTATTGGGAAACCATAATTGTAAGACAATATTCCTTGGTCCGTTTACAGCTCCCAGTAGTAGAATGTAGGAGAGTAGTTGACTCTTGGCAGCATATCAAGGGTGTGAAGCTGATGAGAGACCAGTGGGTGGATACTTCAACAGTGTATCATATCCTTATGAATCAGAGTGATACCCAAATATAGTGACTGATTAGTTCCCACAACTCACTGACGAATTAGTTGAGACTAATTTTATATGCATAGACGACATTGTGTCACAATCCTTAGAATAACTTTGGTGACACAATACCCGGGGAGAATGGGGGGGATGTCAGATCGTTGGGGGAATAAGGACGGACATAGAGAGGACAAGGGACAGAATAGAGTCAAGGACTGCAGAGATAACGATAGACAGAACATGGGTAAGGGCACAGGGATGTCATAAGACAGGACATCGGTGGGGACACAGAGATGTCACATATAGGACACTGACAGGACAAGACCTAGCCAATATAAGGGACATAAGTTCACAGGACGCTGTCCTGAACTGAACAGACGGCACTACACCGAACGACCCAACACAGGCGGACTAACGCGCTACGTGACGGTTGAGGCAGCCCGAGTTGTCACGAGGGACACGTGGTCTAGGACCACGAAATGAACTGACGAGTTTGAAAAGTCAGACGGGACTCAGTTTTAGAGGAAGGATCGTTGTTTGTTCTGGAGCGAGTATATAGCTTTTGCGGGAGTGCTAGTTGAAGATAGCGAGTAATTGTGTGTAGGGCTTGTGCAATTGGCTGAGTGCTATAAGTGTTTGTAAGGCGGCATTGTGTATGTAATGATCTCACCGCCTTGTGTGTATATTATGACAACGATCAAGTTCTCCTGAATTAAACATGTATATACCATACGCATAGGGATGAGTATACATGCATATACCATAGGGAGTCTCTGTGGCGAAGTGGTCAAGCCGTTTGACGTTTGACTCGTGAGCCGAAGGTTGTGGGTTCGATTCCAGGCCGCGTCCTTCGGTTTACGAGTTATATGTTTCGGAGACTCCCATGGGTCGTCGCTAAAAGCTACGGAGTTCGTGCTTTGTGCGACGCTTTCCGTACTGTGGAAAGAGACCGAGCCATATGGGATAAAAACCCGGTGCAATGAAGTCGACCCTGTCGACTTTAAGCAACTTTTTTATACCATACGCACGACTGATATTTCTCGAGTGCGTATGAAGGATTTGAATACCTGTGTGTATGTAAGACGCTGACAGTGTACGGTTGAGGGCTGGTGTGTATATGGTGTACGGCTAGGACATGGGTGTGTATATGGTGTACAGCTAGGACATGGGTGTGTATATGGTGTACGGCTAGGACATGGGTGTGTATATGGTGTACAGCTAGGACATGGGTGTGTATATGGTGTACGGCTAGGACATGGGTGTGTATATGGTGTACGGCTAGGACATGGGTGTGTATATGGTGTACGGCTAGGACATGGGTGTGTATATGGTGTACGGCTAGGACATGGGTGTGTATATGGTGTACGGCTAGGACATGGGTGTGTATATGGTGTACCGGTAGGACATGGGTGTGTATATGGTGTACAGCTAGGACATGGGTGTGTATATGGTGTACGGCTAGGACATGGGTGTGTATATGGTGTACGGCTAGGACATGGGTGTGTATATGGTGTACAGCTAGGACATGGGTGTGTATATGGTGTACAGCTAGGACATGGGTGTGTATATGGTGTACCACTAGGACATGGGTGTGTATATGGTGTACGGCTACGACATGGGTGTGTATATGGTGTACAGCTAGGACATGGGTGTGTATATGGTGTACAGCTAGGACATGGGTGTGTATATGGTGTACCACTAGGACATGGGTGTGTATATGGTGTACGGCTAGGACATGGGTGTGTATATGGTGTACAGCTAGGACATGGGTGTGTATATGGTGTACGGCTAGGACATGGGTGTGTATATGGTGTACAGCTAGGACATGGGTGTGTATATGGTGTACGGCTAGGACATGGGTGTGTATATGGTGTACAGCTAGGACATGGGTGTGTATATGGTGTACGGCTAGGACATGGGTGTGTATATGGTGTACAGCTAGGACATGGGTGTGTATATGGTGTACAGCTAGGACATGGGTGTGTATATGGTGTACGGCTAGGACATGGGTGTGTATATGGTGTACGGCTAGGACATGGGTGTGTATATGGTGTACAGCTAGGACATGGGTGTGTATATGGTGTACGGCTAGGACATGGGTGTGTATATGGTGTACAGCTAGGACATGGGTGTGTATATGGTGTACGGCTAGGACATGGGTGTGTATATGGTGTACGGCTAGGACATGGGTGTGTATACAGTGTACCACTAGGACATGGGTGTGTATATGGTGTACAGCTAGGACATGGGTGTGTATATGGTGTACGGCTAGGACATGGGTGTGTATATGGTGTACGGCTAGGACATGGGTGTGTATATGGTGTACAGCTAGGACATGGGTGTGTATACGGTGTACGGTTGAGGCCTGGTGTGTATACAGTGTACCACTAGGACATGGGTGTGTATACGGTGTACCACTAGGACATGGGTGTGTATACGGTGTACGGCTAGGACATGGGTGTGTATATGTTGTACGGCTAGGACATGGGTGTGTATATGGTGTCCGGCTAGGACATGGGTGTGTATACGGTGTACCACTAGGACATGGGTGTGTATATGGTGTACGGCTAGGACATGGGTGTGTATATGGTGTACGGCTAGGACATGGGTGTGTATATGGTGTACCACTAGGACATGGGTGTGTATACGGTGTACCACTAGGACATGGGTGTGTATACGGTGTACCGCTAGGACATGGGTGTGTATATGGTGTACCACTAGGACATGGGTGTGTATACGGTGTACGGTTGAGGCCTGGTGTGTATACCGTGTACCGGTAGGACATGGGTGTGTATATGGTGTACCACTAGGGCATGGGTGTGTATATGTTGTACCACTAGGACATGGGTGTGTATATGGTGTACGGTTGAGGCCTGGTGTGTATACAGTGTACCGGTAGGACATGGGTGTGTATATGGTGTATCACTAGGACATGGGTGTGTATACAGTGTACCAGTAGGACATGGGTGTGTATACAGTGTACCGGTAGGACATGGGTGTGTATATGGTGTACCACTAGGACATGGGTGTGTATATGGTGTACCGGTAGGACATGGGTGTGTATATGGTGTACCACTAGGACATGGGTGTGTATACGGTGTACCGGTAGGACATGGGTGTGTATACAGTGTACCACTAGGACATGGGTGTGTATATGGTGTACCGCTAGGACATGGGTGTGTATATGGTGTACCACTAGGACATGGGTGTGTATATGGTGTACCGGTAGGACATGGGTGTGTATACAGTGTACCGCTAGGACATGGGTGTGTATATGGTGTACCGGTAGGACATGGGTGTGTATACAGTGTACCACTAGGACATGGGTGTGTATATGGTGTACCGCTAGGACATGGGTGTGTATATGGTGTACCACTAGGACATGGGTGTGTATACGGTGTACCGGTAGGACATGGGTGTGTATACAGTGTACCACTAGGACATGGGTGTGTATACGGTGTACCACTAGGACATTGGTGTGTATATGTTGTACCACTAGGACATGGGTGTGTATACGGTGTACCGGTAGGACATGGGTGTGTATACAGTGTACAACTAGGACATGGGTGTGTATACAGTGTACCACTAGGACATGGGTGTGTATACAGTGTACCACTAGGACATGGGTGTGTATACGGTGTACCACTAGGACATTGGTGTGTATATGTTGTACCACTAGGACATGGGTGTGTATACGGTGTACCGCTAGGACATGGGTGTGTATATGGTGTACCACTAGGACATGGGTGTGTATATGGTGTACGGCTAGGACATGGGTGTGTATACGGTGTACGGTTGAGGCCTGGTGTGTATACCGTGTACCGGTAGGACATGGGTGTGTATATGGTGTACCACTAGGGCATGGGTGTGTATATGTTGTACCACTAGGACATGGGTGTGTATATGGTGTACGGTTGAGGCCTGGTGTGTATACAGTGTACCGGTAGGACATGGGTGTGTATATGGTGTATCACTAGGACATGGGTGTGTATACAGTGTACCAGTAGGACATGGGTGTGTATACAGTGTACCGGTAGGACATGGGTGTGTATATGGTGTACCGGTAGGACATGGGTGTGTATATGGTGTACCGGTAGGACATGGGTGTGTATACAGTGTACCGGTAGGACATGGGTGTGTATACAGTGTACCACTAGGACATGGGTGTGTATATGGTGTACCGCTAGGACATGGGTGTGTATATGGTGTACCACTAGGACATGGGTGTGTATATGGTGTACCGGTAGGACATGGGTGTGTATACAGTGTACCGCTAGGACATGGGTGTGTATATGGTGTACCGGTAGGACATGGGTGTGTATACAGTGTACCACTAGGACATGGGTGTGTATATGGTGTACCGCTAGGACATGGGTGTGTATATGGTGTACCACTAGGACATGGGTGTGTATACGGTGTACCGGTAGGACATGGGTGTGTATACAGTGTACCACTAGGACATGGGTGTGTATACGGTGTACCACTAGGACATTGGTGTGTATATGTTGTACCACTAGGACATGGGTGTGTATACGGTGTACCGGTAGGACATGGGTGTGTATACAGTGTACCACTAGGACATGGGTGTGTATACAGTGTACCACTAGGACATGGGTGTGTATACAGTGTACCACTAGGACATGGGTGTGTATACGGTGTACCACTAGGACATTGGTGTGTATATGTTGTACCACTAGGACATGGGTGTGTATACGGTGTACCGCTAGGACATGGGTGTGTATATGGTGTACCACTAGGACATGGGTGTGTATACAGTGCACAGTTGAGGCCTGATGTGTATACAGTGCACGGTTGAGGCCTGATGTGTATACAGTGCACAGTTGAGGCCTGATGTGTATACAGTGCACAGTTGAGGCCTGATGTGTATACAGTGCACAGTTGAGGCCTGATGTGTATAGTGCACAGTTGAGGCCTGGAGCTGGCTTGCTACTCAACTTCTGGACCAGTGCCACGATCTCATTCCATAACGGAGGCTTAGCGTTGAAATCCTGTGTTTGGTTCCAGTCCCTCCATCTCCCCAAGTGGAATGTCCTGCTAGACATCTGAGTATCTCTCAACTAGGTGCTCTTCCAGCTCCTCTTTTGTTGATATGAAGGCTGCCGGATCGTGGCTACTCGAACAAATTGGTATGGTTTCTGGAAGAATTTCTCTCATTCTCTGCAGAAGCGTTCTGCTCGACAATGTGCGCCGCCTGGTTTTGAGATGTTGCCATACCTGGTGCATGCTATCTTTCTCAACTGCGGGTTTGCGAGCAGTTTTCGTCTGTGAACTAGCTTCTTTCTTCCTCTCACTGCCGCCAAATGGACGCAAGGAGGGGAGGTACAATCTCTCCTATCTTTACTAGTCTCTCTTTTATCGATAATTGTTTCAGATCGCTCTGTAAAAACTGGGAAAGTGCTCTGGAGTTCCGCTCTCACAGTGGCGGGAGGGAACTAGTCTTCCACCCTGGGACTGTCAGTAAGGTGCTCAAGCACGTCAGTTACATGGACTTGGACACCCCCCGCTCTATGGGATTCTCCCTGGCCGAGATCTTCTGGAATACAAGCTGACAAGGCAGTGGGGAAGCCATCTGTATGTATCGCTTGCAAATCATATCAAGTTCATTTGCATTACAAGGAATCAGCTGTAGGGAGCCCATGTACTACAGGCCACCTCCGTGTCGTCATGCTAGTGTGTAGTTTCAAACTGTGAGACAACACAGAAGCCACCTGGCTCCATCGGAGTGTGTCACTCTCTGCAAATCATATTGTGCATGGCAGCAGGCAATATAGCCAGTCATATAAAACGACAACGCAAACTATTTTGAAAGCATTTTATTTTGTGCTTGACTGTGTGATCCCCTCTCACTCCAAGAATCATCCACACCACCCGTTTCCCTCCACAAACACACACACCCAACAAACACACAACATCATGGCATACATATAACAAGTTGTGTGTGTCCTGTCACAACACGTCCCGGCAACAGCTCACGCTTGTGAACACCAGGTTGGCTGTGTTGCCGCTCACACAAGCAGACAGTACGATGTAAACAAAGTATGCAGCAAGTTATATAAATACAGGGTTTGTCAACAACATCATGAAAACACTGTACAGGCCCAGCCACAAGCAAACAACAGATGGCGCTACCTGTGGCGTGGAGGACAACCAGAGACATGACACTGTGCCTCTAGGGAATGCTGAACTTTGGGCAGCCCCTGGGACAACTATGTACAGGTACTTGCAACATCTGGCACACAGCTTCCACCAGTCAGACCCGCTGGAGATGATCTTGTAACAGCTGGCACACAGCTTCCACCAGTCAGACTCGCTGGAGGTGATCTACAATGGGCTAACTGCCACCACATCTCCTGTGGCAGATCCACGTGTTCCTACCGTACCTTTCACTCCTGCCCTTCCCTCTTCCGTTCTAAAGGCAATACCTATACACTGGTGGATGATTTCTGAGAGGGCCTTCACAGCAGGCGTTGGTGATCACTTCTAGTCACAACTGCCACGTGGACCACTTTCCTGTACCAGACTCCGGCTCACTGTCGTACAGCTGGTGCTGGTCATATGCAAGGGTGTTTCCTCTCTCACCATCATACATACCAACAAGAGGACAGTCCAAGGGTGTTTCCTCTCTCACCATCATACATACCAACAAGAGGACAGTACACGGGCGTTTCCTCTCACCATCAAACAAACCAACAAGAGGACAGTTGCCAACAACGATTGAACAGATGTCAGACATGCAGAGCAAATGTAACACGACTAACTGTCATGTCTCTTGCCAGCCAATACAATTTCTCGATTCATAAATGAAGATACATTGTACAAACATGGGAGAAACAAATCAATAGAAATAAACTGCAGACATGGGGATTCAACCAAATAAAATGTCATCAGACATACTCTGTGACAACCGCAGCAGGACAGTCAGATGAGGAGTTTTGATGAGTGGCAGTTTGAAACATGGTGGGTATCCCAGGCTCACAACGGCTCTCATACTAACTAGCCTGGAGATTACATGATTGATACAGCATGGCAGTACACTCTCATGCAAGCATGGAGATTACATGATTGATACAGCCTGGCAGTGTACACTCTCATACTAGCCTAGAGATTACATGATTGAAACCGCCTGGCAGTGTACACTCATACAAGCCTGGAGATTACTTGATTGATACAGCCTGGCAGTACACTCTCATACTAGCCTAGAGATTAAATGATTGATACAGCCTGGCAGTATACACTCATACAAGCCTGGAGATTACTTGATTGATACAGCCTGGCAGTACACTCTCATACTAGCCTAGAGATTAAATGATTGATACAGCCTGGCAGTATACACTCATACAAGCCTGGAGATTACTTGATTGACACAGCCCGGTTGTACATTAATCCCTGGATCTCTTTTGTTCTTTATACCACAACAGGTCTGGATCTCTCTCCCCCACACCTCAGACGACATCAAAGAAACTCTGGATCTCTCTCCCCCACACCTCAAACCACATCAGAGAAACTTTGGATTTCTCTCACATCTCACAGAAACTCTATATCTCGCTCCCACACTTCAGACCACATCAGAGAAACTCTGGATCTCTCCCTTTCCCACACCTCAGAGAAACTCTGGATCTCTCTGTTCCACACCTCAGAGAAATCTATACCATGCACAACCATGGCCTCCATAGATGTGTTCTATTGTTCCATCTTGTAAAGTAACCAAGCCATGCACAGCCATGGCCCCCATAGATGTGTTGTATTGTTCCATCTTGCAAAGTAACCAAGCCATGGCCTCCATAGATGTGTTGTATTGTTCCATCTTGTAAAGTAACCAAGCCATGGTCTCCATAGATGTGTTCTATCTTGTAAAGTAACCATGCCATGGCCTCCATAGATGTGTTCTATTGTTCCATCTTGTAAAGTAACCAAGCCATGCACAACCATGGCCTCCATAGATGTGTTCTATTGTTCCATCTTGTAAAGTAACCAAGCCATGCACAATCATGGCCTCCATAGATGTGTTCTATTGTTCCATCTTGTAAAGTAACCAAGCCATGGCCTCCATAGATGTGCTCTATTGTTCCATCTTGTAAAGTAACTAAGCCATGGCCTCCATAGATGTGTTCTATTGTTCCATCTTGTAAAGTAACCAAGCCATGGCCTCCATAGATGTGCACTATTGTTTCATCTTGTAAAGTAACTAAGCCATAGTTTCTAAAGATATGCTCTATTGTTACATCTTGTAAAGTAACCAAGCCATAGTTTCGAAAGATATGCTCTATTGTTCCATCTTGTAAAGTAACCAAGCCATAGTTTCTATGGATACACTATATTGTTCCATCTTGTAAAGTAACCAAGTCATGGCCTCCATAGATGTGTTCTATTGTTCCATCTTGTAAAGTAATCAAGCCATGCACAACCATGGCCTCCATAGATAATCTATATTGTTCCATCTTGTAAAGTAACTAAGCCGTGGCCTCCATAGATGTGTTCTATTGTTCCATCTTGTAAAGTAACCAAGCCATGGCCTCCATAGATGTGTTCTATTGTTCCATCTTGTAAAGTAACCAAGCCATGCACAACCATGGCCTCCATATATGTGTTCTATTGTTCCATCCTGTAAAGTAACCAAGTCATAGTTTCTATAGATATGCTATATTTTTCCATCTTGTAAAGTAACCAAGCCATGGCCTCCATAGATGTGGTCTATTGTTCCTTCTTGTAAAGTAACCAAGCCATGCACAACCATGGCCTCCATAGATATTCTATATTGTTCCATCTTGTAAAGTAACCAAGCCATGGCCTCCATAGATGTGCACTATTGTTTCATCTTGTAAAGTAACCAAGCCATAGTTTCTAAAGATATGCTCTATTGTTCCATCTTGTAAAGTAACCAAGCCATAGTTTCTAAAGATATGCTCTATTGTTCCATCTTGTAAAGTAACCAAGCCATAGTTTCTTTAGATACACTGTATTGTTCCATCTTGTAAAGTAACCAAGTCATGGCCTCCATAGATGTGTTCTATTGTTCCATCTTGTAAAGTAACCATGCCATGGCCTCCATAGAATATGTGTTCTATTGTTCCATCTTGTAAAGTAACCATGCCATGGCCTCCATAGATGTGTTCTTTTGTTCCATCTTGTAAAGTAACCAAGCCATGCACAACCATGGCCTCCATAGATGTGTTCTATTGTTCCATCTTGTAAAGTAACCAAGCCATGCACAACCATGGCCTCCATAGATATTCTATATTGTTCCATCTTGTAAAGTAACCAAGCCATGGCCTCCATAGATGTGCACTATTGATCCATCTTGTAAAGTAACCAAGCCATAGTTTCTATAGATATGCTATATTGTTCCATCTTGTAAAGTAACCAAGCCATAGTTTCTATAGATACACTATATTGTTCCATCTTGTAAAGTAACCACGCCATGGCCTTCATAGATGTGTTCTATTGTTCCATCTTGTAAAGTAACCAAGCCAAGCACAACCATGGCCTCCATAGATGTGTTCTATTGCTCCATCTTGTAAAGTAACCAAGCCATGGCCTCCATAGATGTGCACTATTGATCCATCGTGTAAAGTAACCAAGCCATAGTTTCTATAGATATGCTATATTGTTCCATCTTGTAAAGTAACCAAGCCATGCACAACCATGGCCTCCATAGATATTCTATATTGTTCCATCTTGTAAAGTAACCAAGCCATGGCCTCCATAAATGTGCACTATTGTTCCATCTTGTAAAGTAACCAAGCCATAGTTTCTATAGATATGCTATATTGTTCCATCTTGTAAAGTAACCAAGCCATGGTTTCTATAGATACGCTATATTGTTCCATCTTGTGATGTAACCAAGCCATGCACATTCTGTTGTGTTTTCTATTGCTCCATTTCTTAAGGAAGGCAAACTTAATTCCTCCCAACTTCAGAAACTGAACGAAATAAATGTAACACACAACTATGTACATCAAACACAATAAATGCAACATACAACTGTGTACATCAAACAAAATAACTTCCTGGTTGCATACTTCCATCACAACTAAATTAACACCCCCTCCCCCCAGCTCATACTATCATTACATGAACTATTGGCCAGTGATATGTACAACGTAATGCCCTCCCCCAGCTGACACTATTGTTCAGGATACCGTGACATGACTATTGGCCACTTGCAGTGTAACGTAATGCCCTCTCCTCCTCTCATTCACCTGACATAATATTGGCCACTCACCCACAACATGTCCACTGCATGTCACCTGTACATCTAAAATTAAACACAATGTGAGATAATGATATTCACGACGAGGCACAAAAGGAATTCCCCATTAACTAATAAAAGCATAAACATTTTCAACAAATTATCCGAATACAAAAATAAAATAAATAAAAAATACAAACAAAAACCCTGTATACAAAACTTCTTGTGGAAAACCAAAAATACAATCACACAAAATGTACACAACATTTGCAACAAGGCTCTGTCCGTGGTAGTGAAGAGGTTTTATTGTTGAGAGTAATCGCCTGATATCGTGAAACAATCCGGTGTCAGAGGACAAGAATGACACCAGTTCTCGTAAGATGGTATTTAGTGTAACGGCTGCTCAAGGAAACGTGTGACAGCTGATGAGTGCCAGGTGCTGAACTCAGGAAACTGGCCATGTCCTTTTCCTGATGTTGACATCAATGTGTCTCGTGCACAGACCTGGGTCAAGTCTACAAAATATCTGGTCAAGTATCACTAACACTGGTCAATATATACAGAAACTTCAACAATGATTGTCCTCCGGTAACCGTGCTAGCAGACGACTGCGTTAACGCAAACTGCACTCTGAAATCTCAGGGGACACCATCTACTCACAGGAAGTTCATATTCTCATTTCTTTAGTTAAAACTGTGGTCTCTGGCCAGGCGGCCTAGTGAGCTAACTGCGTCCGGGGCTGAGCTGGCTTGCTATACTCAAGGGTGTATATATATATATATGAGACCTATAATAAAGAAAGAAGTGGCGGAGTATGTGTGCACAGCTGGCTGAAAGTGGTGACAGCTGCCTCATCTATCCAGTGGAGTTGTTGAGGTGGATCTCACTCGTGTGAAACATGTCCTGCCCTGGGTGCAGGCTCTAGCTGTGGGTGTATCTGCAGGGCACGCCGTGGACCCATCTCATTTCTTGGTTCTTCGCATAGCTTTCTTGATTTTCCTGCCAGGGTCACCACCAGTGCTGAGGAGTAAGTAGATACATGTTGCATGTCACAATCAAAGCTCACACACTAATCATTACAATCTACGTTCAATCATATTCTGATTTGCACACCACAAATGCTAACTGTGCAGACATGAAATCTCGCAATGCTTGGCCTATCCAATGTGGGAGAGAATGCCTCATCCCTGTCTACCACCCAGCACTGGGAGAGAGAACTTGCCCTTGTTGTCAACATACAGATGGCTACAGAGAAGGAAGACAACATACAGATGGCTACAGAGATGGAAGACAACATACAGATGGCTACAGAGAAGGAAGACAACATACAGATGGCTACAGAGATGGAAGACAACATACAGATGGCTACAGAGAAGGAAGACAACATACAGATGGCTACAGAGAAGGAAGACAACATACAGATGGCTACATAGAAGGAGGACAACAAACAGATGGCTACATAGAAGGAAGACAACACACAGATGGCTACAGAGAAGGAAGACAACACACAGATGGCTACAGAGAAGGAAGACAACATACAGATGGCTACAGAGAAGGAAGACAACATACAGATGGCTTCAGAGAAGGAAGACAACATACAGATGGCTACAGAGAAGGAAGACAACATACAGATGGCTACAGGGAAGGAAGACAACATACAGATGACTACAGAGAAGGAAGACAACACACAGATGGCTACAGAGAAGGAAGACAACATACAGATGGCTACAGAGAAGGAAGACAACATACAGATGGCTACAGAGAAGGCAGACAACATACAGATGGCTACAGAGATGGAAGTCAACACTGAGGAGACTGTCTATAGACAGATGGCTACAGAGAAGGCAGATAACATACTGATGGCTACAGAGAAGGAAGACAACATACAGATGGCTACAGGAAAGGAAGACAACACAAAGATGGCTACAGAGATGGAAGTCAACACTGAGGAGACTGTCTATAGACAGATGGCTACAGAGAAGGAAGACAACATACAGATGGCTACAGAGATGGAAGACAACATACAGATGGCTACAGAGAAGGAAGACAACACCAAGGAGACTGTCTATAGACAGTTGGCTACAGAGAAGGAAGACAACACCAAGGAGACTGTCTATAGACAGATGGCTACAGAGAAGGAAGACAACATACAGATGGCTACAGAGAAGGAAGACAACATACAGATGGCTTCAGAGAAGGAAGACAACATACAGATGGCTACAGAGAAGGAAGACAACATACAGATGGCTACAGGGAAGGAAGACAACATACAGATGGCTACAGAGAAGGAAGACAACACACAGATGGCTACAGAGAAGGAAGACAACATACAGATGGCTACAGAGAAGGAAGACAACATATAGATGGCTACAGAGAAGGCAGACAACATACAGATGGCTACAGAGATGGAAGTCAACACTGAGGAGACTGTCTATAGACAGATGGCTACAGAGAAGGCAGATAACATACTGATGGCTACAGAGAAGGAAGACAACATACAGATGGCTACAGGGAAGGAAGACAACACACAGATGGCTACAGAGATGGAAGTCAACACTGAGGAGACTGTCTATAGACAGATGGCTACAGAGAAGGAAGACAACATACAGATGGCTACAGAGATGGAAGACAACATACAGATGGCTACAGAGAAGGAAGACAACACCAAGGAGACTGTCTATAGACAGATGGCTACAGAGAAGGAAGACAACACCAAGGAGACTGTCTATAGACAGATGGCTACAGAGAAGGAAGACAACATACAGATGGCTACAGAGAAGGAAGACAACACTGAGGAGACTGTCTATAGACAGATGGCTACAGAGAAAGAAGACAACATACAGATGGCTACAGAGAAGGAAGACAACATACAGATGGCTACAGAGAAGGAAGACAACATACAGATGACTACAGAGAAGGAAGACAACACTGAGGAGACTGTCTATAGACAGATGGCTACAGGGAAGTAAGACAACACTGAGGAGACTGTCTATAGACAGATGGCTACAGAGAAGGAAGACAACACTAAGGAGACTGTCTATAGACATATGGCTACAGGGAAGGAAGACAACACTGTGGAGACTGTCTATAGACAGATGGCTACAGAGAAGGAAGACAACACCAAGGAGACTGTCTATAGATGGCTACAGAGAAGGAAGACAACACTGAGGAGACTGTCTATAGACAGATGGCTACAGAGAAGGAAGACAACACCAAGGAGACTGTCTATAGAAAGATGGCTACAGGGAAGGAAGACAACACCAAGGAGACTGTCTATAGAAAGATGGCTACAGAGAAGGAAGACAACACCAAGGAGACTGTCTATAGACAGATGGCTACAGAGAAGGAAGACAACACCAAGGAGACTGTCTATAGAAAGATGGCTACAGAGAAGGAAGACAACACCAAGGAGACTGTCTATAGATGGCAACAGAGAAGGAAGACAACACTGAGGAGACTGTCTATAGACAGATGGCTACAGAGAAGGAAGACAACACCAAGGAGACTGTCTATAGAAAGATGGCTACAGGGAAGGAAGACAACACTGAGGAGACTGTCTATAGACAGATGGCTACAGAGAAGGAAGACAACACCAAGGAGACTGTCTATAGAAAGATGGCTACAGGGAAGGAAGACAACACCAAGGAGACTGTCTATAGAAAGATGGCTACAGAGAAGGAAGACAACACCAAGGAGACTGTCTATAGAAAGATGGCTACAGGGAAGGAAGACAACACCAAGGAGACTGTCTATAGAAAGATGGCTACAGGGAAGGAAGATAACACCAAGGAGACTGTCTATAGACAGATGGCTACAGAGAAGGAAGACAACACCAAGGAGACTGTCTATAGAAAGATGGCTACAGAGAAGGAAGACAACACCAAGGAGACTGTCTATAGACAGATGGCTACAGAGAAGGAAGACAACACCAAGGAGACTGTCTATAGATGGCTACAGAGAAGGAAGACAACACTGAGGAGACTGTCTATAGACAGATGGCTACAGGGAAGGAAGACAACACCAAGGAGACTGTCTATAGAAAGATGGCTACAGAGAAGGAAGACAACACCAAAGAGACTGTCTATAGACAGATGGCTACAGAGAAGGAAGACAACACCAAGGAGACTGTCTATAGAAAGATGGCTACAGAGAAGGAAGACAACACCAAGGAGACTGTCTATAGACAGATGGCTACAGAGAAGGAAGATAACACCAAGGAGACTGTCTATAGATGGCTACAGAGAAGGAAGACAACACCAATGAGACTGTCTATAGATGGCTACAGAGAAGGAAGACAACACTGAGGAGACTGTCTATAGACAGATGGCTACAGAGAAGGAAGACAACACCAAGGAGACTGTCTATAGACAGATAGCTACAGAGAAGGAAGACAACACCAAGGAGACTATAGATGGCTACAGAGAAGGAAGACAACACCAAGGAGACTGTCTATAGAAAGATGGCTACAGGGAAGGAAGACAACACTGAGGAGACTGTCTATAGACAGATGGCTACAGAGAAGGAAGACAACACGGAGGAGACTGTCTATAGAAAGATGGCTACAGGGAAGGAAGACAACACTGAGGAGGCTGTCTATAGACAGATGGCTACAGAGAAGAAAGTCAACACCGATTTCAACACGAGAACCTACCCAATGTTAAATCCGCCAGGGGCATTCATACTTGCGGCCGCCCCAAAGCCTGGGCCATCAGTGGAAGCGGTGGCTGTGTTGGCAGCTCCAAAAGTAAACAAGCCTGAGGTGGCTGCCGAGCTGTCAGCCTGCAATAAAACAGCACTTTATGATGCACGGCTACGACACTCACTGGTGCAAACAAGCCTGGTCACTAACCCATGACCCATCTGTCTCTACGCACTGGGTCTCATGTATCTAACAGGGGGTGTAGCAACTTGTGTTCTCTGGTTTTCATGTATCTGACAGGGGATGTGGTAACTTATCTTCTCTGGGTCTCATGTATCTGACAGTTGATGTGGTAACTTATCTTCTCTGGGTCTCATGTATCTGGCAGGGATGTGGTAACTTATCTTCTCTGGGTCACATGTATCTGACAGGGGATGTGGTAACTTATCTTCTCTGGGTCTCATGTATCTGAAAAGGATGTGGTAGCTTACCTTCTTTGGTTCTCATGTATCTCACAGGGGCTGTGATAACTTATCTTCTCTGGGTCTCATGTATCCGACAGGGATGTGATAACTTATGTTCTTTGCGTCTCATGTATCCGACAGGGGCTGTGGTAACTTATGTTCTCTGGGTCTCATGGCATGTAATGTAGCAACTTGAATGTTCACATGGTTACAGGAAACATTCCTACAATCTAATCTGTCAATCCTCACATGGTTACAGGAAATATTCCTATAATGTAATCTGTCAATGCTCACAGGAAATATTCCTATAATGTAATCTGTCAATGCTCACATGGTTACAGGAAACATTCCTACCATCTGTCAATGCTCACATGGTTACAGGAAACATTCGTACAATCTGTCAATGCTCACATGGTTACAGGAAACATTCCTACCATCTGTCAATGCTCACATGGTTACAGGAAACATTCGTACAATCTGTCAATGCTCACATGGTTACAGGAAACATTCCTACAATCTGTCAATGCTCACATGGTTACAGGAAACATTCATACAATCTGTCAATGCTCACATGGTTACAGGAAACATTCATACAATCTGTCAATGCTCACATGGTTACAGGAAACATTCATACAATCTGTCAATGCTCACATGGTTACAGGAAATATTCATACAATCTGTCAATGCTCACATGGTTACAGGAAACATTGATACAATCTGTCAATGCTCACATGGTTACAGGAAACATTCATACAATCTGTCAATGCTCACATGGTTACAGGAAACATTCATACAATCTGTCAATGCTCACATGGTTACAGGAAACATTCATACAATCTGTCAATGCGCACATGGTTACAGGAAACATTCATACAATCTGTCAATGCTCACATGGTTACAGGAAACATTCATACAATCTGTCAATGCTCACATGGTTATAGGAAATATTCATACAATCTGTCAATGCTCACATGGTTACAGGAAACATTCATACAATCTGTCAATGCTCACATGGTTACAGGAAACATTCATACAATCTGTCAATGCTCACATGGTTACAGGATACATTCCTAATCTGTGAATGTTCACACTACTATAAGAAACATTCTGCATATTATGGGATAAAACAAGAGAACAAATGAAACAGCTTTAAAACATGAGACAAATTACAAGTAAAACATACAAGAGAATGAATGATTGAAACAGCTCATAACACATGAGACAAATTATGGATAAAACAAGAGAATGAATGAATGAATAAATAAAACAACTCACAAAACATGAGTATGGATAGAACATAGAAGAGAATGAAACAGCTTAAAAAACAACTAGACATATTATGGATAAAACACATGAGAACGAATTAAATAGCTTAGAAAACATACAATAAATTAAAGAGTTGAACAAATACACAAAAACAAATGAAACAACTATGGAAAAACAAGAACAACTTACAGGTTTTGCACCAAACTGAAACACTGAACTTGCTTGTGTGGTGGAGCTAAAGTTGAAATTGGAGGTCGTGTTGAATGAGGAGGGTCCTGAGAATGAGGTAAACCACATCAGATTGATATTTTACCTTTTGTCACGTATCCAAACATTTGGTTACTTCAGATTGCTTATCTCTGCAACTAATTTACATTTTAAAATACTTTTGCAGCAAACTGATCAATAAAGAACCTTTAAATGTTTTAATATCTTCTCTTCATAATGAACACCAATGAGGACTCAAAAAGCTGTCAGATGCCGTTCGGCCATGACAATGAACGGATGTAAACGGTATTAGGAACCTATCACACAACACCAGCTAGCCAGTGACAAGTCACACACAACACCAGCTAGCCAGTGACAAGTCACACACAACACCAGCTAGCCAGTGACAAGTCACTTACAACACCAGCAAGCCAGTGACAAGTCACATACAACACCAGCAGGCCAGTGACAAATCACATAAACACCAGCAGGCCAGTGACAAATCACATACAACACCAGCAGGCCAGTGACAAGTCACATACAACACCAGCTAGCTAGTGACAAGTCACATACAACACCAGATAGCCAGTGACAAGTCACACACAACACCAGCAGGCCAGTGACAAGTCACACACAACACCAGCTAGCCAGTGACAAGTCACACACAACACCAGCTAGACAGTGACAAGTCACACACAACACCAGCAGGCCAGTGACAAGTCACACACAACACCAGCAGGCCAGTGACAAGTCACACACAACCCAGATAGCCAGTGACAAGTCACACACAACCCAGATAGCCAGTGACAAGTCACACACAACACCAGCTAGCCAGTGACAAGTCACACACAACACCAGCAGGCAGTGACAAGTCACACGCAACACCAGCAGGCAGTGACAAGTCACACACAACACCAGATAGCCAGTGACACAACACCAGATAGCCAGTGACAAGTCACACACAACACCAGATAGCCAGTGACAAGTCACACACAACACCAGATAGCCAGTGACAAGTCACACACAACACCATCAGGCAGTGACAAGTCACACACAACACCAGATAGCCAGTGACAAGCCACACACAACACCAGCAAGCCAGTGACAAGTCACACGCAACACCAGATAGCCAGTGACAAGTCACACACAACACCAGTGACAAGTCACACACACAACACCAGATAGCCAGTGACAAGTCACATACAACACCAGCTAGCCAGTGACAAGTCACATACAACACCAGATAGCCAGTGACGAGTCACACACAACACCAGATAGCCAGTGACAAGTCACACACAACACCAGCTAGCCATTGACACGTCACACACAACACTAGCAGGCCAGTGACAAGTCACACACCACCAGCAGGCCAGTGACAAGTCACACACAACACCAGTGACAAGTCACACACAACACCAGCAGGCCAGTGACAAGTCAGACACAACACCAGCAGGCCAGTGACAAGTCACACACAACACCAGATAGCCAGTGACAAGTCACACACAACACCAGCTAGCCAGTGACAAGTCACACACAACACCAGCAGGCAGTGACAAGTCACACACAACACCAGCAGGCAGTGACAAGTCACACGCAACACCAGCAGGCAGTGACAAGTCACACACAACACCAGATAGCCAGTGACAAGTCACACACAACACCAGCAGGCAGTGACAAGTCACACACAACACCAGTTAGCCAGTGACAAGTCACACACAACACCAGCAGGCAGTGACAAGTCACACACAACACCAGCTAGCCAGTGACATGTCACACACAACACCAGCTTGCCAGTGACATGTCACACACAATACCAGATAGCCAGTGACAAGTCACACACAACACCAGATAGCCAGTGACTAGTCACACACAACACCAGATAGCCAGTGACAAGTCACACACAACACCAGATAGCCAGTGACAAGTCACACACAACACCAGCAGGCAGTGACAAGTCACACACAACACCAGCTAGCCAGTGACAAGTCACATGTGTCAGGACATGCTTCCTTCCTGTGGCAACACACAATGTGAGCTATGGACCACTGGGCAGTCTCTACAGGAGACAGTTGTGACCTTCCTGTGGCAACACAATGTGAGCTATGGACCACTGGGCAGTCTCTACAGGAGACAGTTGTGACCTTCCTGTGGTAACACACAATGTGAGCTATGGACCACTGGGCAGTCTCTTCAGGAGACAGTTGTGACCTTCCTGTGGCAACACACAATGTAGGTCATGGACCACTGGGCAATCTCTACAGGAGACAGATGGGACCTTCCTGTGGCAACCCATAATGTAGGTCACGGACCACTGGGCAATCTCTACAGGAGACATTTGGGGCATGTAACAGAACAAGTCTTAGAATGTGGACCAAACAAATAGAGAACAGTGGCATTTACATGTGACCATGGAAGCTGTCTGCTATATAGATCTGTTTCTGCTTCATAGAACAGTATCATGTTTGAGAAACAGACTTTGACCACATAAATCTGACTAGTCCAACACCGACTTGGACAGGGAAGAAAATGTTGGAAGGCATGCTTCCTGCCAGAAGTGACAACACACAGATGGACAGTGGTCAGACAGCACATAGATGGACAGTGCAATGCTGACAAGGCATGAAGCAGGAGAAATCAGAGATGGGCGGACCCTGATGAAGCCATGTTCTCCTAAGGACCTGTTAATGAACACTTAAACAGCTGTGCCTAAAAGGACGAGATTTCAAGTGTGTGCCTATTTGGAATTTAAGTTGCACATAGAACACAAGCGTGATTATTAAAAAATATTTCTGCTATTCAACAAATAGGTATATGTCTATACATCTCAATCAATAACTGAAGTTGAACAGTCAATAAACTCACACAAACATGACTATCTTATAACTGACTGACAGAGACTTGAATGAGGGAATGATGGGTTTCAATCTTTCACTTCTAGTCAGTCGAGGCTTTTCGTGTTTGAAATACTAGAGACTGGTTATGACACAAGCTAAATGTTGAGTAATGAAGCTATTCATGTGAACACAGATATATCTTGTATGTGTGTGTTACCATGTCAGGGTTATATATCAAATGTGTATGAGAGAGAGAGGAAGAGGAGAGAGAGAGAGAGAGAGAGAGAGAGAGAGAGAGAGAGAGAGAGAGAGGAGAGAGAGAGAGGAGAGGAGAGGAGAGAGAGGAGAGGAAGAGAGGAGAGGAGAGAGAGAGAGGAGAGAGAGAGAGGAGAGAGAGAGAGAGAGGAGAGGAGAGAGAGAGAGAGGAAGAGGAGAGAGAGAGAGAGGAGAGAGAGAGAGAGGAGAGAGAGAGAGGAGAGGAGAGGAGAGAGAGAGAGAGAGAGAGGAAGAGGAGAGAGAGAGAGAGAGGAGAGGAGAGAGAGAGAGAGAGGAAGAGGAGAGGGAGAGAGAGAGAGGAGAGAGAGAGAGGAGAGAGAGAGAGAGGAGAGGAGAGGAGAGAGAGAGAGAGAGAGAGAGAGAGAGAGAGAGAGAGGAAGAGGGGAGAGAGAGAGAGAGAGGAGAGAGGAGAGAGAGAGGAGAGGAGAGGAGAGGAGAGAGAGAGAGAGACAGAGAGAGAGAGGAGAGGAGAGAGAGAGAGACAGAGAGAAGAGAGAGAGAGAGAGAGAGAGAGAGAGAGAGAGAGAGAGAGAGAGAGAGAGAGAGAGAGAGAGAGAGAGAGAGAGAAAGAGAGAGAGAGAGACTTTTGTTTGTGACTGAGTATGTGGATGTGAGGGAGTATGTATTTGTGTCCTTGAGTGAGTGCATAACTGTGAGAGTTTGTGTAAATTATGTATGTATGTATGTATGTATGCATGTATGTGTGTCTGGCTGCCTGCCTGTCTCATAACATTGTAATATGCATTGTTTTTGTTTACAACTTTCATTTGACAATGCTTTTTCCCCCTATGTGGATGTAACAAGCATAAAGATAATTGATGTACGAATGATGAGTGATTGGAATGGCCGGAAGATAGGCGGGCCTGTGTGCCCAATTTGTGACCCTTGAAAGTAACATATCTCCGTTCGTTCACATCACCCATTAACTGCCAACTGGGTTTTAAAATATGTGCAACAAGAATATATACTCAATATGCCTCAAGATGTGAAGAAGTGTCATTTACTGGTCCTGCCTACAATCTCTGAGACTGACAGCAATCTGTGTGAGACTAATCACTATCTGTGAAGAAGTGTCATTTACTGGTACTGCCTACAATCTCTCTGAGATTGACAGCAATCTGTGTGAGACTAATCACTTTCTCCCTGCATGACAAGCGAGAGCTGTGTACCTTTATTTGCTCGTGCCTCAAACGAAGGAAGTTTCGGGGTGTCATTTGGTGCTTTACATGAAAAGTTGAAGCCCCGGAAAGCTGGTGCTGCAGACGAGCTGTGAGAGAACTGAAAGCCACCACTTGGTGCGGGGCCACCCGGTTGGCTGGCTGGTGGATTGGAGGTGGAGTTAAACACAAAGCCTCCAGTGGAAGAACTAGCAGCAGAACTGACGGCAAAGCTAGAAGTTTTTGATTCCGAAGAACCTTTCAACAAACAATATACATGACAGTTTGAAATCAAGTCATGAGTGCAGCAAGCAACAAATCAATACACTGGTCTAGACACTGCTGGTCTACATACATGGGAAGTCTCGGTGTACAAGCAACTGTCTAGCTCCAACGTGACCCATTGTTTCACTTGGCAATTGCCAGCTTTGATAACACCCTTGCTCCGACTGACCTGGCTATCACCTATGATTGCTGCAGGAGAGACAGGCTGAGGGAAGCCACACCAAGTATGGCATAGAATCTTTATCATCATCTCATGCCTTTCTGCAAATCTCTCTCTCTCTCTCGTTCTGGGTCAGTTCAAATGCCCTGCCATCTATGGCTGTCCAGTATCATTCCTCTCTGCTTTTTCTACTGTTTTCCACATTATTTGAATGCCTCTCTTCTCGTGATGCGATCAAAGAACACCATTCGTCTCTCCATGTCTTATAGTTGTCAATATTCTACTGTCATTAGCGTTTACCTGGCAATAGTTGTTTACTCTGGCTATGAAAGTATTGATATAATTCACCTCAGAAATCAGCTGACTGCTGCCTCCAACTTCTTAATTTATTTGCTGACATTCCAAGACTTGCTGCCACACAGCACAACTATATAACATTTCAGTACTTTCTTTCCAACTCTCCATAATGATACTGCATAATGTCAATAGAAGGCAGGCAACCCTCATATTGCCAGGTGAATTCACGAATCGCTGCCACACAACATGTGTGCAGGACATGCTTATATTTGCAACGTGCAAACAAACAAATAGCAACCAATGTGTTTATGGAGTTACTACTCCATCCCACTGCAGATGAAATCAATCGTGGCCGGCAGACTGTGTGTGCATTGGTGGGATAGTCAGCTTCCTTAATATCTCTTAATTCTTCTCTTAAATCTTTATATTTCTAAACCCAACACCCCCACCCGCCACATTGTATCAACAGCATCGGGCAAGACAAGCACAATTGGGAGGGTACAAGTTTTATCCTGGTGTGAGGAGGTCTAGGATGGAAGCTCTGACGGCCGGACTGTCAGAGCATTGCTTTGCACATCCAGGAACTCATGGTCTCTACAATTCAGCCCCAGGCTTTGTGTTATGGAGAAGTTAACTCCATCACCGGTCTCACTGCCATGGGTTGTAGTTATGCCGTTTGAAGCACAATGTAATAAACTATCGCCTGTCAAGACTGCATGGTGCCAGTACAGTAATACATATTTCTATGTAAATACATTCCTGTCAAGACTGCATGGTGCCAGTACAGAAATATATATTTCTATGTAAATACATTCCTGTCGAGACTGCATGGTGCCAGTACAGAAATATATATTTCTATGTAAATACATTCCTGTCGAGACTGCATGGTGCCAGTACAGCAATATATATTTCTATGTAAATACATTCCTGTCGAGACTGCATGGTGCCAGTACAGCAATATATATTTCTATGTAAATACATTCCTGACGAGACTGCATGGTGCCAGTACAGCAATATATATTTCTATGTAAATACATTCCTGTCGAGACTGCATGGTGCCAGTACAGCAATATATATTTCTATGTAAATACATTCCTGACGAGACTGCATGGTGCCAGTACAGCAATATATATTTCTATGTAAATACATTCCTGTCGAGACTGCATGGTGCCAGTACAGCAATATATATTTCTATGTAAATACATTCCTGTCAAGACTGCATGGCGCCAGTACAGCAATATATATTTCTATGTAAATACATTGTGCAGTATTGATTACAGGAGTCCCGGGGATGGTCTAGATCAGTGGTTCCCAACCGGTGGAGAATTCCCAGGATGATTGGGTGTGTGTGTGTGTGTGGGAGAATTAAGATTACAGATTGGCATGCTCAAAATGGCTTCAGGCACAATATCCTGGTTTTCTATTGAGTGTTTTGTTTGATGAAGCACAATTTTCTGGCATTCTGGTGTCATGTATTAAGTGACAAATCTTAAACGTTTTAATGGTTTGTTTATTGTAAGATGAATGATTTGGTGTTAATAAAATATTGTGAATATAAAAAATGCTTTTATTTAAGTATTTTATCCATCAACATATTCATTTGCCTTAAATGTATAAAAAAAACACTGAAAAATGGATAAAAATACACTAAAACTGCTAAATGTATAAAACTATAAAATTAATCTAGGCATGTAAAAGTTATGTACAAATATGGAAGAAAATAAGGATTTTCAGTATTATAGGCCTGTTATTTTGAATGCACCCGCTGAAGCTGACAAATTTGGAAAGGGGGAATTCTTTTGTTTGTTTCTTGGAAAGGGGGAAATGCTATTCTGACATGGTGAAAGGTGCATGGGCCAAAACAGGTTGAGAACCACTGTCCTACACTGAGTATTCCTTAGATCAGTGTTTCCCAACCTTTTTTGTGCCATGCCCCACTTAAGCCTTTCTAAAATTCCTATTGCCCCCCCCCCCTCAACATATACATTATTTTAAATATTCAAAAATTGAAATGTTCACTAAAGAAACTTGAATGATAGGTTTTAGGAAGAAATCACTAGGTAATTATTGAGCAAACACAGTAAGTAAATTTTCACAAAACATATAATGGAGAACTGAAATTCAAGTACAAAATAATATTAATGAAAGATTTTTCTATATTATTTTAATTATTAGTAATTATTTATTATTTAAATTTAGTGAGATCCTTGCGCTTGATGCTTGCATGATCTCTGTAAAGAGATCTTATGTCAGGTTCCAATTTAGTTAATTTCAGTCTCAAGTCTCCCCGTTTTGTTATATTCAGCCGATTTCTTCCATTTTCGAATTGCCCCCCTTAACAGTCAAATTGCCCCCCTGTGGGGCGTGGGCCCCACGTTGGGAAACACTGCCTTAGATCATGAGCCAGACATGTGAGGTGTGACTCTTGTGAGCCAGACATGTGAGGTGTGACTGGTGACCCAGACATGTGAGGTGTGACTGGTGATCCAGACATGTGAGGTGTGACTCTGGTGAGCCAGACATGTGAAGTGTGACTGGTGATCCAGACATGTGAGGTGTGACTGGTGAGCCAGACATGTGAGGTGTGACTCTGGTGAGCCAGACATGTGAGGTGTGACTGGTGATCCAGACATGTGAGGTGTGACTGGTGATCCAGACATGTGAGGTGTGACTGGTGATCCAGACATGTGAGGTGTGACTGGTGATTCAGACATGTGAAGTGTGACTGGTGATCCAGACATGTGAGGTGTGACTGGTGACCCAGACATGTGAGGTGTGACTGGTGACCCAGACATGTGAGGTGTGACTGGTGACCCAGACATGTGAGGTGTGACTGGTGACCCAGACATGTGAGGTGTGACTGGTGACCCAGACATGTGAGGTGTGACTGGTGACCCAGACATGTGAGGTGTGACTGGTGACCCAGACATGTGAGGTGTGACTCTGGTGAGCCAGACGTGAGGTGTGACTGGTGATCCAGACATGTGAGGTGTGACTGGTGACCCAGACATGTGAGGTGTGACTGGTGACCCAGACATGTGAGGTGTGACTGGTGAGCCAGACATGTGAGGTGTGACTGGTGACCCAGACATGTGAGGTGTGACTGGTGATTCAGACATGTGAAGTGTGACTGGTGATCCAGACATGTGAGGTGTGACTGGTGACCCAGACATGTGAGGTGTGACTGGTGACCCAGACATGTGAGGTGTGACTGGTGACCCAGACATGTGAGGTGTGACTGGTGACCCAGACATGTGAGGTGTGACTGGTGACCCAGACATGTGAGGTGTGACTGGTGACCCAGACATGTGAGGTGTGACTGGTGACCCAGACATGTGAGGTGTGACTGGTGACCCAGACATGTGAGGTGTGACTCTGGTGAGCCAGACGTGAGGTGTGACTGGTGATCCAGACATGTGAGGTGTGACTGGTGACCCAGACATGTGAGGTGTGACTGGTGACCCAGACATGTGAGGTGTGACTGGTGAGCCAGACATGTGAGGTGTGACTGGTGACCCAGACATGTGAGGTGTGGCTGGTGATCCAGACATGTGAGGTGTGACTGGTGACCCAGACATGTGAGGTGTGGCTGGTGATACAGACATGTGAGGTGTGACTGGTGACCCAGACATGTGAGGTGTGACTGGTGGTCCAGACATGTGAGGTGTGACTCTGGTGAGCCAGACGTGAGGTGTGACTGGTGACCCAGACATGTGAGGTGTGACTGGTGACCCAGACATGTGAGGTGTGACTGGTCCAGACATGTGAGGTGTGACTCTGGTGAGCCAGACGTGAGGTATGACTGGTGGTCCAGACATGTGAGGTGTGACTCTGGTGAGCCAGACGTGAGGTATGACTGGTGGTCCAGACATCTGAGGTGTGACTCTGGTGAGCCAGACGTGAGGTATGACTGGTGGTCCAGACATGTGAGGTGTGACTCTGGTGAGCGAGACGTGAGGTGTGACTGGTGGTCCAGACATGTGAGGTGTGACTGGTGGTCCAGACATGTGAGGTGTGACTGGTGGTCCAGACATGTGAGGTGTGACTGGTGGTCCAGACATGTGAGGTGTGACTCTGGTGAGCCAGACGTGAGGTGTGACTGGTGGTCCAGACATGTGAGGTGTGACTGGTGAGCCAGGCATTTGAGGTGTGAGACTGGTGAGCCAGACGTGAGGTGTGACTGGTGACCCAGACATGTGAGGTGTGACTGGTGACCCAGACATGTGAGGTGTGACTGGTGATCCAGACATGTGAGGTGTGACTGGTCCAGACATGTGAGGTGTGACTCTGGTGAGCCAGACGTGAGGTATGACTCTGGTGAGCCAGACGTGAGGTGTGACTGGTGACCCAGACATGTGAGGTGTGACTGGTGACCCAGACATGTGAGGTGTGACTGGTGATCCAGACATGTGAGGTGTGACTGGTGATCCAGACATGTGAGGTGTGACTCTGGTGATCCAGACATGTGAGGTGTGACTCTGGTGATCCAGGCATGTGAGGTGTGACTCTGGTGAGCCAGACATGTGAGGTGTGACTCTGGTGAGCCAGACATGTGAGGTGTGACTGGTGATCCAGACATGTGAGGTGTGACTGGTCCAGACATGTGAGGTGTGACTCTGGTGAGCCAGACGTGAGGTGTGACTGGTGACCCAGACATGTGAGGTGTGACTGGTGACCCAGACATGTGAGGTGTGACTGGTGACCCAGACATGTGAGGTGTGACTGGTGATCCAGACATGTGAGGTGTGACTGGTGATCCAGACATGTGAGGTGTGACTGGTGATCCAGACATGTGAGGTGTGACTGGTGATCCAGACATGTGAGGTGTGACTCTGGTGATCCAGGCATGTGAGGTGTGACTCTGGTGAGCCAGACATGTGAGGTGTGACTCTGGTGAGCCAGAAATGTGAGGTGTGACTCTGGTGAGCCAGACATGTGAGGTGTGACTCTGGTGAGCCAGATATGTGAGGTGTGACTGGTGATCCAGGCATGTGAGGTGTGACTGGTGACCCAGACATGTGAGGTGTGACTGGTGACCCAGACATGTGAGGTGTGACTCTGGTGACCCAGACATGTGAGGTGTGACTCTGGTGAGCCAGACGTGAGGTGTGACTGGTGATCCAGACATGTGAGGTGTGACTGGTGATCCAGACATGTGAGGTGTGACTCTGGTGAGCCAGACATGTGAGGTGTGACTGGTGACCCAGACATGTGAGGTGTGACTCTGGTGAGCCAGACGTGAGGTGTGACTGGTGATCCAGACATGTGAGGTGTGACTGGTGACCCAGACATGTGAGGTGTGACTGGTGATCCAGACATGTGAGGTGTGACTGGTGATCCAGACATGTGAGGTGTGACTCTGGTGAGCCAGACGTGAGGTGTGACTGGTGACCCAGACATGTGAGGTGTGACTGGTGATCCAGACATGTGAGGTGTGACTGGTGACCCAGACATGTGAGGTGTGACTGGTGACCCAGACATGTGAGGTGTGACTGGTGACCCAGACATGTGAGGTGTGACTCTGGTGAGCCAGACGTGAGGTGTGACTGGTGATCCAGACATGTGAGGTGTGACTGGTGACCCAGACATGTGAGGTGTGACTGGTGACCCAGACATGTGAGGTGTGACTGGTGATCCAGACATGTGAGGTGTGACTGGTGAGCCAGGCATGTGAGGTGTGACTCTGGTGAGCCAGACATGTGAGGTGTGACTGGTGATCGAGACATGTGAGGTGTGACTGGTGACCCAGACATGTGAGGTGTGACTGGTCCAGACATGTGAGGTGTGACTCTGGTGAGCCAGACATGATGTGTGACTGGTGACCCAGACATGTTAGGTGTGACTGGTGACCCAGACATGTGAGGTGTGACTCTGGTGATCCAGACATGTGAGGTGTGACTGGTGATCCAGACATGTGAGGTGTGACTCTGGTGATCCAGACATGTGAGGTGTGACTGGTGACCCAGACATGTGAGGTGTGACTGGTGATCCAGACATGTGAGTTGTGACTCTGGTGAGCCAGACTACCTGATATAGCTGTGTGTGTACAGAGATTGCCTGTTCTCTTGTCACATTACCATCACGCCAGTCTCCATTCTATGGGCACCATTCCCTTCATTCTTCTACATTTACAAGATATTTTCATTGTTGGTTGGTTTGTGAGTAGGGAATTCTGCCTGTAGATATGGTTTCCCTATAAAATTCACTACATTTCATCTTCTGAAATGTGTTGCCGTGACATATTCTGCTATTAATCTCTGACATCAGATTGCCCTCAAATATTTGAATTGACGGACTTGGTTAACCTTTGTTTTTCTTCTATCATAATAATATCAAAGAACAGCAAAATTAAAACAGTCTGCTGGTACGACAGATTTGTCCAAGTAGCTCTACAGTTGACAAATGAGACAGTTATTGCGGTCTTACAGATCAGTAACCCTTGGCTAAAGAAAACTAAATCCAGGATGAAGCAATGAGAATCATAACCCCAGTTATGTTTACAGGATACAGATGACACATCCAAAGACACTGAATGACACATGAGATAGCTGGGCAGTGACTGACAGACCATCCAATGCGTTCATTATATGAACAATTATGTTGCAAACTTTAGTTGAACAGTGACTGACAGACCATCCAATGCGTTCATTATATGAACAATTATGTTGCAAACTTTAGTTGAACAGTGACTGACAGACCATCCAATGCGTTCATTGTATGAACAATTATGTTGCAAACTTTAGTTGAACAATGTTCACTCTGCTGTGTAAATGCTGTTGTTGACACATCCCCCATCTAGTCTATTTGTCTGCCAAACTCTACAGCTGTGATACATGAGCTAACACTCACCTCCAAAAGCAAACAATCCGTTAGATGAGGCATCCTTGCTGCTCGTGCCAAAGTTGAAGGACTTCTTGGCACTGGAGTGTTCGCTTTCTGTGGAGTGCAAAACAAACTCATCACAGCTGGGCACAGGCACTAGGGATGCTACAATTCACAACTCCTACAGTGTTGTTGGTCTGAATCGGGGAACACATTTCCCATCCAGGTATGAGGCAGCTTAAGAGGCTGGACATACATTAGATGCAAACAGGACACACTTTACATAAAACTAGACCAGCGATATTTCTATAACAACTCCCATATTATTCAACTCGACATATCAACCAACATCCCACATCATAAGTCTATTTCCCTGTTTATATCATCTCTGACATTTCTCATTTTGTTTTCAGCGTACAGGTTAAATAAATATGTCATTTCCTCTTGTATAGACATAAAGACTTCAAAACAATTCCTCACTTCTATGTTGTATGCATCTGGTATTTTTGTGAGATCAAAACGAAGTGGCCTTGGTCCTCGGGTAAGCTTTTTTGAGTTTTAATTTCAGATCTCTCAGCCAAAGCTATGAAAATGGCGCGGCTCTCCCGATGTGTCTCCACCTTGCTGTGGTGGGGGAGCTTGAGTGCCCCACTGACCCCAAGCGCTATGCCGATGGATATTAACTACATATTGGACAGCTATTGGGATAGGGGCCAGACTAAGAGAGACACAACCTGCTGCTCTGCAGGTAGACTGAAGATAAACTACATATTGGACAGCTCTTGGGATAGGGACCAGACTAAGAGAGACACAACCTGCTGCTCTGCAGGTAGACTGAGGATAAACTACATATTGGACAGCTCTTGGGATAGGGACCAGACTAAGAGAGACACAACCTGTTGCTCTGCAGGTAGACTGAAGATAAACTACATATTGGACAGCTATTGGGATAGGGACCAGACTAAGAGATACAACCTGCTGCTCTGCAGGTAGACTGAAGATAAACTACATATTGGACAGCTCTTGGGATAGGGACCAGACTAAGAGAGACACAACCTGTTGCTCTGCAGGTAGACTGAAGATAAACTACATATTGGACAGCTATTGGGATAGGGACCATGACTAAGAGACACAACCTGCTGCTCTGCAGGTAGACTGAAGATAAACTACATATTGGACAGCTCTTGGGATAGGGACCATGACTAAGAGAGACACAACCTGTTGCTCTGCAGGTAGACTGAAGATAAACTACATATTGGACAGCTATTGGGATAGGGACCAGACTAAGAGAGACACAACCTGTTGCTCTGCAGGTAGACTGAAGATAAACTACATATTGGACAGCTATTGGGATAGGGACCATGACTAAGAGAGACACAACCTGTTGCTCTGCAGGTAGACTGAAGATAAACTACATATTGGACAGCTATTGGGATAGGGACCAGACTAAGAGACACAACCTGTTGCTCTGCAGGTAGACTGAAGATAAACTACATATTGGACAGCTATTGGGATAGGGACCATGACTAAGAGAGACACAACCTGCTGCTCTGCAGGTAGACTGAAGATAAACTACATATTGGACAGCTATTGGGATAGGGACCAGACTAAGAGACACAACCTGTTGCTCTGCAGGTAGACTGAAGATAAACTACATATTGGACAGCTATTGGGATAGGGACCAGACTAAGAGACACAACCTGTTTCTCTGCAGGTAGACTGAAGATAAACTACATATTGGACAGCTATTGGGATAGGGACCATGACTAAGAGAGACACAACCTGTTGCTCTGCAGGTAGACTGAAGATAAACTACATATTGGACAGCTATTGGGATAGGGACCAGACTAAGAGACACAACCTGTTGCTCTGCAGGTAGACTGAAGATAAACTACATATTGGACAGCTATTGGGATAGGGACCATGACTAAGAGACACAACCTGTTGCTTTGCAGGTAGACTGAAGATAAACTACATATTGGACAGCTATTGGGATAGGGACCAGACTAAGAGACACAACCTGTTGCTCTGCAGGTAGACTGAAGATAAACTACATATTGGACAGCTATTGGGATAGGGACCATGACTAAGAGAGACACAACCTGTTGCTCTGCAGGTAGACTGAAGATAAACTACATATTGGACAGCTATTGGGATAGGGACCAGACTAAGAGAGACACAACCTGTTGCTCTGCAGGTAGACTGAAGATAAACTACATATTGGACAGCTATTGGGATAGGGACCAGACTAAGAGAGACACAACCTGTTGCTCTGCAGGTAGACTGAAGATAAACTACATATTGGACAGCTATTGGGATAGGGACCATGACTAAGAGAGACACAACCTGCTGCTCTGTAGGTAGACTGAAGATAAACTACATATTGGACAGCTCTTGGGATAGGGACCAGACAAAGAGAGACACAACCTGTTGCTCTGCAGGTAGACTGAAGATAAACTACATATTGGACAGCTCTTGGGATAGGGACCAGACTAAGAGAGACACAACCTGCTGCTCTGCAGGTAGACTGAGGATAAACTACATATTGGACAGCTATTGGGATAGGGACCAGACTAAGAGAGACACAACCTGCTGCCCTGCAGGTAGACTGAAGATAAACTACATATTGGACAGCTATTGGGATAGGGACCAGACTAAGAGAGACACAACCTGTTGCTCTGCAGGTAGACTGAAGATAAACTACATATTGGACAGCTCTTGGGATAGGGACCAGACTAAGAGAGACACAACCTGCTGCTCTGCAGGTAGACTGAATATAAACTACATATTGGACAGCTATTGGGATAGGGACCAGACTAAGAGACACAACCTGTTGCTCTGCAGGTAGACTGAAGATAAACTACATATTGGACAGCTATTGGGATAGGGACCAGACTAAGAGAGACACAACCTGCTGCTCTGCAGGTAGACTGAAGATAAACTACATATTGGACAGCTATTGGGATAGGGACCAGACTAAGAGACACAACCTGTTGCTCTGCAGGTAGACTGAAGATAAACTACATATTGGACAGCTATTGGGATAGGGACCAGACTAAGAGACACAACCTGTTTCTCTGCAGGTAGACTGAAGATAAACTACATATTGGACAGCTATTGGGATAGGGACCATGACTAAGAGAGACACAACCTGTTGCTCTGCAGGTAGACTGAAGATAAACTACATATTGGACAGCTATTGGGATAGGGACCAGACTAAGAGACACAACCTGTTGCTCTGCAGGTAGACTGAAGATAAACTACATATTGGACAGCTATTGGGATAGGGACCATGACTAAGAGACACAACCTGTTGCTTTGCAGGTAGACTGAAGATAAACTACATATTGGACAGCTATTGGGATAGGGACCAGACTAAGAGACACAACCTATTGCTCTGCAGGTAGACTGAAGATAAACTACATATTGGACAGCTATTGGGATAGGGACCATGACTAAGAGAGACACAACCTGTTGCTCTGCAGGTAGACTGAAGATAAACTACATATTGGACAGCTATTGGGATAGGGACCAGACTAAGAGAGACACAACCTGTTGCTCTGCAGGTAGACTGAAGATAAACTACATATTGGACAGCTATTGGGATAGGGACCAGACTAAGAGAGACACAACCTGTTGCTCTGCAGGTAGACTGAAGATAAACTACATATTGGACAGCTATTGGGATAGGGACCATGACTAAGAGAGACACAACCTGCTGCTCTGTAGGTAGACTGAAGATAAACTACATATTGGACAGCTCTTGGGATAGGGACCAGACAAAGAGAGACACAACCTGTTGCTCTGCAGGTAGACTGAAGATAAACTACATATTGGACAGCTCTTGGGATAGGGACCAGACTAAGAGAGACACAACCTGCTGCTCTGCAGGTAGACTGAGGATAAACTACATATTGGACAGCTATTGGGATAGGGACCAGACTAAGAGAGACACAACCTGCTGCCCTGCAGGTAGACTGAAGATAAACTACATATTGGACAGCTATTGGGATAGGGACCAGACTAAGAGAGACACAACCTGTTGCTCTGCAGGTAGACTGAAGATAAACTACATATTGGACAGCTCTTGGGATAGGGACCAGACTAAGAGAGACACAACCTGCTGCTCTGCAGGTAGACTGAATATAAACTACATATTGGACAGCTATTGGGATAGGGACCAGACTAAGAGACACAACCTGTTGCTCTGCAGGTAGACTGAAGATAAACTACATATTGGACAGCTATTGGGATAGGGACCAGACTAAGAGAGACACAACCTGTTGCTCTGCAGGTAGACTGAAGATAAACTACATATTGGACAGCTATTGGGATAGGGACCATGACTAAGAGAGACACAACCTGTTGCTCTGCAGGTAGACTGAAGATAAACTACATATTGGACAGCTATTGGGATAGGGACCAGACTAAGAGAGACACAACCTGTTGCTCTGCAGGTAGACTGAAGATAAACTACATATTGGACAGCTATTGGGATAGGGACCAGACTAAGAGACACAACCTGTTGCTCTGCAGGTAGACTGAAGATAAACTACATATTGGACAGCTATTGGGATAGGGACCAGACTAAGAGAGACACAACCTGCTGCTCTGCAGGTAGACTGAAGATAAACTACATATTGGACAGCTATTGGGATAGGGACCAGACTAAGAGACACAACCTGTTGCTCTGCAGGTAGACTGAAGATAAACTACATATTGGACAGCTATTGGGATAGGGACCATGACTAAGAGAAACACGACCTGCTGCTCTGCAGGTAGACTGAAGATAAACTACATATTGGACAGCTATTGGGATAGGGACCATGACTAAGAGAGACACGACCTGCTGCTCTGCAGGTAGACTGAAGATAAACTACATATTGGACAGCTATTGGGATAGGGACCAGACTAAGAGAGACACAACCTGTTGCTCTGCAGGTAGACTGAAGATAAACTACATATTGGACAGTTCTTGGGATAGGGACCATGACTAAGAGAGACACAACCTGCTGCTCTGCAGGTAGACTGAAGATAAACTACATATTGGACAGCTATTGGGATAGGGACCATGACTAAGAGAGACACAACCTGTTGCTCTGCAGGTAGACTGAAGATAAACTACATATTGGACAGCTATTGGGATAGGGACCAGACTAAGAGACACAACCTGTTGCTCTGCAGGTAGACTGAAGATAAACTACATATTGGACAGCTATTGGGATAGGGACCATGACTAAGAGAGACACGACCTGCTGCTCTGCAGGTAGACTGAAGATAAACTACATATTGGACAGCTATTGGGATAGGGACCATGACTAAGAGAGACACGACCTGCTGCTCTGCAGGTAGACTGAAGATAAACTACATATTGGACAGCTATTGGGATAGGGACCAGACTAAGAGAGACACAACCTGTTGCTCTGCAGGTAGACTGAAGATAAACTACATATTGGACAGCTCTTGGGATAGGGACCATGACTAAGAGAGACACAACCTGCTGCTCTGCAGGTAGACTGAAGATAAACTACATATTGGACAGCTATTGGGATAGGGACCATGACTAAGAGAGACACAACCTGTTGCTCTGCAGGTAGACTGAAGATAAACTACATATTGGACAGCTATTTGGATAGGGACCATGACTAAGAGACACAACCTGTTGCTCTGCAGGTAGACTGAAGATAAACTACATATTGGACAGCTATTCGGATAGGGACCATGACTAAGAGAGACACAACCTGCTGCTCTGCAGGTAGACTGAAGATAAACTACATATTGGACAGCTATTTGGGATAGGGACCAGACTAAGAGAGACACAACCTGTTGCTCTGCAGGTAGACTGAAGATAAACTACATATTGGACAGCTATTGGGATAGGGACCAGACTAAGAGAGACACAACCTGTTGCTCCGCAGGTAGACTGAAGATAAACTACATATTGGACAGCTATTGGGATAGGGACCAGACTAAGAGAGACACAACCTGTTGCTCTGCAGGTAGACTGAAGATAAACTACATATTGGACAGCTATTGGGATAGGGACCATGACTAAGAGAGACACAACCTGCTGCTCTGTAGGTAGACTGAAGATAAACTACATATTGGACAGCTCTTGGGATAGGGACCAGACAAAGAGAGACACAACCTGTTGCTCTGCAGGTAGACTGAAGATAAACTACATATTGGACAGCTCTTGGGATAGGGACCAGACTAAGAGAGACACAACCTGCTGCTCTGCAGGTAGACTGAGGGTAAACTACATATTGGACAGCTATTGGGATAGGGACCAGACTAAGAGAGACACAACCTGCTGCCCTGCAGGTAGACTGAAGATAAACTACATATTGGACAGCTATTGGGATAGGGACCAGACTAAGAGAGACACAACCTGTTGCTCTGCAGGTAGACTGAAGATAAACTACATATTGGACAGCTCTTGGGATAGGGACCAGACTAAGAGAGACACAACCTGCTGCTCTGCAGGTAGACTGAATATAAACTACATATTGGACAGCTATTGGGATAGGGACCAGACTAAGAGACACAACCTGTTGCTCTGCAGGTAGACTGAAGATAAACTACATATTGGACAGCTATTGGGATAGGGACCAGACTAAGAGAGACACAACCTGTTGCTCTGCAGGTAGACTGAAGATAAACTACATATTGGACAGCTATTGGGATAGGGACCATGACTAAGAGAGACACAACCTGTTGCTCTGCAGGTAGACTGAAGATAAACTACATATTGGACAGCTATTGGGATAGGGACCAGACTAAGAGAGACACAACCTGTTGCTCTGCAGGTAGACTGAAGATAAACTACATATTGGACAGCTATTGGGATAGGGACCAGACTAAGAGACACAACCTGTTGCTCTGCAGGTAGACTGAAGATAAACTACATATTGGACAGCTATTGGGATAGGGACCAGACTAAGAGAGACACAACCTGCTGCTCTGCAGGTAGACTGAAGATAAACTACATATTGGACAGCTATTGGGATAGGGACCAGACTAAGAGACACAACCTGTTGCTCTGCAGGTAGACTGAAGATAAACTACATATTGGACAGCTATTGGGATAGGGACCATGACTAAGAGAAACACGACCTGCTGCTCTGCAGGTAGACTGAAGATAAACTACATATTGGACAGCTATTGGGATAGGGACCATGACTAAGAGAGACACGACCTGCTGCTCTGCAGGTAGACTGAAGATAAACTACATATTGGACAGCTATTGGGATAGGGACCAGACTAAGAGAGACACAACCTGTTGCTCTGCAGGTAGACTGAAGATAAACTACATATTGGACAGTTCTTGGGATAGGGACCATGACTAAGAGAGACACAACCTGCTGCTCTGCAGGTAGACTGAAGATAAACTACATATTGGACAGCTATTGGGATAGGGACCATGACTAAGAGAGACACAACCTGTTGCTCTGCAGGTAGACTGAAGATAAACTACATATTGGACAGCTATTGGGATAGGGACCAGACTAAGAGACACAACCTGTTGCTCTGCAGGTAGACTGAAGATAAACTACATATTGGACAGCTATTGGGATAGGGACCATGACTAAGAGAGACACGACCTGCTGCTCTGCAGGTAGACTGAAGATAAACTACATATTGGACAGCTATTGGGATAGGGACCATGACTAAGAGAGACACGACCTGCTGCTCTGCAGGTAGACTGAAGATAAACTACATATTGGACAGCTATTGGGATAGGGACCAGACTAAGAGAGACACAACCTGTTGCTCTGCAGGTAGACTGAAGATAAACTACATATTGGACAGCTCTTGGGATAGGGACCATGACTAAGAGAGACACAACCTGCTGCTCTGCAGGTAGACTGAAGATAAACTACATATTGGACAGCTATTGGGATAGGGACCATGACTAAGAGAGACACAACCTGTTGCTCTGCAGGTAGACTGAAGATAAACTACATATTGGACAGCTATTGGGATAGGGACCAGACTAAGAGACACAACCTGTTGCTCTGCAGGTAGACTGAAGATAAACTACATATTGGACAGCTATTGGGATAGGGACCATGACTAAGAGAGACACAACCTGCTGCTCTGCAGGTAGACTGAAGATAAACTACATATTGGACAGCTATTGGGATAGGGACCAGACTAAGAGACACAACCTGTTGCTCTGCAGGTAGACTGAAGATAAACTACATATTGGACAGCTATTGGGATAGGGACCAGACTAAGAGACACAACCTGTTTCTCTGCAGGTAGACTGAAGATAAACTACATATTGGACAGCTATTGGGATAGGGACCATGACTAAGAGAGACACAACCTGTTGCTCTGCAGGTAGACTGAAGATAAACTACATATTGGACAGCTATTGGGATAGGGACCAGACTAAGAGACACAACCTGTTGCTCTGCAGGTAGACTGAAGATAAACTACATATTGGACAGCTATTGGGATAGGGACCATGACTAAGAGACACAACCTGTTGCTTTGCAGGTAGACTGAAGATAAACTACATATTGGACAGCTATTGGGATAGGGACCAGACTAAGAGACACAACCTGTTGCTCTGCAGGTAGACTGAAGATAAACTACATATTGGACAGCTATTGGGATAGGGACCATGACTAAGAGAGACACAACCTGTTGCTCTGCAGGTAGACTGAAGATAAACTACATATTGGACAGCTATTGGGATAGGGACCAGACTAAGAGAGACACAACCTGTTGCTCTGCAGGTAGACTGAAGATAAACTACATATTGGACAGCTATTGGGATAGGGACCAGACTAAGAGAGACACAACCTGTTGCTCTGCAGGTAGACTGAAGATAAACTACATATTGGACAGCTATTGGGATAGGGACCATGACTAAGAGAGACACAACCTGCTGCTCTGTAGGTAGACTGAAGATAAACTACATATTGGACAGCTCTTGGGATAGGGACCAGACAAAGAGAGACACAACCTGTTGCTCTGCAGGTAGACTGAAGATAAACTACATATTGGACAGCTCTTGGGATAGGGACCAGACTAAGAGAGACACAACCTGCTGCTCTGCAGGTAGACTGAGGATAAACTACATATTGGACAGCTATTGGGATAGGGACCAGACTAAGAGAGACACAACCTGCTGCCCTGCAGGTAGACTGAAGATAAACTACATATTGGACAGCTATTGGGATAGGGACCAGACTAAGAGAGACACAACCTGTTGCTCTGCAGGTAGACTGAAGATAAACTACATATTGGACAGCTCTTGGGATAGGGACCAGACTAAGAGAGACACAACCTGCTGCTCTGCAGGTAGACTGAATATAAACTACATATTGGACAGCTATTGGGATAGGGACCAGACTAAGAGACACAACCTGTTGCTCTGCAGGTAGACTGAAGATAAACTACATATTGGACAGCTATTGGGATAGGGACCAGACTAAGAGAGACACAACCTGTTGCTCTGCAGGTAGACTGAAGATAAACTACATATTGGACAGCTATTGGGATAGGGACCATGACTAAGAGAGACACAACCTGTTGCTCTGCAGGTAGACTGAAGATAAACTACATATTGGACAGCTATTGGGATAGGGACCAGACTAAGAGAGACACAACCTGTTGCTCTGCAGGTAGACTGAAGATAAACTACATATTGGACAGCTATTGGGATAGGGACCAGACTAAGAGACACAACCTGTTGCTCTGCAGGTAGACTGAAGATAAACTACATATTGGACAGCTATTGGGATAGGGACCAGACTAAGAGAGACACAACCTGCTGCTCTGCAGGTAGACTGAAGATAAACTACATATTGGACAGCTATTGGGATAGGGACCAGACTAAGAGACACAACCTGTTGCTCTGCAGGTAGACTGAAGATAAACTACATATTGGACAGCTATTGGGATAGGGACCATGACTAAGAGAAACACGACCTGCTGCTCTGCAGGTAGACTGAAGATAAACTACATATTGGACAGCTATTGGAATAGGGACCATGACTAAGAGAGACACGACCTGCTGCTCTGCAGGTAGACTGAAGATAAACTACATATTGGACAGCTATTGGGATAGGGACCAGACTAAGAGAGACACAACCTGTTGCTCTGCAGGTAGACTGAAGATAAACTACATATTGGACAGTTCTTGGGATAGGGACCATGACTAAGAGAGACACAACCTGCTGCTCTGCAGGTAGACTGAAGATAAACTACATATTGGACAGCTATTGGGATAGGGACCATGACTAAGAGAGACACAACCTGTTGCTCTGCAGGTAGACTGAAGATAAACTACATATTGGACAGCTATTGGGATAGGGACCAGACTAAGAGACACAACCTGTTGCTCTATAGGTAGACTGAAGATAAACTACATATTGGACAGCTATTGGGATAGGGACCATGACTAAGAGAGACACGACCTGCTGCTCTGCAGGTAGACTGAAGATAAACTACATATTGGACAGCTATTGGGATAGGGACCATGACTAAGAGAGACACGACCTGCTGCTCTGCAGGTAGACTGAAGATAAACTACATATTGGACAGCTATTGGGATAGGGACCAGACTAAGAGAGACACAACCTGTTGCTCTGCAGGTAGACTGAAGATAAACTACATATTGGACAGCTCTTGGGATAGGGACCATGACTAAGAGAGACACAACCTGCTGCTCTGCAGGTAGACTGAAGATAAACTACATATTGGACAGCTATTGGGATAGGGACCATGACTAAGAGAGACACAACCTGTTGCTCTGCAGGTAGACTGAAGATAAACTACATATTGGACAGCTATTTGGATAGGGACCATGACTAAGAGACACAACCTGTTGCTCTGCAGGTAGACTGAAGATAAACTACATATTGGACAGCTATTCGGATAGGGACCATGACTAAGAGAGACACAACCTGCTGCTCTGCAGGTAGACTGAAGATAAACTACATATTGGACAGCTATTGGGATAGGGACCAGACTAAGAGAGACACAACCTGTTGCTCTGCAGGTAGACTGAAGATAAACTACATATTGGACAGCTATTGGGATAGGGACCAGACTAAGAGACACAACCTGTTGCTCTGCAGGTAGACTGAAGATAAACTACATATTGGACAGCTATTGGGATAGGGACCAGACTAAGAGAGACACAACCTGCTGCTCTGCAGGTAGACTGAAGATAAACTACATATTGGACAGCTATTGGGATAGGGACCAGACTAAGAGAGACACAACTTGCTGCTCTGCAGGTAGACTGAAGATAAACTACATATTGGACAGCTATTGGGATAGGGACCAGACTAAGAGACACAACCTGTTGCTCTGCAGGTAGACTGAAGATAAACTACATATTGGACAGCTATTGGGATAGGGACCAGACTAAGAGAGACACAACCTGCTGCTCTGCAGGTAGACTGAAGATAAACTACATATTGGACAGCTATTCGGATAGGGACCATGACTAAGAGAGACACAACCTGCTGCTCTGCAGGTAGACTGAAGATAAACTACATATTGGACAGCTATTGGGATAGGGACCAGACTAAGAGACACAACCTGTTGCTCTGCAGGTAGACTGAAGATAAACTACATATTGGACAGCTATTGGGATAGGGACCAGACTAAGAGAGACACAACCTGTTGCTCTGCAGGTAGACTGACGATAGCAGACTAAAACAGGCGAAGGATGCCAATAATCTTTCTGGACATAACCTCTAAGGCTCTCAGCCGAGGGGTATGGCTGAACATCTCATAGCCATAAACCCTCGGATGTGAGAGCCTGGCCGACACATACCTACATCAAAATTAAGTTGAGGTGCTGAGCACGCTACATGCTTGGTGCAGATACTCGTTCGATGGCTCTTAGCTGGGGGATATAAGGGATCCCCGGATGAGAGGGCCTGGCCGTTTCTCGCCCACAAACGCACAGAGGTAGGGTGCTGAGCCGGCAGCACATGTAGCCTACCTCGTGAGCGAGTACTCAAGGTGGGAAAACACCTGGGTCGCACGTTCCGATGAAAATCTGTAACCGTATTCATGGAGTGAGTGTAGTCAAAGGTGAAAAATTGTCTCGAAATAGTCTTAACTTGTCTCGAAACCCGAGGAAGGCTAACCTCATTAAAAATGCCTGCGGAAGTGCCAGCCTATGGGCGGCAAAATAAAAATGGCACTACGCAATTACGTCCGAATTAAATGTCTTTCGTGACCGGAAAAGCTCTAACTAGTCTTCCCTCGTGCTAGGAAAATCTACCTTGTTTCCGAATGCCGGTCTTGTTCGGAACAGCTCTGACTAGGTAGTTTTCTGAATGTCCGTCGTGGCTGGAACAACTTTGATGGGCACAATGACAAAGCACATGTCTGAAACGAAAACTCGCTGAGTGGATACTGTCTGCAGACCGGTCTGGTTTGTGCGGGAACGGCCCGGGGTGAACGAAATGCCCAATATATTGAAGTTAGGATTTAAAGCAGCCATGAGCACAACGTGACGATTCCCTCGGTCAGCCCAGCACCAGGGCGCTATGTGTCTGCCCTGCAATTATGGAAGCCACCCTGGATGGCGGAAAATACTATGGACTGTCCCTGCCTTCCCTTGAGGGATGATCGAAGTCTTTGACTGTTCCAACTTGACCAGCTGGCATGTGGACGGTACCACAAAAGTGAGAGTCTCTCAGGAATGCTAACCTGGTCAAAACAGCATGCTAAAAGTTGGCCTGAGTGTTTCGATCCAAGAGTGCCTAACTAGACACACCGCAATCACATCTGAAAAAACACTCCGGATGAACGCAAAGAAGAAGAAGAAGATCTGTTTCTAATAACTGATGACTATATCACAGTCTGCACTTCGTAGGGTTTTTGCAGACTGTGACACAGACCATCAGTTATTAGAAGCAGATCTGAAATTAAAACTCAGAAACTAAGAGCCATCAAGTGTCCCGCCCACAAATGATAAGTGAATGAGTGCGTCTAACGATTTTTAACAAGTATTTCAGCCTTTTGTGGAAGTTTATGCAATATGCACCCTTAGATAATAAATGTTGCACTATCTGCTGAATGAGTTTCTCTTAGTCCATTCGTCTAAGCATCTGCCAGAATCGTGTGTGTACGAGCCACTATGTTCAAGTGATTATTGTCAGCAGTAGTCTCTTCAAGTCTTGTCTCGTGGCCTGACGATCCTGCTTGAGGATTATTTGGTTCAGAAAGTAGAGGTAGGACGAAATTCCAGAAAAAACTGACTAATGATCAGCAAGTAGTGCCACAATTGGCAGGACTTTCTTGGAAGAAAATTATCAGATGAATTCTTAAGCATGTGTGTCTTAATGTACTGACCAACCACTAAATTAATCAGCAGACTGTATCAAAGGTGAGTTATTTTCTGCCTCATACCGCTATTGCTATAGTTTTATCTACAAAAATTATGAATGAAGACAAGATGGGACACAGAAAACATGTGCCAACACCGAGAGAAGAATAATGATGTACACCTACCACCAAAGTCCACGGTTCTCTTGCCAGACGGGGTCACCTGAGACACAACAGACTCTGCGCTGGCTACTAGGGGGGCCGGTCCAAAACTAGCAAATGCTGGTGGTGGCGGCTGGTTCGTGCCAAAAGTAAAATCTGTCAGATAAAGACAACATATGAGAGGGCATAACACACTCAAGACAGCCAGAGAAAACAAATGTCATGAAATTTAGGGCATACAGAAAAGCTAGGCAAAATAAGGACTAACAGACCATATAAAGGAGATCAGGAGTGAGACATAAAACTTTTTAGAAGTGTAAACGTCACACAATATATGAGATGTAGAACCATAGAATGTTGCCGACAAAATAAATCTACTTTAAATTCTCTAAAATAATTAACTACCACATGGGGAAGATGGCTAACTTTGGTGTGTTCAATATGGAATGATGCTTGCATTGGTGCATACAATAACACATGACAAGATACTTTGGTGCATACAATAACACATGACAAGATACTTTGGTGCATACAATAACACATGACAAGATACTTTGGTGCATACAATAACACATGACAAGATACTTTGGTGCATACAATAACACATGACAAGATACATTGGTGCATACAATAACACATGACAAGATACATTGGTGCATACAATAACACATGACAAGATACTTTGGTGCATACAATAACACATGACAAGATACTTTGGTGCATACAATAACACATGACAAGATACTTTGGTGCATACAATAACACATGACAAGATACATTGGTGCATACAATAACACATGACAAGATACATTGGTGCATACAATAACACATGACAAGATACTTTGGTGCATACAATAACACATGACAAGATACTTTGGTGCATACAATAACACATGACAAGATACTTTGGTGCATACAATAACACATGACAAGATACATTGGTGCATACAATAACACATGACAAGATACTTTGGTGCATACAATAACACATGACAAGATACTTTGGTGCATGCAATAACACATGACAAGATACATTGGTGCATACAATAACACATGACAAGATACTTTGGTGCATACAATAACACATGACAAGATACATTGGTGCATACAATAACACATGACAAGATACATTGGTGCATACAATAACACATGACAAGATACATTGGTGCATACAATAACACATGACAAGATACATTGGTGCATACAATAACACATGACAAGATACATTGGTGCATACAATAACACATGACAAGATACATTGGTGCATACAATAACACATGACAAGATACATTGGTGCATACAATAACACATGACAAGATGCATTGGTGCATACAATAACACATGACAAGATACATTGGTGCATACAATAACACATGACAAGATACATTGGTGCATACAATAACACATGACAAGATACATTGGTGCATACAATAACGTGAAAAGATGGCTAATGTGGGTGTGTTACAGCTATCTCAGGTTCTAAACTCTTGTAAACTCAAGACTACTTACTTCCAAAAGATTTGCCGGCATCCAGAGATGCAGCCCCAGAGTTGTCCTTGACTGCCCGTGCCCCAAAGCCAGAGCCAAACCCTCCATTAAGCATGGGTTTACTGCCAGTGAGGCTGTTTCCCAGACCTAACCCAGTGCTGGAAGCCGGACCTACAGATGAGGCACCAAACTGGAACAGGGTACTTGCTGGTTTACTAGCCGCAGAGTCCGATTTCTCTAATGGTTGTTGAGATGATGGTGCCACTAACGCAGAGGCAACAGAACTTACTGGAGTAAAGTTAAAACTGACCGGCTGAGACAACTTGGTGTTACTGTCTTTAGTGGCCTGCGCTGTTCCAAACTGCAAGGTCCCACTAGGGTTAGCAGCCTGGAAAGCTGTGGTACCTGTAGAATTGTTGGACTGACTGTCCACTGTTGGTGGGGTGCCACTACTTGTGGCAGCTTTTATGGGACCTGAAACAGTCTTGGCCTCTGCCAGGACAGTAGTGTTTGTCTTTACAGCTGAAATACTAGAGGAGGTAGTTGTGAACCCTAGCCCTGAGCCTGCAGCACCAACACCTCCGCCGTCACTTGCTGGGCCCGATGCTCCAAATTTGAATCCACCTGTCAGCAAGGTGGGATTTGTGCTGCCGGTGGACACTTGAGAGTGTTTGTTTGCCGCTGTGGTCTGGCCAAATACAAAACCTGTGGCGGCTGGTGTAGGACTGGATGAAGTCACAGATGATGAGCTGGTGTTGCCAAATTTAAAACCACCAGACCCTGACATTGTGGTAGTGGTGGCAGCTACGTTGAAGGTGAAACCGCCCGAAGGTGATATTGTGATGGCTGATGAACTAGTACTGCTAACAGTAGGCTTGGAAACTGCTGACAAAATATAACACGTTAGCACAGTCTGAGCAGTAATGTACAGACCTGACAAAATATAACATGTTAGCACAGTCTGAGCACTAATGTACAGACATGACAAAATATACCATGTTAGCACAGTCTGAACATTGATGTACAGACAGACAAGTATGAGATGCAAGAACCATATCATGAATAGTGCAAACACCAGATGTTATGGAAGTAACATGAGGTGTGACAGACTTTGAGGTGTGACAGACTTTGAGGTGTGACAGGTGTAACATGAGGTGTGACAGAAGTAACATGAGGTGTGACAGAAGTAACATGAGGTGTGACAGAAGTAACATGAGGTGTGACAGAAGTAACATGAGGTGTGACAGAAGTAACATGAGGTGTGACAGAAGTAACATGAGGTGTGACAGAAGTAACATGAGGTGTGACAGAAGTAACATGAGGTGTGACAGGAGTAACATGAGGTGTGACAGAAGTAACATGAAGTGTGACAGAAGTAATATGAGGTGTGACAGAAGTAACATAAGGTGTGACAGAAGTAATATGAGGTGTGACAGAATAAATGAGATCAGTACAAGTACATCAACATGGCAACCCACCACACATGTTGGCAACCCACCACACATGTTGGCAACCCACCACACATGTCGGCAACCCACCACACATGTCGGCAACCCACCACACATGTCGGCAACACACCACACATGTCGGCAACCCACCACACATGTTGGCAACCCACCACACATATCGGCAACCCACCACGCATGTCAAGAACCCACCACACATGTTGGCAACCCACCACACATGTTGGCAACCCACCACACATGTTGGCAACCCACCACACATGTCAACAACCTACCACACATGTCGGCAACCCACCACACATGTCGGCAACCCACCACACATGTCGGCAACCCACCACACATGTCGGCAACCCACCACACATGTCGGCAACCCACCACACATGTTGGCAACCTACCACACATGTCGGCAACCCACCACACATGTTGGCAACCTACCACACATGTCGGCAACCCACCACATATGTTGGCAACCTACCACACATGTCGGCAACCCACCACACATGTTGGCAACCCACCACACATGTTGGCAACCCACCACACATGTTGGCAACCTACCACACATGTTGGCAACCTACCACACATGTTGGCAACCCACCACACATGTCGGCAACCCACCACACATGTCGGCAACCCACCACACATGTCGGCAACCCACCACGCATGTCGGCAACCCACCACACATGTCAACAACCTACCACACATGTTGGCAACCCACCACACATGTTGGCAACACACCACACATGTTGGCAACCCACCACGCATGTCGGCAACCCACTACACATGTTGGCAACCCACCACACATGTTGGCAACCCACCACGCATGTCGGCAACCCACTACACATGTCAACAACCCACCACACATGTCAACAACCCACCACACATGTTGGCAACCCACCACACATGACGGCAACCCACCACGCATGTCAACAACCTACCACACATGATGGTAGTACAGCCGGCTAAGGATGGGTTGTGTTTAGGGCCGGCTACCCCATCACTTGACAATTGCAGCCACAAAATCCGACCAACCATGAATATGTTACATAAAGAAAGAACTGGGGGGTGCGTGGTCTAGACCTACGGTGTCTACCTCGAGTGCTGGAGGTCCCGGGTTCAAGCCCCGGTGAGGACCAGGATTTTTTCACGTGGACTTCTAGCATGTCCCCTGGTCTCTGGGTGGCACACAATAGCCACACTACCCCCACAAATAGGATAGGTTCTAGTCACAGACACTAATCTACTTCACAACCAGACACACGAATTTTGGTCACCTGGGGTTGATGATTAGATATTAAAGTTGGTCACAGTACCACTAGACACAAAGGTTGGGCACCTGGGGTTGATGATTAGATATTAAAGTTGGTCACAGTACCACTAGACACAAAGGTTGGTCACCTGGGGTTGATGATTAGATATTAAAGTTGGTCACAGTACCACTAGACACAAAGATTGGTCACCTGGGGTTGACAACCAGACATGAAAGTTAGTCACATGGGTTGACAACCAGACACGAAAGTTGGTCACTTGGGTTGACAACCATACATGAAAGTTGGTCACAGTACCACTAGACACAAAGGTTGGTCACCTGGGGTTGACAACAAGACATGAAAGTTAGTCACATGGGTTGACAACCAGACACGAAAGTTGGTCACTTGGGTTGACAACCATACATGAAAGTTGGTCACAGTACCACTAGACACAAAGGTTGGTCACCTGGGGTTGACAACCAGACATGAAAGTTAGTCACATGGGTTGACAACCAGACATGAAAGTTAGTCACATGGGTTGACAACCAGACACGAAAGTTGGTCACTTGGGTTGACAACTGTCAAAGACTGAAACAGGAGGCAGGAAGCCTGCCTCATGATAGAACACCACCGGGACGTGGGGTCAACCTCAGATAGATAGAGGGAACACAGTGCCCGGGATCAGGGCATGATAGTTGATAGAAAGGGGGGACTATTAACTAGTCCTCACACGAAAGCGTTGACCAGATAGTTAGCACTACTGGTCACGACAGAATCACGCCTGCGTGAACGCTACGATTGCCACTCAAACCAAAGACAGCTAATAGAAGCGTGCTAACTAACCTAGCACGCAAAGAGCCGAAGGACGCATGAAGGTCCTTCCGCGGGGCGTGTAGCGACGCGAGTGAAGGAAGTCAGACTGGGGACTGACTTTGTAGTGTGCACATCGTATAGAATAGATATGTGTTTTCGTATAGCCTAGTAGATAGAGATTAGCTATAGGGTTTAGGAAAACTAGTGATAGAGAATATTGTGACTTTATGTGTGATTAGATAGCGACTGTTTTGCAATTGTAAAGAGCCAACGGCAATAAAATGTACCATTTCATTCCTCGCACATGACTTGCAAGTTTCTTGTATGGTGTGGGAGAAGTAATCCGATGATGCCTGAAACATGAGTTGTTGACAACAACCATACATGAAAGTTGGTCACAGTACCACTAGACACAAAGGTTGGTCACCTGGGGTTGACAACCAGACATGAAAGTTAGTCACATGGGTTGACAACCAGACACGAAAGTTGGTCACTTGGGTTGACAACCATACATGAAAGTTGGTCACAGTACCACTAGACACAAAGGTTGGTCACCTGGGGTTGACAACCAGACATGAAAGTTAGTCACATGGGTTGACAACCAGACACGAAAGTTGGTCACTTGGGTTGACAACCATACATGAAAGTTGGTCACAGTACCACTAGACACAAAGGTTGGTCACCTGGGGTTGACAACCAGACATGAAAGTTAGTCACATGGGTTGACAACCAGACACGAAAGTTGGTCACTTGGGTTGACAACCAGTCATGAAAGTTTGTCACATGGGCCATGGCAACTGAGCATAGGGAAACACCCATTTTAGAAATCAGTCGTGAAAGGTAATGGCGAAGTAGAGGGCTGACTGTACCAGCTAATTGTAAAATAACTGCATGCAACATTCATCTCAATGTAAACCTGCGTACAGGTAGCTGCCATAAGATAGACAGCTTGTCTATGAGACTACACTTGCCTGTACAGTTTATCTTTGAGATATGTTCAGCAACAAGTAACTCAAACAGAACAAAAGCACATGTCAGGATGCTGGTGAACACTTAAAATAATGTATCAGGACGTTGGAAGGCAGGCAGCCATCAGGTTGTCCAGATGGTTACTGTATGCACTAGAAGTGAGGCTCACTGATACAACAATCCCCAGTGAACAGTTGCAGAGTGCATGTCATGACACATACCGTCAGTGTTCATGTTTAAAGATATATATATATATATGGGAGCAGTATGTATCATGCCATGACACATAAAATCAGTGTTTATGTTCAAAGACATGACATGTTTCAGACAGATACTAACTAATCTACTGCCTGTAGACAATGGGACATACCAGGGATAGGTTCTAGACACAGACTCTAATCTACTGCCTGTCCACACTACCCCCACAAACACACATACCACAGCCAGACTTTCAGAGACATGGGTTAGTGTTTTAGAACCCACAACCCTTCACAAACACCCTACAAACATACTTATACCCTTCACAAACACCCTACAAACATACCTATACCAGCCGTCTGCAGACCAGGTTTTGATGAATCACATGCCAAACACCTGGCAGCTGAGGCTGTATTTTGTACCAGGCAGGTGTCACACTCCCAACTGCCAGCTGGCTTCTTGAACAGTGCACTAAGCGAGTTCTCTGGGCTGACCCCTGACAAGAAAGAAACGCAACAAGAACACATGAACTTGTGTTTCTGCCAACTAGGGTAAAACAAATTTTAGCAGTGATAGATCAAACAGAGCTGTCATAAACATCAGTTCCATGAGCTTAAAAGCTTCATCAGAGGTTACTTAGAAACAACTCATCACAGACCAGCAGACTTGACAGATTCATCCTCTGCAGACAAATGCTCATGACATGAAGCCCTGTGCATATGAAGATTAAATAAAAGAAAATTTCCCCAGGAATGCTAACATGGTTAAAAAACGTACAGAAAAGATGGATATGGTGGCTTAAGGGTGCGTCATGGACACACCGCAATTACATCTGGAAAAAAAACTCCTGATGAACGCAGAAGACGAAACAAAATTCATCATCATCTCAAAATGAAATAGTAATAGTGCTATTACATATGACCTTTGAAAATATGCAATAGAGTATTTGTGCTTCATCAGAGGTTCCTTAGAGAAGCCTCTGATGATTAGATATTAAAGTTGGTCACAGTACCACTAGACACAAAGGTTGGTCACCTGGGGTTGACAACCAGACATGAAAGTTAGTCACATGGGTTGACAACCAGACACGAAAGTTGGTCACTTGGGTTGACAACCAGTCATGAAAGTTGGTCACATGGGCCATGGCAACTGAGCATAGGGAAACACCCATTTTAGAAATCAGTCGTGAAAGGTAATGGCGAAGTAGAGGGCTGACTGCACCAGCTAATTGTAAAATAACTGCATGCAACATTCATCTCAATGTAAACCTGCGTACAGGTAGCTGCCATAAGATAGACAGCTTGTCTATGAGACTACACTTGCCTGTACAGTTTATCTTTGAGATATGTTCAGCAACAAGTAACTCAAACAGAACAAAAGCACATGTCAGGATGCTGGTGAACACTTAAAATAATGTATCAGGACGTTGGAAGGCAGGCAGCATGGAGAAGCCACCAGCCATCAGGTTGTCCAGAGGTTACTGTATGCACTAGAAGTGAGGCTCACTGATACAACAATCCCCAGTGAACAGTTGCAGAGTGCATGTCATGACACATACCATCAGTGTTCATGTTTAAAGATATATATATATATGTGTGGGAGCGGTATGTATCATGCCATGACACATACAATCAGTGTTTATGTTCAAAGACATGACATGTTTCAGACAGACACTAACTAATCTACTGCCTGTAGACAATGGGACATTCCAGGGATAGGTTCTAGACACAGACTATCTACTGCCTATCCACACTACCCCCACAAACACACATACCACAGCCAGACTTTCAGGGACATGGGTTAGTGTTTTAGAACCCACAACCCTTCACAAACACCCTACAAACATACTTATACCCTTCACAAACACCCTACAAACATACCTATACCAGCCGTCTGCAGACCAGGTTTTGATGAATCACATGCCAAACACCTGGCAGCTGAGGCTGTATTTTGTACCAGGCAGGTGTCACATTCCCAACAGCCAGCTGGCTTCTTGAACAGTGCACTCAGAGAGTTCTCTGGGCTGACCCCTGACAAGAAAGAAACGCAACAAGAACACATGAACTTGTGTTTCTGCCAACTAGGGTAAAACAAATTTTAGCAGTGATAGATCAAACAGAGCTGTCATAAACATCAGTTCCATGAGCTTAAAAGCTTCATCAGAGGTTACTTAGAAACAACTCATCACAGACCAGCAGACTTGACAGATTCATCATCTGCAGACAAATGCTCATGACATGAAGCCCTGTGCATATGAAGATTAAATAAAAGAAAATTTCCCCAGGAATGCTAACATGGTTAAAAAACGTACAGAAAAGACGGATATGGTGGCTTAAGGGTGCGTCATGGACACACCACAACTACATCTGGAAAAAAAAACACTCCTGATGAACGCAGAAGACGAAACAAAATTCATCATCATCTCAAAATGAAGTAGTAATAGTGTTATTACAGATGACCTTTGAAAATATGCAATAGAGTATTTGTGCTTCATCGTGAGGTTCCTTAGAGAAGCCTCACCATGAGTGATCAGATCTCAGAGTTGCATCATCTGAAGCTAAAATAGAACATCAACCTGCTGGCATACGCATGATGTCAAAGTCTCACATCTGAGGTTGCGACGCGTTGGCTGTGCCAACGCCAGGCGACATAACAATGCGCAACCCTGAGTGATGTTAAACACTACAGAGGGAATGCGGCGTCTTCGACGACACCCGTATAAGCAGCCAAGCACAGCAACTGAGCGACGCTAAAATAACCGCTGGTCAGCGGTACACCCCGTGAACCTTGCAGGGGTCACACCAGCTGACTTGAGCGCCGACTAGCGTGTAGAACGAAATGCCAGGCAGACCGGGTTAGGCGAGTCTGCGAGTGGTTTTGAATCTGCATTGAGAGCGAGCCTGTGTGACAGTGGGAGACTGGTTCGAACGCTTGAGCATTTTGGCGTGTAAGTGATATGTATATTGATTGCATGTATCCTTATGTATTGTATTGATATTGTTCATGCTGTAATGATTGCTATGGATTGTCATTGCGCGATGTCTGTGCGATAATGAATACAGCGTGTAAATAAAGCTTGTAAATAACGGTTTCGGATATTCACTTCGTGTGATTTGATAGTTTGATACTGCTTCACACTTGCCAGAAAACGAGCTACTTATCTTGCCCTACGCAAGACTCTGACACATGAGATAAAACAGATAATGGAAATGTCCAAAAAAAAAACCACTGAGGATATTTTCCAGTGTATGAGACGGCACTTGTGGCTAAGACTGAATGACGTACACAATTAACAGAATGACAAACCAGCTTGTATACAATGGCAAGACCGTGTCGTGGGCTGTGACATGTAAAGGAAAGGTTCATACAACTGAATAGACACACAGAATAACAACGCCATTGGCAGAAAAATAAAAACTTCAGCAAATGTATAATAAAATGAAAAATGGAGTAAAAGATTCTAGTATGGGATATTTGTGCTTCATCAGAGGTTCCTTAGAGAAGCCTCACCATGGATGATCAGATCTCAGAGTTGCATCATCTGAAGCTTATCACAAATGGATGACGTACAAAAAGCGTGGGCATTTTCCATTATATAATGGTATTTGTGGTTGAAGAATTAATGATAAATGCAGCTGACAATGACAGACCAACATTAAAACAATGGTAAAAGCATAAATTGTCACATTAATAACAACTTCACAATACATCTAGAATAAATCGAGTTTAAAATGTAATTAATGATCTTGGTATTGAATATTTATGCTTCATCAAAGGTTCCTTAGAGAATCAGGGCGGTCAGATCTCAGTTGCATCAACTGAGGCACTTCCGGGGGCTCACAAATGTAAAAGTGTGGGCATTTTCCATTGTATATTTGTGGCTAAAAAATGAATGATGAAACCAGTTAACAGAAGGATAGACCAGGTCATAAGCAATGGTCTATTGACCCAATTATAAACGATAAACGCTGCAAGAATGTCACACATGCAGCACACAACTAGATCACACAGGAATTTAAGTGTACAACAGCCTTCTGTGGGTTGGTTCTAGCTCCAGAGGTTCCTTAGAGAAGCCTCGCCATGAGTGATCTGGTCTCAGAGTTGCATCATCTGGAGCTAAGATAGAACCTCAAAACCTTCAGCTGCACTCAATGACTTATCAGTGAGAACACTAAATAATGACATTATCCTAAAACATCTACTAAGGACATTTTCCAGTGTATGAGATGGCGCTTGTGGCCTAGACTGAATGATGTCAAGGCAACAGAAAGACAAACCAGCTTTAAGACAATGGCAAGACCATGTTGAAGGCTGTGACATGGACAGGAAAGGTGAAGGCTGATACAAATGAATGGATACACAAAATAGCTTCGCTATTAGCAGAAAACATAACAAGAACTTCAGCAAATGTACAATAAATTGGAGTTTAAAGTGTACAAAATAATCTTGGTGTGGAATATTTGTGCTTCAGAGGGTCCTTAGAAAAGCCTCGCCAATGGGTGATCAGATCTCAGAATTGCATCATCTGAAGATTATCACAAAATGGACGAAGTACAAAGAATGTGCACATTTTCCATTACATAATGGTATTTGTGGCTGAAGAAATGATACATGCAGCTGACAATGACAGACCAACTTTACAACAATGGTCAAAACATAAACTGTCATATTACTAACTTCACAACATATCTAGAATGAATCAGAGTTTAAAGTGTACTAAAAGATCTTGGTATGGAATATTTGTGCTTCATCAGAGGTTCCTTAGAGAAGCCTCATCATGAGTGATCAGATCTCAGAGTTGCATCATCTGAAGCGTTTCCCAAGGCTTACAAATGTACAAGCATGGGCATATTCCACTAAAAGACGGGGTATCATAGAGGGACAGGGGAGAGAGAGAGAGAGAGAGAGAGAGAGAGAGAGAGAGAGAGAGAGAGAGAGAGAGAGAGAGAGAGAGATAGAGATAGAGAGAGATAGAGAGAGAGAGAGAGAGAGAGAGAGAGAGGGGGGGGGGCTGAAAGCAGAGCTGAGGGCTGATACAACATAGGCAGATGATTCATTGGTGGATCAGTAACAGAGGTTCCTTAGAGTAGCCTCTACAGCAGTTGTTCTCAAACGGGAATGAAGATCATTTCAAGATCCCGTTAATACAAAAACCGATTACTTGATATTGCTTTCCGTTCATACTTTACAGTTATGCACGTCTCATCCTTCTAAAATTCATTTTATAAAGTAAGTAGACCCACAAATCACGTTTTATGTGGATGTCTAGACCTGTTTTAACATATTTACCTTCCATTTTTATGTATACTGTGTAGGGGATTGTTAGGTAGGAAATATGAAGGGGGGGGGGGGGGGGGGAGAGATGACGTTCTGAAAATATGGTGAAGGGGGGCACGGGCCAAATTTTTGATAGGAAGGGGGGAATGACGTTCTTAAAATATGGTGAAGGGGGGCACGGGCCAAAAAAGGTTGAGAACCACTGCTCTACAGCAATTATCAGATCTGACAGTTGCATTATCTGAAGCTTTTAACACGGGCCTCACAAAAGGACATATACTGTGGGTATCTTCCATTATATATTTGTGGAGGAAGACAATGATGCAGCCAGCTAACAGAAGGATAGACCAGGTCGTAAACAATGGACAATGACATGCGATGTAGACTGACATTTTTATAGCTGAGGTCAGAGTTGATACAACCCAACAGGTTGACCCAGTTATAAACCATAAACGCTGCAAGAATGACACACTGCAGCACACAACTAGATCACACAGGAATTTAAGTGTACAACAGCCTTCTAAGGGTTGTTTCTAGCTCCATCAGAGGTTCCTTAGAGAAGTCTTGGCATGAGTGATCTGATCTCAGAGTTGCATCATCTGGAGCTAAGATAGAACCTCAAAACCTTCAGCTGCACTCAATGACTTATCAGTGAGAACACTAAATAATGACAATATCCTTAAACATCTACTAAGGACATTTTCTAGTATATTGAGACGGTGCTTGTGGCCAAGAATGAATGATGTACAGCCAACAGAATGACAAACCAGCTTTTAGACAATGTCAAAACCATGTTGCAGACTGACATGTAAAGGAAAGGTGAAGGCTGGTACAAATGAATGGATACACAGAACAACAACGCTATTAGCAGAAAACATAACAAGAACTTCAGCAAATGTACAATAAATTGAAGTTTAAAATGTACTAAATGCATCTTGGTGTGGAATATTTGTGCTTCAGAGGGTCCTTAGAGAAGCCTCGCCAATGGGTGATCAGATCTCAGAATTGCATTATCTGAAGATTATCACAAAATGGACGAAGTACAAAGAATATGCGCATTTTCCATTACATAATGGTATTTGTGGCTGAAGAAATAATGATACATGCAGCTTACAATGACAGACCAACTTTACAACAATGGTCAAAACATAAACTGTCATATTACTAACTTCACAACATATCTAGAATGAATCAGAGTTTAAAGTGTACTAAAAGATCTTGGTATGGAATATTTGTGCTTCATCAGAGGTTCCTTAGAGAAGCCTCATCATGAGTGATCAGATCTCAGAGTTGCATCATCTGAAGCATTTCCCAAGGCTTACAAATGTACAAGCATGGGCATATTCCACTAAAAGACGGGGTATCATAGAGGGAGAGGTAGGGAGGAAGGGGGGAGAGGGAGAGGGAGAGGGGGGAGAGAGAGAGAGGAGGAGAGAGAGAGAGAGAGAGAGAGAGAGAGAGAGAGAGGAGAGAGAGAGAGAGAGAGAGAGAGAGAGAGAGAGAGAAAGAGAGAGAGGAGCTGAAAGCAGAGCTGAGGGCTGATACAACATAAGAGGCAGATAATGATTCATTGGTGGGTCAGCAACAGAGGTTCCTTAGAGTAGCCTCTACAGCAATGATCAGATCTGACAGTTGCATTATCTGAAGCTTATCATGGACCTCATAAATGGACATATACTGTTGGCATCTTCCATTGTATATTTGTGGAGGAAGACAATGATGCAGCCAGCTAACAGAAGGATAGACCAGGTCGTAAACAATGGACAATGACATGTGATGTAGACTGACATTTTTATAGCTGAGGTCAGAGTTGATACAACCCAACAGGTTGACCCAATTATAAACCATAAACGCTGCAAGAATGACACACATGCAGCACACTACTAGATCACACAGGAATTTAAGTGTACAACAGCCTTCTGTGGGTTGTTTCTAGCTCCATCAGAGGTTCCTTAGAGAAGTCTTGGCATGAGTGATCTGATCTCAGAGTTGCATCATCTGGAGCTAAGATAGAACCTCAAAACCTTCAGCTGCACTCAATGACTTATCAGTGAGAACACTAAATAATGGCAAAATCCTAAAACATCTACTGAGGACATTTTCTAGTATATTGAGATGGTGCATGTGGCCAAGAATGAATGATGTACAGCCAACAGAATGACAAACCAGCTTTTAGACAATGTCAACACCATGTTGCAGACTGACATGTAAAGGAATGGTGAAGGCTGATACAAATGAATGGATACACAGAATAACAACGCTATTAGCAGAAAACATAACAAGAACTTCAGCAAATGTACAATAAATTGAAGTTTAAAATGTACTAAATGCATCTTGGTTTGGAATATTTGTGCTTCAGAGGGTCCTTAGAGAAGCCTCGCCATGGGTGATCAGATCTCAGAATTGCATTATCTGAAGATTATCACAAAATGGATGAAGTACAAAGAATGTGCACATTTTCCATTACATAATGGTATTTGTGGCTGAAGAAATACATGCAGCTGACAATGACAGACCAACTTTACAACAATGGTCAAAACATAAACTGTCATATTACTAACTTCACAACATATCTAGAATGAATCAGAGTTTAAAGTGTACTAAAAGATCTTGGTAAAGAATATTTGTGCTTCATCAGAGGTTCCTTAGAGAAGCCTCATCATGAGTGATCAGATCTCAGAGTTGCATCATCTGAAGCGTTTCCCAGGGCTTACAAATGTACAAGCGTGGGCATATTCCACTAAAAGACGGGGTATCATAGAGGGACAGGGGGGGGGGGGGGGGGGGGGGGGGGGGGGAGGGGGGGAGGAGGAGTGGAGAGAGAGAGAGAGAGAGAGAGAGTAGAGAGAGAGAGAGAGGAGAGAGAGAGAGAGAGAGAGAGAGAGAGAGAGAGAGAAGAGAGAGAGAGAGAGAGAGAGAGAGAGGAGAGAGAGAGAGAGAGAGGAGAGAGAGAGAGAGAGAGAAGCTGAGGGCTGATACAACATAAGAGACAGATTCATTGGTGGATCAGCAACAGAGGTTCCTTAGAGTAGCCTCTACAGCAATTATCAGATCTGACAGTTGCATTATCTGAAGCTTTTATCAGGGGCCTCACAAATGGACATACACTGTGGGCATCCATTGTATATTTGTGGCTGAAGACTGAATGATGCAACCAGTTAACAGAAGGATAGACCAGGTCGTAAACAATGGTCAATGACATGCGATGTAGACTGACATTTTTATAGCTGAGGTCAGAGTTGATACAAGACAACAGGTTGATCTAATTATCTATATATATATATATATAAAATAGAATGTATGTTATGCGTTTGCGAACGGTCGATCCGATTAAGATTAAATTTTCTACACGTCTTCTTCTCATTCCCGTTCTGCCAACTGTGATAGTTTGTTAGTGTACAAACGGTTATTTACTTAATATTATTTAATATTTTAATTTACATTATAATTTATATATAGCGAGGGAGGGAGGGATAGACGGGCGGGTAGACAGGCAGGCACAGGTAGACAGGCAGGCAGGCAGGCAGGTAGGTAGATAGATAGATAGATAGATAGATAGATAGATAGATAGATAGATGGATAGATAAATACATAGATAGATAGACAGATAGATAGATAGATAGACAGATAGATAGATAGATAGATAGATAGATAGATAGATAGATAGATAGATAGATAGATAGATAGATAGATAGATAGATAGATAGATAGATCCCCGCCAGGGACTGGGCAAAGCCGGGCCGGGTTAGCTAGTAAACCATAAACGCTGCAAGAATGACACACATGCAGCACACAACTAGATCACACAGGAATTTAAGTGTACAACAGCCTTCTAAGGGTTGTTTCTAGCTCCATCAGAGGTTCCTTAGAGAAGACTCGGCATGGGTGATCTGATCTCAGAGTTGCATCATCTGGAGCTAAGATAGAACCTCAAAACCTTCAGCTGCACTCAATGACATCAGAGAAAACACTAAATAATGAAAATATCCTAAAACATATACTGAGGACATTTTCCAGTGTATGAGACGGTGCTTGTGGTCAAGACTGAATGATGTACACAATCAACAGAATGACAAACCAGCTTTCAAACAATGGCAAAAACACGTAGGCTGCTATGTCAAGGACAGGTGAGGAGCAATATGTTAAATATGTGCTGCGTGTGGGACTCATGTTTGTACCTGTCCCATGGTTGGTCCCAGGTTTGTTGGATAACGGGAAGCTGCCAGAGTCAGAGGCTCTGATGCTCATGGCTGAACTGTCTGGGCTAGGTGATGTGGAACTTGATGATGATGCTGTTGTACCTGGTTTAATAAAGGAATTAGTGAATGTAGTGTAGGCAACATGCTCTCAAACAAGACAATAGGAACAAACATGATCTCATACACAACAAATCTGCAACACAAGAGAGTACATATAAGCAACATGATCTCATACACAACAAATCTGCAACACAAGAGAGTACATATAAGCAACATAATCTCATACACAACAAATCTGCAACAAAAGAATACATAAAGTCACTTTAAAGCCGACAGGGTCGACTTCATTACACCGGGTGTTTATCCCATGTGGCTCGGTCTCTTTCCGCAGTGTGGAAAACGTGGCACAAAGCACGAACTCCGTAGCTCCAGCGGCTACCAACAGGAGTCTCAGAAAAATTCACTTGTGGACCGAAGGACGTGGCCCGGAATCGAACCCACAACCTTTGGAGCCTGAGTCAAACGGCTTGACCACTTCATCACGGAGACTCCCGGTAGAGAAGAGAATACATATAAGCAACATGCTCTCATACACAACATATCTGCAACACAAGAGAGTACATATAAGCAACATGCTCTCATACACAACATATCTGCAACACATGAGAGTACACATAAGCAACATGCTCTCATACACAACATATCTGCAACACAAGAGAATACACATAAGCAACATGCTCTCATACACAACATATCTGCAACACAAAAGAATACATATAAGCAACATGCTCTCATACACAACATATCTGCAACACAAGAGAATACACATAAGCAACATGCTCTCATACACAACATATCTGCAATACAAAAGAATACATATAAGCAACATGCTCTCATACACAACATATCTGCAACACAAGAGAATACACATAAGCAACATGCTCTCATACACAACATATCTGCAACACAAGAGAATACATATAAGCAACATGCTCTCATACACAACATATCTGCAACACAAGAGAATACATATAAGCAACATGCTCTCATACACAACATATCTGCAACACAAGAGAATACATATAAGCAACATGCTCTCATACACAACATATCTGCAACACAAGAGAATACAATACACATAAGCATACACAGAAAATAAGCGCTAGTAATCCCACTACAGTCACAAATCCCAATGGAAGATGTGTGACATAGTAATCCCACTACAGTCACAAATCCCAATGGAAGATGTGTGACATAGTAATCCCACTACAGTCACAAATCCCAATGGAAGATGTGTGACATAGTAATCCCACTACAGTCACAAATCCCAATGGAAGATGTGTGACATAGTAATCCCACTACAGTCACAAATCCCAATGGAAGATGTGTGACATAGTAATCCCACTACAGTCACAAATCCCAATGGAAGATGTGTGACAAAGTAATCCCACTACAGTCACAAATCCCAATGGAAGATGTGTGACACAGTAATCCCACTACAGTCACAAATCCCAATGGAAGATGTGTGACATAGTAATTCCACTACAGTCACAAATCCCAATGGAAGATGTGTGACATAGTAATCCCACTACAGTCACAAATCCCAATGGAAAATGTGTGACACAGGTGAAGAGCAGAAAAGGCCAGGCAAAAACTGTTGCTCAGCAGTGTATAAATAATAAGTCTCTTCATTACGTCAGGCATGAAATGTTACACAGGTTTTCTCTGGTATATAGGACATCCCCTACCATTCCATAATCTACCATCACTGGTGGCCTGGGTGAATTCTTCAATAACAAATCAATGAATGTCCCAGGACACTGGAAGACAGGGCAGCATGGAGCAGCCACCAGCCATCAGGTTGTCCTGAACTTATTGTATGCACTAGAAGTGAGGCTCACTGACTGAACCATGTTCAGTGAACAGTTGCAGAGTGCAATCCAGTAGCGAAGCAATACAGAAACGGAATACCAGAGTTTTATGTCACTAGAAGCATTTAAACTAAATATGATTCTTATTCCCTATCAGAGTGAAAATGAGAACAGGAACATTCTCAAAATTTGGCTATATTGGCCATATTAATTGTGTGTGCATAGTTCATCTCGGGTAAGGAAAAGAACAAATGCATTCATACTTCAAGAGCTGAATATTGAAGGTTGGCAATTTAAGACAAAAAGATAAAGATAAATTTTTAAGATAAAACAAAGAAAATTGAAATATTTTGGTCACTTTAAACATCATGATAAAGTTTGGAGAGAACAATAATGGAGGGGTATATGCCTGAGAAGAGAGGATGATGAAGAGGTCAAAGAAGATGGGTGCAGGATGTGGTGGATGATCTCCAAATGGGTGTTTCGGACGCGGGACATTTTGCTTGTGACTGAGTTTTCTGGAAGGTTGTAATGGGAGCAAGGTTCTGCAAAGGACATGCTACTGAATGAATGAGTGCATAGTTCAGCATCATCTGTACATATAGATTCATGAAGAAATAAATGCAATTCTCCTGAGTCTACCAGCCCTGTTGTACTGTTTCTTGCTAGGAAATTGTACATATGTTAAACTTATATGAAACAACGCATGTGTGTGTTTCATGAGCTGTTTAGTTTAGTTGTTGGATCAACATCACGTCACACAGTTTAACCCATAGGTGCTCAGTTTTCCTCCTAACTCAAACCTGAGTCTGGAGAAACTCAGCTCAATGCACGAACTCCGTTGCATCGGCGAGGATCCTGAAATACTTAATACTAAAGTATTTCAAGTATTTCATGAGCTGTGTTATCAAATTTGCACAAATGTGTACAGCTGATCTCCCAACCTGTATGTGTGTGTACTTGATAAGATACACGTTATACGGGAGTGTCCTCACTGAACTGACAGGCCGCAGAGCACATGACCTTTCACCTTACGTCTCCCCAGTCATGTGTGTCACCAAGACATTCAGCTCTGTAACTGAGTCAGAAAGAGGGTATGTAATATTGGTCTCTCTCATCCACTACACACTACACACTACACAAACCCACCACTGCTCAATCCCTATTGGCAGAAGAAGAATCAACCAGGGTGTCAGGCTGTCATGGTATGTTGACTCAGGGTGTCAGGCTGTCATGGTATGTTGACCTGTCTGCCACCTGACTGACAATGTTTTCTTAGCCCATATTTAAAACAAAAATTACTAAATCAAAAATTATGTGTAGTTTTTTTCTAATGGCACACAAGCCAGAATATGCCACTCCACAATATGTAACAGGCAGTCCTCCAGAAGAAACTAACACCTGACATTTCCAGTGAGCACACACGAGGCCAATTAACTGTCCTAGTTAGTCAACAGATCATCCTCATTGCACATCAAAACATTCATCCATAAGTGCTCGGATCCCCTCTTCAGTAAATCCCGCAGCGCATAGTGGCTAACGAAACCAGTTCTGTGTTTCATTAATCTTCTTTGGCTTCCTGCGTAGTGTTCTTGTTTGGCCACCCCTCTTTTAACTTACTTTCTCGCAGTCTGACCATGATTGTAGATTCAGTCATCACTTGGTACTCACGAACAACTTACTTCTCAAACAGCATTCAGAATGTCAGACTGGTCCATGGCTCGTCCGCCTTCCACAGTAGCCTTACCTGCAAGCTTGTCAGCCCGCTCAAATAACTGTCCTCCCACAACTCACAACCGCAAGCAGTTCACCTCAATCAAGCACCTGGTGCAGACAGATCAATGTCCCAGGACACTGGAGGGCTGGGTAGCAGAAAAGCCACCAGCCATCAGGTTGTCCTGAACTTACAATATGCACTAGAAGTGATGCTCACTGACTGACCAATGTCCAGTGAACAGTTACAGAGTGCAAGCAAAGATTTCTAATGTCAGTACAAGGCACCTGTCCTTATCTCACATCCTTCCTGTATTTACCAGTTATGGTGGAGGGGAACCAGTGTCACATGTTGCCATCTGTCAGTGATAAAGATGGTGACAATTGTATATTTGCCCGTACATCAATGAGCTAATGTTCTGTGACTGGTGTGCGGGTCTGGTTTGTGACAGAATGTCAATGAATATTTGCAGACCTAGGGCTGCACCATCCATCACCATGGCAGAGGCTTTCAGTTTCCACCCGCCTTGCTAATGTGACCACACACACAGACTCACCAGACCCAGACACGGCTGGCTTGGCAGTGTCACAGCACACACACAGACAACTCACCAGACCCAGACGCCGCTGGCTTGGCAGTGTCACAGCGACAACTCACAAGACCCAGACGCCGCTGGCTTGGCAGTGTCACAGCACACACACACACACAGACAACTCACCAGACCCAGACACGGCTGGCTTGGCAGTGTCACAGCACACACACAGACAACTCACAAGACCCAGACGCCGCTGGCTTGGCAGTGTCACAGCACACACACACACACACACAGACAACTCACCAGACCCAGACGCTGCTGGCTTGGCACCAGGTTTTGCAGTGTCACAGCACACACACTTGCCAGCCTGTGGTTTGTTGACCAGCATGCAGGCATCACACTCCCACGATCCTGCTGGCTTCTTGAACTTGGCCATCAAATCCCCGCTGCCGGGCAAGGCCGATGCTGCTGCTGGAACAGAAAAGACATTTATTCAGACTCGTGTTAGTTATGACGGCCACCCATGTCTACATCTAGTGATCCTCAGCTACTCTTGCAGTTGTCCAGTACAATGACCAGTATCTGTTGCTCAATCCCCCAGACAGCTTTTGTATGCAGCAATGAATGTACACTGACATGCTTGGTGCAGTGTGAGACTCCAGAAAATGTCCACTGTGTTGTGGTCAGTGTTAAGTGTCCCATGTGTTAGTCACAGAGATGGCTAACATTGTCAAGACTCTGCATCAGGTCATGTGATTATGTTGATAGGAACAGATAGATGTGGTATGTCAGTTTGATCGATAATGTGATCTGTGAGTTAGATAGGAACAGATAGACATGGTATGTCAATTTGATAGGAACAGATCAATGTGATCTGTCAGATAGGAACAGATCAATGTGATATGTCAGTTTGATAGGAACAGATCAATGTGATATGTCAGTTTGATAGGAACAGATAGATGTGATATGTCTTCTTCTTCTTCTTCTTCTACATTCATCCGGAGTTTTTTTTTCCGGATGTGATTGCGCTGTGCCTGTTTACAGCAGAGCTGCGTTCTTGCGCCGTTAAGCCGACACATCCGACTTATGCGGGCATTTGTTGACCGGGTTAACCTTCCCGGGGGTTTCTTAGGACGTTTGACTCTCACTGTTGTGGTGTTATCCCCCATCCCAGCTGGCCCATATAGAACAGCCAAAGACATCCTGGTCAGCCCTCCAGGGAAGGCAGGGGCAGACCATGGGCATTCCCCACCATCAAAGGAGGCTTCCATACTTGCAGAGCCATCACACAGCGCTCTGATATGTCATTTTGATGGCAACATACATGATGTGTTATGTCAGTTTGTTAGGAACAAATGACGCGATATGTTAGTTTGACAGGAACGAACAGATGATGTGACATGTCAGCTTGTGTGTGTCTCAGCCAGTGCATACCTTAGGGCCAATAACATGTGTGTGTCAGGCTGGACAAACACAGATCCTCACAGACCAACAATAGGTCAATATGACAAATGGATAAGAGAGTGTGTTCTTAACCGGTGTGCTGATGCCGAGGTAAGAGGTTCAACCCCTACACCGGGCAGGTGGACAAAAATGTTGACCTGTCGTCCTTGACTTTGTAGCGTAAATTACAAGTACCTCTGAAATCGGAGGGGGTTCGCCTGATGGCGAGGGACACTGTTAATAGGGAAAGCTAATCCACACACAAAATTCAGTCCAGCAATACTAAAAAGTAGTACGTACGGACTACACTTGAGTTCAGAGCGAGCAACAAAAAAATACTCACAATCTTTGGCTGTGCCGGATGTTACTGGAGTAGAAACAATCGATGAAGCTGTAGAAGACGTAGAAAACTACATTATTCTGACAGCTGAAGATTGCTCGCTCATAATATTTGTGCTCATTATCTTCCCCCACGTGCACATCAAATTTCCCCTTTGTGCACATCAAATTTTTCCCATGTGCACATTAAATTTACCCATACATTGTACACTATCCATCCATCATGTGCCATGCTGATAAGTGTCATGATTCGCCATTTCACACGATCACCAGGGTCGTGGATCAGCTCAGTGTTCTTGTCTCGACCATGCCACATGGCCAAGCCATCCAGATATTTACTTTTCTGTCTTCCCCTCGATCTTGCCAGTTGTCACAAAGTTCTCCAATTTATTTCTTTTCATAACATGCCCAATAATTTTTGACTGTATACGTCTAATTTCTCTAATCAGATTACAATTTTCATTTGTTTCTCGTAGGACTTGGTCATTAGTTTTTCTGTCCTCACATGCTATTCTTTGCATTCTCCTCAGAAACCACATTTCCACAGCCATCAGATGTTTTTCAGTTTGTCTGCTCATTGTCCAAGCTTCACATTTATACAAAAGTACAGGCTCTATGTAGCACCTCAACACTTTTTCTCGTAGCAATTGACATCTTTTTATTGGTCAGTGTGTTTTCCATCTTGCAAAAGGCTACCTTCGCAATGGCAATTCTTGTTCTAATCTCTTCAAGGCATTTCCCATCAGATGTTACAACTGTTCTGAGATAAATGTACCAATTCACTTGTACACCATACCTTTCCCAAATGTGTGTATCAAATCTGTCACAAGCGTGCAAATTAATTGTGCCCATACATTGTACATTATATCTTCCCCACATGCGCATCAAATCTGTCTCACGCGTGCACATCATATGAATACCCGTGAATGTATTTCTCAGACCATGTAGTTGTGTTGAATATGTCACAATCGATTGTTTTCAAATGCCTTGTTGATCTCTGTATATGGCAATGTCTTCTTTTGTGTTGAATGTACTTTTAGCCATTTGTACGGTTGCTTTCCTGTTGTTGTCAGCCTACCTTTTCCAGACATACAGATCATCCTTTCCTTTGGAGATAACAAGGCAAGGCTGAGAGAGGGATCATGCTGCATGGGCAACACATGTTCTCAAATTTCATGCCCAGGCATTGTGCGATGGAATTCTAGCTCTGTTTTAATTCACATACTTTCATCTGCAAAGACGGCAAGGTGCCACTTACTGCTGCTTTCTGTTTTAATTCTACCATCATCTGTGAGTATCTGTCCAAGATTGGAGAAACATGTTCTAGTGTGTTTGTTTTACTTATTGCCCTAATCCCATTTGGATTGCCAGTATTCAGTTTTCAGTGAATTACATCTAATCCATCCACTGTTGCTGTGCTCTTCTCCAGCTCACTGTCTGCAACAACACAGTGCCAATAATGTATGCAACCGCTAGATTCAACATCTCTCCTACGCTGGTGTGCATATATATTGCCTCACTTTTTGCATCAGGATTGGATTGGCAGATATCCACAGTGGAAGGCATGGAAAACATTACAAACCAGAGACATTACACACAGATTTTACAGTGAAATGAAACTAGCTAGACCGCAGTAACGCTGTACAACCACAAGGAGTAAATCAACAATGCAAAGTGGAACTGTCACAAAAACACAATCGAGACAGAATGGAAACTGCAGCCAGAAAGCCATCAACACACGAGTAAAACAAGACAAGCTTACATCTGAACAATTCTCACACAGTGGAGGAGGCCCTAGAGCCATCTGAATCACATGACATGAAACCCAAACTGAATCTAAACATCTCCAGGACCTCAGCTAGGTAGGTAACTGTGTGAAGTGAAGTTCAAACAGTGTCTGTGTGTGCTGATGAAGTGAAGTTCAACCAGTGTCTGTGTGTGCTGATGGAGTGTAGTTCAACCAGTGTCTGTATGTGCTGATGAAGTGTAGTTCAACCAGTGTCTGTGTGTGCTGATGAAGTGTAGAGTGTCTGTGTGTGCTGATGAAGTGTAGAGTGTCTGTGTGTGCTGATGAAGTGTAGTTACACCAGTGTCTGTGTGTGCTGATGAAGTGTAGTTCAACCAGTGTCTGTGTGTGCTGATGAAGTGTAGAGTGTCTGTGTGTGCTGATGAAGTGTAGTTACACCAGTGTCTGTGTGTGCTGATGAAGTGTAGTTCAACCAGTGTCTGTGTGTGCTGATGAAGTGTAGTTCAACCAGTGTCGGTGTGTGCTGATGAAGTGTAGTTCAACCAGTGTCTGTGTGTGCTGATGAAGTGTAGAGTGTCTGTGTGTGCTGATGAAGTGTAGTTCAACCAGTGTCTGTGTGTGCTGATGAAGTGTAGATCAACCAGTGTCTGTGTGTGCTGATGAAGTGTAGTTACACCAGTGTCTGTGTGTGCTGATGAAGTGTAGTTCAACCAGTGTCTGTGTGTGCTGATGAAGTGTAGTTCAACCAGTGTCTGTGTGTGCTGATGAAGTGTAGTTCAACCAGTGTCGGTGTGTGCTGATGAAGTGTAGAGTGTCTGTGTGTGCTGATGAAGTGTAGTTCAACCAGTGTCTGTGTGTGCTGATGAAGTGTAGATCAACCAGTGTCTGTGTGTGCTGATGAAGTGTAGTTCAACCAGTGTCTGTGTGTGCTGATGAAGTGTAGTGTCTGTGTGTGCTGATGAAGTGTAGTTCAACCAGTGTCTGTGTGTGCTGATGAAGTGTAGTGTGTCTGTGTGTGCTGATGAAGTGTAGTTCAACCAGTGTCTGTGTGTGCTGATGAAGTGTAGTGTGTCTGTGTGTGCTGATGAAGGCTTTCTGGCCACACTGTCCATTCTGTCCCTTGTGATTGTGTTCACTTTCCATCTTTGCTAATTTAATCACTGTGATTTGAATGTGGTGAGTGGACTTACACTTTCCTCCTCCCAGAATGTCCATGACAGAGCCAGTTTTGAGAGTGGTCGCAGGAACCAGGGAGAAGCCAGCAGGAGTATCAGAAGCAGCAGAGCTATCATCTGGCTTGTCAAAGCCTCCCCACTTATTGTAGGACTTGAAGCTGGATGAGGTGCCTGGTGCGTGACGAGTTGAAACAAGTGACAGTTAAGGAATGGCATGGCAGGTGGATTTAGCTACGAGTTATTTGTTGTATAACTAATGGTATTTCCATTTATTTGTGGACTGTTCTCCCCACACTGTCAATTGTAGTCCTGTTAATATGTTCCTTATCCGTGTGTTTGTTTAAATGATATTCAAGACAATATGTTCCTTATCAGTATTTTTGTTTAAATGATATACAAGACAATATATTCTTTATCTGTATGTTAGTTTAAATGATGTACAAGACAATATGTTGCAAATGATATACAAGGCAATATGTTCCTTATCTGTGTTTGTTAAATGATTTACGAGACAATATGTTCCTTATCTGTGTGTTTGTTTAAATGATATACAAGACAATATGTGTCTCCGTGTGTGTCTCAAAATTGCTATGGTTTCTGAAACATCCTACCTCTAATATCAGGAGAAGACATCTAGGTTGTGGGGGATGTGGAGCCCATGTGTGTCTCCCCCTATGTGTCTAAAGACTACAATGATTTATGAAACATCCTACCTCTAATATGGGGGCTGTGGAGCCCATGTGTCTCCCTGTGTCTAAAGACTACAATGATTTCTGAAACATCCTACCTCTAATATGGGGAATGTGGAGCCCATGTGTCTCCCTATGTGTCTAAAGACTACAATGATTTCTGAAACATCCTACCTCTAATATGGGGGCTGTGGAGCCCATGTGTCTCCCTGTGTCTAAAGACTACAATGATTTCTGAAACATCCTACCTCTAATATGGGGGATGTGGAGCCCATGTGTCTCCCTGTGTCTAAAGACTACAATGATTTCTAAAACATCCTACCTCCAATATCAGGAGAAGACATCTTGGGTTTGGGAGCTGTGCAACCCCAGGCTGGCACCGAAGCAGTGAAGGAAGACGAGGATGTCCAGACTGGCATGCCTGAAGAGGCACCCACTGCTGGCTCCTGGCAGTTTTTGGACTCTCCTTCTGCACCGGCAGCACTAGTTTTTGTCTGTGATGTCTTGATTGGTGAGGTAAATTTGAAGCTCTGCAAACAAATGATATAATCCAACATCGTTGAGAGAAATGGACAACTACAAACTTCTATTTACCACTGATGAGGAAAGCTACATAATTAGTAAATTTGAAGCTCTACAAACAATTGGTATTGATGATGCACCTCTGTTAAAGTCAAAGTAAAATAAATTCCATTCACTAACGATGAGGTCAATGTAAATCTCCACAAATGAAACCACAACACTCAGCCGTTGATTCACACACACACACACAAACAACCAATACATGTGTTAAATTGAAGAGTGTTCAAGTCAGCCTGGCAGTTCTGGCCTCAAGGGGGACTACCAGGCAACTGAGTGTATCTGCTGGATGCTGGCAGATGTCACATGGTTGTTCAGCTGCTTTAACTTGACAAGCTGTTTAGATGACTGAAAATGTTTAAACCAGAGACGGCCTGCGGGCCACTTGTGGCCCGCCAGCTGTTAGCAAGTGGCACGCGAAACCTTGTTATTTAAAATATATTTTAATAATTTCAAAAAATGCACTCGGAGCATCCCATCCGTGTGCGATAATTTACTCTGCTCAAGGCTGTTATGTTCAGATATTATCGAATGTGCCTGTTCAGTTCGCAACCTTCAGCTGATCTTACGATTTCATTCTGGCGACTATTGTCTGCCGAACTATTTGAACACTTGCGTTCATTCGCCCAGAGATACATTTGTCGTTTTGGTTCGACTTACAGATTCGAGCAGTCATTTTCCGCAATGGCTGTTATAAAAAAAAACAAGCTACGTTCTAGACTCACCGACAGTAAGCTAGCTGCGCTTATGACTTTGGGCACAACAGATTTGTACCCACACATTGATAAACTGCCATCTTAACTTAAGTAACTGATTATGAAGAACAGTTACAATTGTAAATTAATTATATTAATAGCGATTTTCGAAACTGATTTAAAATGTATTGTTAAATGAACTTTTGATTTTAAACCAAAAAATGACCGCAGTGTAGTACTGATACTGACTCCCTTTAAAGTTTTAGAATGTTGTTGACGAAAGTTAAGAATGATATTGCAAGACTTTTATAATTTTATAACGTTGTGGCCCGCTTAACTAGCGAAAATAGTAGATATGGCCCTCTGCTTGAAAAGCTTGGGAACCACAGGTCTAAACTATCACCCCTCAGTGTTCTCTGGTCTGTATGCTACAACAACCTCTTGCCATGTGTTTCCATTCCTCTCAAGCATTCCATTCCACACCTACATTTATCATTCCCCCCACCTTTTCTGACAGCCCAGACGAGGTCTGGCTGCAGGCTTGTCTCTGCTCGTCAATCGGGGCAGAGAATATAAATTGTCTAGGCACAGTGTCAGCTGGTGGAATGCTGGCGGTGGCTACTGTGTGGCTCTTCACAGGCTGTAGAGATATGGGGCCCATGTTGGAGATAGGCAGTGTAAATTCTGTTCTCAGGTTTGGGACTTCAACCACCTGTGCAGGAAAGTCAGAACAGAAGGGAATACTTCAAATGTTCGCATACAATGTGAACTCTCATTCTACTACAAGTTTGCATCACAATAATTATTTCTTTCTTATAGCAGTCACAAAATGGTCCGCAACACCAAACAATCAAAGCAGTTCAAAACTATGTATTACCTACGTAAATTTTAACACAAACAATTCATTGGCACCTTGCCGTCTTGACAGACGATAGTTTGTGCTTTAAAAAGGCATAATAACTTTTAACTATGGCGGTAGCGAGTGTGACTGATAAGGCCAATTTGCGCTGTAAATGTCCGTTCACAGTGGGTGCATGTGAACACGTGGTCATTTCCACCATCATGCACCATCTTAAGTCTCAAACGCTTGGTGTGTGACTTTTCTGCAATAATTTTCTCCTTTGACTTTATTCCATTTCTGATATTTGCCCTCCATGCAACACATTCAGCGGCGACTTGCTCCCAATGTGCATTATCAATGCCTGTATCAATCATGTCCCGCTTACACACATCTTTGTATCGTAGTAGAGGCCGACCCTGAGATCTCTTGCCCATCTGTAATTCACCAAAAAAGATATCCTTTGGTATTCTACCATCATCCATCCTCCTAAGATGTCCTATCCATCTAAGTCTACGAAGACTGAGCATGGAATAAACTGTCACACAACCTGATCTTTCCAATACTTCAGTATTTGTGATTTTGTCTTGCCACTTAATACCAAGAATTCTTCGCAGACACCGCATATGAAAGCTGTTTAAATTGTTCTCTTGGTGTGAGTAAGTTGTCCAGGTTTCACTGCCATAGAGAAGAGTACTAAGGACACAGGCTTGATAGACAAGGACTTTTGTTTTGGCAGTAAGCTTCCTGTTCTCCCAGACTCTTTTTCTTAACCTGTTCATTGTTGTTGCTGCCTTACCAATCCGGATGTTGATTTCCTGATCTAGGGATAATTTGCTATTTACCACTAATCCTAGATATGTAAAATGGTCTACTATCTCTAGTTTGGCGTCGTCAATAAAGATTGATGGTACCCCATGTGCACCTTGTGACATAATCTGTGTCTTCTTTTTGCTAATTGTTAAACCAAATTCAGAACAAGCATTGGAGAATGCAGATAGTAGACATTGCAATTCTTCCTCAGAGTGGGTCGTAACTGCAGCATCATCTGCAAAAAGCAACTCTCTGATCAGTACCCTCCTAATTTTGGTCTTAGCCTTCAATCTCTGAGCATTGTAGAGGCCGCCATCTGAGCGTGAGTGGATGTATATACCACCATCCTGATCACGAAATGCATATTTCAGTAGAAGTGAAAAGTATATAACACAAACAATACGTTGCACAATTTACTGCCTGGCATATTTTACTGTATCTCATCAGCTGCATATTGCAGAGTTGTATATCATATAATATAAAGGCAGTTCCAATTTTGTGCATACAGAATGTCTTTGTTTTAAATTTATGATTACTGCGGGGGTAACTATTGCTCCACATCCCAACTACATCCGTGATTATATTCTTCTTCTTTCGTTCACTTGAAATATGTCTATAACTGCAATGTTGTCTCTTATATTGCTTGCTTGCTTGTGTTCGTTGGCTTGAGCTCCAGCGTGAAGTCCTGTATGTCGGATGAAGACATCCTGTTGTCCAACATCAGTGTGATGTCATACAGGACCTGAGGTTTGCGTGAGTATCCGTTGTCCCATGTCTGGCTTATTGGTGTGCAGACTGGCGGTTCCTCGCCGTACAGGCAGATATTCTCCGACTTCGGAGGAATCAGCGATCCTACTGACTTTAGCCAGGACCCTGAAGGGACCTGTTGCCCAGGACGTTCAACGAGGACGCGTCAATAGGTCTTGGCCAGTATATAACCCGACCCTGGTGTCTTGGAAACACCTCTGCGTCCCACTGTCTCTTGTATGAATTGAACTGTCTTTTTCAGTTCACACAGCGGTCCATGGAGTTTATCTTCCAATGTCGTCTCTCTAGGCCAGAAGGTTTGCCTAGATATGTTATATTTTGGGCAGTCTTGGAGTATGTGCTCTGCTGTCTGCGACACCAAACCACATGTGCACATGGCTGTTTCACCAATCTTGAATTTTGTATACATGTGGTTGCGTAATCTATTGTGTCCTGTTCTGAGGCGCAGAATAATGACTTGTTCTGGTCTGTCCATAACATGGTAGTCATCTTGAGCAAGTTTTGGTGGCTTTCTGACTGATTTGATCATGCTTTTCTTTTGGTGGTATGTAACGGGCACATCAGGCTGTTCTTTTTTCGCTCTTTCCTTAGCCAATTGATCAGCTCTGTCATTTCCGGGTACTCCACAGTGGGATGGTATCCACTGTATGGTGACCTTATGCTGACTGCTAAGTTCAGAAAGTAGTGTCCTCAGTACTGGCAATTTCCCAGACAGGAGCGCCTCGAGTACTGATTTGGCATCTGTCAACATTCCGTCGATTATATGTTGTAAGTATTTCATAAGTATAAGTATAATTCAGCTACTGACTTCGTATGATCTATAATTCTGGAACATGCAGCAGACGACGAAGCAAGATGTAAGGCAATAAATGATGCAGCCTACTGTCTGTGTTCAAAACAATGTGATAACCTGAAAGCTAAATGTCCCATTCTGAATGCCAGTCATTGACCGACATTCAAATGTTGGATGATGGTGCTATATCATAAACATGTTTCTATCAGAGGTCCAGACACTTGCAACAGTTGTCTTCATAGAGATCTGAAGTGTGGATATCATCATCTGTCTGTGAGTGAGTGAGTGAGTGAGTGAGTGAGTGAGTGAGTGAGTGAGTGTGAGTGTGAGTGTGTGTGTGTGTGTGTGTGAGAGAGAGAGAGAGAGAGAGAGAGAGAGAGAGAGAGAGAGAGAGAGAGAGAGAGAGAGAGAGAGAGAGAGAGAGAGAGAGAGAGAGAGAGAGAGAGAGAGAGATTATTACTTCAACTGCAGTCATTAGAATATAACAGTAACAATGAAGATTATTGATACATTATTGAACAATAGATTACAATCAACACTCACATCACTATCTACTCCAACACTAGAAATATGCTGTGTGAATCTCTTGGCCTTCATCTTGCCCGACACATCACTCTGGTGTCCTGTCTCACTAGAGGCTGAGGGCTGTATCCTGCTGGCTAGTCCTCTAGACTCCTGCAGGTCACAACACAAATTTAACATAAGACACATGAAAGAGCCATGTCCACAGTACAAGCTATGCATGCTGATCACATGTCCATTGTATTCCTTTTGTGAATTTAAACTCGGAAGTCACATTTGCACCACATTCAAACAATACCACCTGACTATTTGTTTTAAGTATCTCCGCCAAAGTATAATTCTTCCACTGACTTCGTATGATATGTGACTCTGCAGTGTACACCAAACATGCAGTGAAATGTGTCAGGCAAAAATCATGCAACCTATTGTTTTTGGCTTTTGTGTGGAAATGTCCACTAACATCTGTGGATGCTGGTAACATGCCCACTATAACACCTGTGGATGCTGGTAATGTTTCCATTGTAACACCTGTGGATGCTGGTAACATGTCCACTAACACCTGTGGATGCTGGTAATGTGTCCATTGTAACACCTGTGGATGCTGGTAACATGTCCACTGTAGCACCTGTGAATGCTGGCATCATGTCCACGGTAACACCCGTGGATGCTGGTACGTTCTGCTGTACATGACTGCAGCTGGGCTTGGTGACACCAGTGCCAGGTTCTGCTGTACATGACTGCAGCTGGGCTTGGTGACACCAGTGCCAGGTTCTGCTGTACATGACTGCAGCTGGGCTTGGTGACACCAGTGCCAGGTTCTGCTGTACATGACTGCAGCTGGGCTTGGTGACACCAGTGCCAGGTTCTGCTGTACATGACTGCAGCTGGGCTTGGTGACACCAGTGCCAGGTTCTGCTGTACATGACTGCAGCTGGGCTTGGTGACACCAGTGCCAGGTTCTGCTGTACATGACTGCAGCTGGGCTTGGTTACACCAGTGTCAGGTTCTGCTGTACATGACTGCAGCTGGGCTTGGATACACCAGTGCCAGGTTCTGTACATGACTGCAGCTGGGCTTGGTGACACCAGTGCCAGGTTCTGCTGTACATGACTGCAGCTGGGCTTGGTTACACCAGTGTCAGGTGCAGCGATGTTGATTCTTACATTCAGTATTTTATAGCAGTTGAGTGTAAACAGTGCACCCATTCTCTGTACAGTCACAACACACATAGTGTAGCTGTCACAACAGCACATACCACCAGTATGTCACACAGTGTAGCTGTCACAACTAGCAAATACCACCAGTATGTCACACAGTGTAGCTGTCACAACTAGCAAATACCACCAGTATGTCACACAGTATAGCTGTCACAACTAGCAAATACCAGCAGTATGTCACACAAGCAGTCAATGTGTATCAACAGAAACAAACATACATTCTAACCTGGGATATAGGTATGCTCATTGTTCTGTTATCATTCTCATCATCATCATCATCCACCATAGAAGAGTTGTGCCTCTTATCCACAACGCTACTTGTGTGTCTGTTTTTGGCTATGACGGCCTGTGCTAGCACCTGGTGTTGACTTGTTGGTGGTCCCCGACTCGGCAGCTGGAATACATCAATCACACCGCTGTATGGTCTGTGCAATTGTCCAATACCAGATGATGCCAACAGTTCACAATGTGACAATCTCTACGGGATCAGGCATGACAAGGGTCTACGCAGGTGTTTCAATCAATCAGGTGACAAGATCTGTCACATGAACAAAACTGTAACAGCAGCAGGTGACAAGATCTGTCACATGCACACACAACTAATCCAGTATCAGGTGACAAGATCTGTACATGCACACACAACTGTTCCAGTATCAAGTGACAAGATCTGTACATGCGCGCATGCACACACACAACTGTTCCAGTATCAGGTGACAAGATCTGTCACATGCACACACACAACTGTCCCAGTATCAGGTAGCAAGATCTGTCACATGCACACAACTGTTCCAGTATCAGATGACAAGATCTGTCACACACACACACAAATGTTCCAGCAGCAGGTGATAAGATCTGTCACATGCACACACAACTGTTCCAGCAGCAGGTGACAAGATTTGTCACATGCACAACTGTTCCAGCAGCAGGTGACAAGATCTGTTACATGCACAAAATTGTTCTGGTAGTAGCACAGGCATTTGTTTCCCACTCGATAACGCTCGTAACAAGCATTTCAACACATGAAGAAGTGATGTCACATATCAAAAACTATCCAGAAGGTCGTGACCGCACGGAAGTTTACTGCAGTATTGCCAGACCCCCACACCGTCAAAAGTACTTAATTGCTACTCTAAATGCAAGGTTCTGAGACACCCACTTCACAGCCCCGCCCTGACAACCAGTCACTTTTTATCTACTGAAACCATTGTAGGAGCACCTGGATGGGATGTGACATGAAGCAAGGGGCACCTGGCTGGGATGTGGCGTGAAGCAAGGGGCACCTGGCTGGGATGTGACGTGAAACAGATGACTAGGACCAGCAAGCTGCACTGTCCTGGCCAGACCTCAGCACTCATGTCTTGTAGGCGGGGGTTGGCCTAGACATGATTATGTAGACCAGTCAAGTGTGACAATTTTAATTACTGCTTGTCCTTGTACTGCTAGTGAATAAATGCATGCATAAGGCATCCCTCATCTTCTTTACTGAAGCATCTTTGTCCCTTCTCTACCCAGTCCTAACTTTGTGATGTATGTAAAGGGCTCAATTTTAGAGCCACAATGTGGTTATATCTGGTAATTTTGTTCATAAAGCAGCCACATTTACACCTGCCTCTTCATTTCATCAGACTAATTTCACCTTTGAAACAAACATGAATTGTCATGCAATATAGAACAGATGAAATATCATATATTGTACATTTTAGCCATAAACTTTACTTACATTTTGTATATTACGAACAATGGATTTAGAGAAGACACAAAGTGAATTAAAAAGTAAAAAGAAGAGTTGTAGAAAAAGGGTGAGAGAAAATAAACCTCGAAAGAAAATGAAATAGGCATTCGGTGAGGGGAATAGCGAAGTCCAGGGGTATACTAGCATGCGTGGAGTGTGAAGAATTGTGCCTGATGACGATACAGTCAGAAACAGAGACGTACTGCTGCAGCACATACATGGGGGGGGGGGGGGGGGGGAGCTGAGTGGTCTCGGGGTATGGGTGTCCACCTCAAGTGCTGGAGGTGCCGGGTTCAAGCCCTGGTGAGGGCTGGGACTTTTAGTAATAAAATTTCCCCTGGTCTCTGGGTAGTGAGATCGGACGCCCGTAAAATCCCTTGGCAGTTGGAAATCGAAAAAGAGTAGCCTAACGGCGCTGCCAGGGCAAAATTGTGTGTTAAAAATCTACCCAAAGTATTTCAGGATCCTCACCGGTACTACGAAGTTCATGCACTGAGCCGAGTCTCTCTGGACTCTGGCTTGAGTTATGAGCTGAACGGAGCACTTATGGCATTGATTCTCAATCGGGGGGGGGGGGGGGGGGGGGGGGGGAACGGGGGGGGGGGAGAGAGAATTATTATTTTAAGATCGTGTTAATACAAGAACCGATTACTTGATGTTTTTCCCTTCATACTTTACGGTTCTGTACGTCTCACCCTTCTAAAATTCATTTTATAAAGTAGACCCACAAATAACATTTTATGTGGTCGACTTAGACTTGTTTTAGTATGTGCTATTAAATTTAGCTTCCATTATTATGTATAGTGTGGGGGGGGGGGGGGGAGAACAGACAGATTTTTAGGTAGGAAATGCGAAAGGGGGAATGAGGTTCTGAAAATATTGTGAAGGGGGGCACAGGCAAAAAAAAAAGTTGAGAACCACTGACTTATGGGTTACACCCGTGTGTCGTGATGTTGATCCGTCAACTAAACTAGACTAAGACACCCATGTGCCGTGATGTTGATCCGTCAACTAAACTAGACTAAGACACCCATGTGCCATGATGTTGATCCGTCAACTAAACTAGACAGAATGTAGCTAACTCTGCCACCAAGTGTGGAAGGCAAGGTCAGATCAGAAGTTACAGAGGGATGAACAAACCTGTAGAGGCCTGGTTGCAGGATGCCCCACATGGAAACTTGTCCGCCTGTATGAGGAAGGCTGTCAACATACAAATACTCAAATTACTATATACTCACTACTAATTTCAACACAAACCACTATATATTCACTGATTTCAACACAACACATTCACTAATTTCAACGCAAAGCACTATACATTGACTTATTTGCCAACATCAACAGAGGACTATTACTACAGTAACAATACACAACAAACATAATCACATATATTCACCTGTTAATCAGGCTCACTTCCAGCACAAATCATTTTAAACATACAGAAGACCAGTACTACAGTAACAATACACAATAAACAAACACAATTGTATGTAGCAACTGACATTCACTAAGCAAGCAAAGTTCAAATGTGGCAACTAAGTCAAATATAACAATTTGAATCTACACAACAATCAAAGAATTATTGCAATAAGGTATCGGCATTTAGAACAGGCAGAGCTCATGCAACAGTGGTTGTTCCCAATATGAACAGTTATCACTATTTACTCCATTTTCCTTATTCAGACGTGAACCTGAATATAATTGCAAGAAACGACAATTAGGTTGTTGACATTTACATAGAGTTGGTCTCCATTGGAGTCGGTGTGAGCCAATATTTTCTTACAGCATGTGTTTCGCTATCATTGTATTAATTCCAGTCAGAATATTACATACTGACTCATTATTCTCCAACAGATAATACACTGCATTCAAATCAACTAGTGCTAACTGTCTATAGCAATGCTAGTATGTACTTACAGTAAAAGACAGCACAGAATCATTGGCTGCATCAGAGACCGGAATCTTCTTGGCATCCTGTCACAAAGTAGAAAATACACACAAATATCATTAGCTTGACTAGCTGACTGGTTGTTACATTCTAGTGGACAGTTTCCCAAGGTGACGTCAATGGGTCATCCCACAACTAGATGTACTACACAACTTCCTGCTTGTACTATGGATATTCTTTCAGAATGCAGCGCACAGATTTAAGCTGTCTTCACGCACACATATCCTTGTTCCTCTTTTCGATCGCCCATATTTTGTCTTGGGTGTATTTGTGTGTGCCTATTCACAGAAAAGCAGCTCCTATTGGCCAACACATCCAACTACTGTGAGCATTTGTTAGCCGGGTTACCTTCCCGGGTGTCCACACAACCTGCCCACAGAACAGATATCCTCATGTTCACGCAACCTGCACACAGCAGATACCCACAGTGTGGTATATCAATGGATACTAATGACAGTAGAAACAGTATTCACACAACTACCAGACGCTGTTAGAACCAATGCATTAATACTGGCTGTAAAATTTAGTTTTATGATAAAACATGTAACATGTATTCAAATCCAACTGTTTGGAACACCACAAAAAACTTAACTAAATGTCAATGTATTTTGAAATTGGGGGATTGTTTGCAAACTGGTCTCAGCCAGAATATGCTAGAAAGTTGTGTACTATTGTTTACTATGGTAACCAGCAAACATTTTACAGCAAAACATTCCTTTAGTGTCATTTCAGCCATGCTGACTTTGTATCTGCTGCTCTCCACAAATTGTCTAAATATTCAGTCACTCACCCCTTATGGTATAGATATTCTAGCTGCCACTCACTCTAAACTTTCACCCTAGCCTAATTATGTATGATTAATATCACTCTCTAACGGCACATTATATTGCATAAATTACTCACTCCTAAAGGTGTCGACATTCTATCCAACGTTTCTAAGATCCTCTGGGCTGTGGCACTGGTAGTCGCTTGAAAGTTGTTTCTCGCATTGTGTGGCCGCACTTGTTTCCTCAGTGGCAATGATGACTACAAGAAAACACTTCATAAATACCAGTGTAACCAGGCATGTAATCAACCACAAAATGTCATGTTTACGCTAGTGTAACCAGGCATGTATTCAACCAGAAATTGACAATAATTGTACACAGAAATTCAACACAACCATATGGGAATCTATACTGTTGTCAGCATTACAAGTTTTATCATTCTGCTTCTGGCTGACCAAAAGTCGGGTCCGACTAACAAAAGCACTAATATACTTGTCAGTCTTCTTTGAAATAAGGACCTGGCCTTCATTCGGAAAATTATGGTCAAGAGAGGACTGAGCAGTGGAAGGTTGGTCACATGGGTTGACAACAAGGAAATGAAGCATGGTCACTAAGATTGATGATTAGACATTAAAGTTGGTCACAGTACCACTAGACACACAAAGGTTGGTCACTAGGATTGATGATTAGATATTAAAGTTGGTCACAGTACTACTAGACACACAAAGGTTGGTCACTAGGATTGATGATTAGATATTAAAGTTGGTCACAGTACTACTAGACACACAAAGGTTGATCACTAGGATTGATGATTAGATATTAAAGTTGGTCACAGTACTACTAGACACACAAAGCTTAGTCACTAGGATTGATGATTAGAAATTAAAGTTGGTCACAGTACCACTAGACACACAAAGGTTGGTCACCTAGGGTTGATGATTAGATATTAAAGTTGTTCACAGTACTACTAGACACACAAAGGTTGGTCACTAGGATTGATGATTAGATATTAAAGTTGGTCACAGTACTACTAGACACACAAAGCTTAGTCACTAGGATTGATGATTAGAAATTAAAGTTGGTCACAGTACCACTAGACACACAAAGCTTGGTCACCTAGGGTTGATGATTAGATATTAAAGTTGGTCACAGTACTACTAGACACAAGGGTTGGTCACCTAGGATTGATGATTAGATATTAAAGTTGGTCACAGTACTACTAGACACAAGGGTTGGTCACCTGGGGTTGACAACCAGGCATGAAAGTTGGTCGCATGGGTTGACAACCAGACACGAAAGTTGGACAACCAGACACGAAAGTTGGTCACATGGGTTGACAACCAGACACGAAAGTTGGTCACTTGGGGTTGACAACCAGGCATGAAAGTTGGTCACATGGGTTGACAACCAGACATGAAAGTTGGTCACATGGGCTGTGGCAACTGAGGATAGGGAAAGGCCCATTTTAGAAATCAGTCGTGAGAGGTAATGGTGAAGTAGAGGGCTGACTGCACCAGCTAATTATGAAATAACTGCATGCAACATTCATCTCAATGTAAACCTGCGTACAGGTAGATGCCATAAGATGAGACGTGTCTGTACAGCTTGTCTATGAGACCACACTTGCCTGTACAGTTTATCTTTGAGATATGTTCAGCAACAAGTAACTCAAACAGAACAAAAGCACATGTCAGGATGCTGGTGAACACTTAAAATAATGTATCAGGACGTTGGAAAGCAGGCAGCATGGAGAAGCCACCAGCCATCAGGTTGTCCAGAGGTTACTGTATGCACTAGAAGTGAGGCTCACTGATACAACAATCCCCAGTGAACAGTTGCAGAGTGCAGGCCATGACACAAACAGTCAGTGTTCATGTTCATAGACATATGTATGGGAGCAGTATGTAACATGTCATGACACATACAATCAGTGTTCATGTTCATAGACATATATATGGGAGCAGTATGTAACATGTCATGACACATACAATCAGTGTTCATGTTCATAGACACATATATATATGGGAGCAGTATGTAACATGTCGTGATACATAAAATCAGTGTTCATGTTCATAGACACATATATATATGGGAGCAGTATGTAACATGTCGTGATACATAAAATCAGTGTTCATGTTTAAAGATATATATATATGGGAGCAGTATCAGTGTTTATGTTAAAAGACATGACATGTTTCAGACAGACACTAATCTACTGCCTGTAGACAATGCTTGGTCACTAGGATTGATGATTAGATATTAAAGTTGGTCACAGTACTACTAGACACACAAAGGTTGGTCACCTGGGGTTGACAACAAGACATGAAAGATGGTCACATGGGTTGACAACCAGACACGAAAGTTGGTCGCATGGGTTGACAACCAGACATGAATCTTGGGTCACTAGGATTGATGATTAGATATTAAAGTTGGTCACAGTACTACTAGACACACAAAGCTTAGTCACTAGGATTGATGATTAGATATTAAAGTTGGTCACAGTACTACTAGACACACAAAGGTTGGTCACTAGGATTGATGATTGGATATTAAAGTTGGTCACAGTACTACTAGACACACAAAGCTTAGTCACTAGGATTGATGATTAGAAATTAAAGTTGGTCACAGTACCACTAGACACACAAAGCTTAGTCACTAGGATTGATGATTAGATATTAAAGTTGGTCACAGTACTACTAGACACACAAAGCTTAGTCACTAGGATTGATGATTAGATATTAAAGTTGGTCACAGTACTACTAGACACACAAAGCTTAGTCACTAGGATTGATGATTAGATATTAAAGTTGGTCACACAAAGACACACAAAGTTTGGTCACTAGGATTGATGATTAGATATTAAAGTTGGTCACAGTACTACTAGACACACAAAGCTTAGTCACTAGGATTGATAATTAGATATTAAAGTTGGTCACACAAAGTTTGGTCACTAGGATTGATGATTAGATATTAAAGTTGGTCACAGTACTACTAGACACACAAAGCTTAGTCACTAGGATTGATAATTAGATATTAAAGTTGGTCACACAAAGACACACAAAGTTTGGTCACTAGGATTGATGATTAGATATTAAAGTTGGTCACAGTACTACTAGACACAAGGGTTGGTCACCTGGGGTTGACAACCAGACATGAAAGCTAGTCACATGGGTTGACAACCAGACACGAAAGTTGGTCACCTGGGGTTGACAACCAGACATGAAAGTTGGTCACATGGGTTGACAACCAGTCATGAAAGTTGGTCACATGGGCTGTGGCAACTGAGCATAGGGAAACGCCATTTTAGAAATCAGTCGTGAAAGGTAATGGCGAAGTAGAGGGCTGACTGCACCAGCTAATTGTAAAATAACTGCATGCAACATTCATCTCAATGTAAACCTGCGTACAGGTAGCTGCCATGAGATAGACAGCTTGTCTATGAGACTACACTTGCCTGTACAGTTTATCTTTGAGATATGTTCAGCAACAAGTAACTCAAACAGAACAAAAGCACATGTCAGGATGCTGGTGAACACTTAAAATAATGTATCAGGACGTTGGAAGGCAGGCAGCATGGAGAAGCCACCAGCCATCAGGTTGTCCAGAGGTTACTGTATGCACTAGAATTGAGGCTCACTGATACAACAATCCCCAGTGAACAGTTGCAGAGTGCAGGTCATGACACATACAATCAGTGTTCATGTTCATAGACATATATATGGGAGCAGTATGTAACATGTAATGACACATACAATCAGTGTTCATGTTTAAAGATATATATATATATATATGGGAGTAGTATAAAACATGTCATGACACAAAACATCAGTGTTCATGTTCAAAGACATATATATGGATCAGTATGTATCATGTCATGACACATAAGATCAGTGTCCATGTACGAAGAGATATGTATGGGAGTATTATGTAACAGGTCATGTCCTACTCATTAACAGAGCCAGTCCACACACCGGCATGTCGTTCATGTTTGATACCATCAAGTCTACTTCTGTATATAAAGTCTACCATCTAGTTGTCTAACATTGAAACACTTCCATTCTCTTATGTTACTTCCAATAATTCAATGTCAGATTCTACATCCCAGCCAAACATCTCCATTCTCTTGTTGTAGATATGAAGGTGTCTGGTGTAATGCATCAGTAGTTATGAAATTGGTCACACTGCATCAGTAGTTATGAAATTGGTCACAATGCATCAGTAGTTACGAAATTGGCTAGGTTACATTGCATCAGTAGTTATGAACTTGGTCACACTGCATCAGTAGTTATGAACTTGGTCACACTGCATCAGTAGTCATGAACTAGGTCACAGTGCATCAGTAGTCATGAACATGGCTAGGTCACAATGTATCAGTAGTCATGAACATGGCTAGGTCACAATGTATCAGTAGTCATGAACATGGCTAGGTCACAATGTATCAGTAGTCATGAACATGGCTAGGTCACAATGTATCAGTAGTCATGAACATGGCTAGGTCACAATGTATCAGTAGTCATGAACATGGCTAGGTCACAATGTATCAGTAGTCATGAACATGGCTAGGTCACAATGTATCAGTAGTCATGAACATGGCTAGGTCACAATGTATCAGTAGTCATGAACATGGCTAGGTCACAATGTATCAGTAGTCATGAACATGGCTAGGTCACAATGTATCAGTAGTCATGAACATGGCTAGGTCACAATGTATCAGTAGTCATGAACATGGCTAGGTCACAGTGTATCAGTAGTCATGAACATGGCTAGGTCACAATGTATCAGTAGTTATGAACTTGGCTAGGTCACAATGTATCAGTAGTCATGAACATGGCTAGGTCACAATGTATCAGTAGTCATGAACATGGCTAGGTCACAATGTATCAGTAGTCATGAACATGGCTAGGTCACAATGTATCAGTAGTCATGAACATGGCTAGGTCACAATGTATCAGTAGTCATGAACATGGCTAGGTCACAATGTATCAGTAGTCATGAACATGGCTAGGTCACAATGTATCAGTAGTCATGAACATGGCTAGGTCACAATGTATCAGTAGTCATGAACATGGCTAGGTCACAATGTATCAGTAGTCATGAACATGGCTCGGTCACAATGTATCAGTAGTCATGAACATGGCTAGTTCACAATGTATCAGTAGTCATGAACATGGCTAGGTCACAGTGTATCAGTAGTCATGAACATGGCTAGGTCACAATGTATCAGTAGTCATGAACTTGGCTAGGTCACAGTGCATCAGTAGTTATGAACTTGGCTAGGTCACAATGTATCAGCATGACACGAACAAAGACACGGCCTAAGACTGGTGAGTGTGAGACAGCGAACCATGAGCAGGACCACCATTACCTGCGTTGGCACACAATGATGATGATGATGATGGCGATGAGGATGATGAGTTATGAAATAGAAGACCTAACTGTGACCCCCATATTAGAAATGACCTGCCTGCAATAGACAGCCAGGTCTTTCAGCCACATAGCAGTTACATGTGGACATAAATCACCTGCAATAAATGGATCATGTCCCAGGACATTGGAGGGCTGGGTAGCAGTGAAGCCACCAGCCATCAGGTTGTCCTGAACTTATTGTATGCACTAGAAGTGAGGCTCACTGACTGAACCATGTTCAGTGAACAGTTGCAGAGTGCAAGTCAACAATAGAGGAACTCCACCTCATGTACAGCCACTCGGCTTCAAACCACATGGAATCAACAAGTCAACAATAGAGGAACTCCACCTCATGTACAGCCACTCGGCTTCAAGCCACATGGAATCAACAAGTCAACAATAGAGGCACTCCACCTCATGTACAGCCACTCGGCCCCAAGCCACATGGGATCAAGCCTGGTGCAATGAACTTGAACCCGGTGCCATTACATTCCCATGTTAAGCAACCAGGTCGCCTATGGCCTTCTAGGTACCTGAGTGCATTTTTTCAGAGACTCCTGAGGGTCATCGCTAGAGCTACAGAGTACGTGCTTTGTGCAACACTTTCTGTGCTGCGGAAAGAGACAGCCATATGGGATAAAAACCTGGTGCAATGAAGTCGACCCTGTCAACTTTTTTTTAACGAAGAAAAAGCAAACAGGAGATGACAAGTTTCATGTTTCAGTAAAATTATTAACCAGTGGGGTAGATTAATTGGCAGTGCCAGAAGTCACAGAGAGATTGGTATTTATATGAAATTTGTCTGAGAAGTTTCAGTTGCCATTGTTCCTAAGGCACACACACCAGCTGAGATCTGCCCTACCTGGTAAGGCAGGCTTGTATTCAGTGAAGTCCGCCTCTCTGCTGAAGCTCCGCCAAACCGTGTCTTGCCAGGATAAAATAATGAGGTGTGTAAACTATCGCCCAGCATGGAAGAATCTCTCTGAAAAGTGGGACATGGTGGTGTTAAATGTCACAATGAAGTCAATATTTGACTAAGATAAAAACGTGATAAACAATCTTGACTTTGTATAAGTGTGCATGTGCATGAGAGAGAGTCATATTGTAGGTGGGAGGTAATATAAGACTGAGGTGATAGAGGCAAGAGGCAAGACAAAGAATGACAGGATATAAACATGTAGTGCAATGAGAATTGTGGCTGGGCAGATTATCACTAGGGCCATGGAAATTGTACAGCGCTGTAAATGGTGGTGTGAACAACCTGAAGTGAAGAGCTTATATAGAGCCAGCATGATGATGAACAAGGACAGCCTGTCTGGATGCAGCAAGGAGAATTATGGCATGTCAGCCTTGTGTGTAAATGTAACTGAAAACCTGGGATTGTGTGATTATAAATGCTCTGCAGCTGATAGTTCATTGAGTTATCACATGTGTGGTGATGAGCTCCACACAGTACAGAAATCTGTACCTGGTGTTAGATGTACGTCTAAACTAATGTACCCATGAGACACCCAGTGAGATGATTCCATGAGACGCCCAGTGAGATGCCTCCATGAGACGCCCGGTGAGATGCCTCCATGAGACGCCCGGTGAGATGCCTCCATGAGACGCCCTGTGAGATGCCTCCATGAGACGCCCGGTGAGATGCCTCCATGAGACGCCCAGTGAGATGCCTCCATGAGACGCCCGGTGAGATGCCTCCATGAGCCGGTGAGATGCCTCCATGAGACGCCCGGTGAGATGACTCCATGAGTTTAGTATGTGGACAGCTAGAGGCTGTATCCAGTATACACAAGAATAACTGCAGATAATCTGAGGAGTGCTGAGCATGCCTACCCTGGAGCAGATAATCTGAGGAGTGCTGAGCATGCCTACCCTGGAGCAGATAATCTGAGGGGTGCTGAGCATGCCTACCCTGGAGCAGATAATCTGAGGAGTGCTGAGCATGCCTACCCTGGAGCAGATAATCTGAGGAGTGCTGAGCATGCCTACCCTGGAGCAGATAATCTGAGGAGTGCTGAGCATGCCTACCCTGGAGCAGATAATCTGAGGAGTGCTGAGCATGCCTACCCTGGAGCAGATAATCTGAGGAGTGCTGAGCATGCCTACCCTGGAGCAGATAATCTGAGGAGTGCTGAGCATGCCTACCCTGGAGCAGATAAAAGCTTTCAACTTTCGTAGATAATATGTTGTTTTTTCCCTTGCCTTTCACATCCACCAGGTTTTTGTATCTCGCCACCTGTAAGACTGCTAGGTGAGCGAGCACCCGTCTTGTAACATGCTAGCTAAACTGCCAGTAATACTCCAAGTTGTTCGTTTCCCTTGAAGGATACTTCCAGAAAATGTCTGACACAAACAAAGGTTTCATCAACACTAAGGCATGAAGAAACAACACACAGAGAATTGTAGAAGGCAAAATATTGGAGAAGAGAGGATGCTGGAGGCCAGGAAGAATATCAAACAAGAATGGACAGATCAATGCACAGATACTCTCTCACAAGAGATAGCCTGGCAAAAACAAGGCACCAGATGTGAGCAGAGTCATATTGTTGTCCTGACTGAAGGTCGTGTGCTGGTGTGAGTTCTTCAGGCCTTGAATCCAGTGTACACAGATACAGCAAAGAATGTTTTTGCCATTGATACATTGAAAGTATTCAATGGATTCAGTGTATTGTGTATATTCAGTGAATAATACCACAACAGGGAATGTTGTCACTGATATACAGGGAGTGTTCAGTTGCAGTGTCTACTGATACTACAAGACAATCTTACAGCCACTGATATACACTGAAAGTATTCACTTAGTTGCAGTATGGTTCTGTCGCCCTGCTACTGAGTGACAGCATGGCGCGACATTGAGCTGTGAATTTGGCGTGGAATGCTTTTATATCTGTCCGTGGTTGTTTGTAGCGTGAACTGCATGTTTGGAACAATGGCGGCTGGCTTTTGCTGAATTGACTGGTTTGCCCTTTCAGTTCACGGGTGCATTTTTCAGGAGAGTCCTGGGAGTCATCACTGGAGCTATGGAGCTAGTGCTTTGTGCTGCGCTTTCGGTGGGTCACCCTGCGGAAAGAGACTGAGCCATGTGAGAAAACCCAAGTCAATGAAGTCTTTCTAGTGACTGCCGATTCCGTCGACGACGAACTGTGTTTTTCGTGGTGTACTTTTGTGTTGGCATTCTGGCAGCGGTATTATGCAGTGTACCTGTGTGGGCTGTTGGCTTGCCGAGACCCCTGTCTATTCCATTGTTCACATAGGGCAGTGAGGAGCATTTTGTGTGATATTCACTGGCACAGGAACGGAGCATAATGGGGACGGCCTGTTGCCGTGAAGTTGGAAGTGCGACAAACTAACTAAGTTGCAGTGTCTACTGATACCACAAGACAGAATGTTATTGCCACTGATCTACACTGACAGTATTCACTTAGTTGCAGTGTCTACTGATACTGAGTTATTGCCATTGAAATTATTCAGTTTTGGTGTTTTGTGTATATTCAGTGAGTATGAATACTACAACGCAGGATGTTACTGAAACACTGATTAGTAAGGGAGTAGGGGGTTGCAACAAGAAAATCAATCAGCTCTACATACAATGTCAGCTACATACATAGAAACATGCACACAAGACAGGATAGTGTGTTCACTGACCACAGATCCGAGCAACACGGAGTTAAATGCTGGCTTCTCCTTGACTGGGGTGCTGAAATACTTCCCCTGCCTGTCACATTCTGGACTCCATAATCTCTGCCGTTTAGCAGCTGAAAATAAGCATACACAACAAACATATCACAGTCAACAACTAGAATAAACTAAAATATAACCACAAAGCAATAACTACCAGGTCAGCTATATATGTCTCTGTCTGAGGAATACATGGGCGTGTTTACACAATCCAGCAGTCACACTTCTGTGCTGCCAACACTAAAGAGTTCTTTACCTGACTGCTTTATGGCCTGACTGTACACTGAGCTATTCATCAGAGGTCCAGATACATATAAGAGTTGTCTTCATAGAGATCTGAAGTGGATATCATCATCTGAAGCAGTATGTTTATATATCTGCACATACAAACATGTGGCCAGAGATTTGAATCTATCAGAGGTAAAAGAAGTCCTATGCCTAAAAACTGATGAATCCCGAGACCTTCTAACAACCTGTTGGCATACAACAGGCTGTAGCGCTAGGTGTTGTAGGGATAGTTTGCAACCACAACCTAAGAATTGTTCAACTGCATAATCAGAGGTCCAGACACTTACAACAGATGTCTTCACAGAGTTATGAGATAAGGTGTATAAATTATGAGGCGAGGCATATGAACTGTGAGGTGAGGAAAATCAACTATGATATTAAATATATCAATGACATACCATGACTTAGCTCAATTGAATGGATAAAGCAGTGTTCATGAAACATTTCAAATGTGTTTCAATTGTCTTTTTCTGTCCATCCGTGAACCGTGACACAAATATGTCTGCTGAGGTTAGCACTCTGGCATAATCTCATACAACAAAACTTCCAGATAACAGCTCACAGCACCTTGTAGACACAGGGTTAGCACAATTATTTGCAGACCCCAATATATGGAGGTGGGGTGGGGGATTCAAATTTTGTTCAAGGTAAAGTTTGAGAAGTATTTCAGCTATGAAATATCTATGTAATGAGGTATACCAACTATAAGATGAGGCACATCAACTAGGAGATATCTATGTAATAAGTTACACCAACTATGTTTAGTAATATATGAAATACAGCAGACAATATACAAACAACAATCTGCATGAATGTTCCAAATGTTGATCTGAATTTTCAAGTGCTTCATCAGCGGTTCAGACATTAGAAATATTTCTCCATCCAAGTCAGAGATAGAATTTCATCATCTGAAGCACAACTCACTGGCATAACCTCATACAACAATACCCCCTGACAGACAAGTTTGCAGACACAAATTTAGCGCCATTATTTGTGGATATCAAGTTAAACACCAATATTTGGGGGACCGCTCAATTTTATATTCTTAGTAGAGTCTGAGAGAGGTGCTTCATCAGAGGTCCGGACAAAGGAAGGTTTTCTTCATGGCAATTAGTTGTACAGATATCATCACCTGAAGCACCACAACAAGCACAAGGGAAGTATGTCATGGAAGCCACAAGAAAAACTAAAACAACATTTTGTTGTATTATAAGCCAAATCAATAATGAGATTAGGTGTATAAAGTATGAGGCGAGGCATATGAACTGTGAGGTGAGGCAAATCAACTATGATATTAAATATATCAATGACATACCATGACTTAGCACAAGTGAATGGATAAAGCAGTGTTCAATGAAACATTTAAAATGTGTTTCAATTGTCGTTTTCTGTCCATCTGTGAACCGTGACACAAATATGTCTCCTGAGGTTAGCACTCTGGCATAATCTCATACAACAAAACTTCCAGATAACAGCTCACAGCACCTTGTAGACACAGGGTTAGCACATTTATTTGCAGACCCCAATATATGGCGGTGGGGTGGGGGATTCAAATTTTGTTCAAGGTAAAGTTTGAGAAGTATTTCAGCTATGAAATATCTATGTAATGAGGTATACCAACTATGAGATGAGGCACATCAACTAGGAGATATCTATGTAATAAGTTACACCAACTATGTTTAGTAATATATGAAATACAGCAGACAACAATATACAAACAACAATCTGCATGAATGTTAAAAATGTTGATCTGAATTTTCAAGTGCTTCATCAGCGGTTCAGACATTAGAAATATTTCTCCATCCAAGTCAGAGACAGAATTTCATCATCTGAAGCACAACTCACTGGCATAACCTCATACAACAATACTCCCTGACAGACAGTTTGCAGACACAAATTTAGCGCCATTATTTGCGGGTATCAAGTTAAACACCAATATTTGGGGGACCGCTCAATTTTATATTCTTAGTAGAGTCTGAGAGAGGTGCTTCATCAGAGGTCCGGACAAAGGAAGGTTTTCTTCATGGCAATTAGTTGTACAGATATCATCACCTGAAGCACCACAACAAGCACAAGGGAAGTATGTCATGGAAGCCACAAGAAAAACTAAAACAACATTTCGTTGTATTATAACCAACCATAAGAAGGGAGAATATTTGTTTTAAATAACATTTAGTTGTATCACAGCTATTTCTATGAGAGGGAACAACTAAATGTGAGCATGTTCCCAAAAGATCAGGTATACCAGCTATGAGGTGAGTCAAACCAACTATGAGATGAGGTATACCAACTATGAGATGTATACCAACTATGAGGTGAGCCAAATCAATGAGATTAGGTGTATAAAGTATGAAATTTTATATTCTTAGTAGAGTCTGAGAGAGGTGCTTCATCAGAGGTCCGGACAAAGGAAGGTTTTCTTCATGGCAATTAGTTGTACAGTTATCATCATCTGAAGCACCACAACAAGCACATTGGAAGTATGTCATGGAAGCCACAAGAAAAACTAAAACAACATTTCGTTGTATTATAACCAACCATAAGAAAGGAGAATATTTTTTTTAAAATAACATTTAGTTGTATCACAGCTATTTCTATGAGAGGGAACAACTAAATGTGAGCATGTTCCCAAGAGACGAGATATACCAACTATGAGGTGAGTCATACCAACTATGAGGTGAGTCAAATCAACTACGAGATGAGGTATACCAATTATGAGGGGAGTCAAATCTACTATGAGATGAGGTATACCAACTATGAGGTGAGCCAAATCAATAATGAGATTAGGTGTATAAAGTATGAGGCGAGGCATATGAACTGTGAGGTGAGGCAAATCAACTATGATATTAAATATATCAATGACATACCATGACTTAGCTCAATTGAATGGATAAAGCAGTGTTCATGAAACATTTCAAATGTGTTTCAATTGTCGTTTTCTGTCCATCTGTGAACCGTGACACAAATATGTCTGCTGAGGTTAGCAGTCTGGCATAATCACATACAACAAAACTTCCAGATAACAGCTCACAGCACCTTGTAGACACAGGGTTAGCACAATTATTTGCAGACCCCAATATATGGAGGTGGGGTGGGGAATTCAAATTTTGTTCAAGGTAAAGTTTGAGAAGTATTTCAGCTATGAAATATCTATGTAATGAGGTAAACCAACTATGAGATGAGGCACATCAACTAGGAGATATCTATGTAATAAGTTACACCAACTATGTTTAGTAATATATGAAATACAGCAGACAACAATATACAAACAACAATCTGCATGAATGTTCCAAATGTTGATCTGAATTGTGAAATGCTTCATCAGCGGTTCAGACATTAGAAATATTTCTCCATCCAAGTCAGAGACAGAATTTCATCATCTGAAGCACAACTCACTGGCATAACCTCATACAACAATACTCCCTGACAGACAAGTTTGCAGACACAAATTTAGCGCCATTATTTGCGGATATCAAGTTAAACATCAATATTTGGGGGACCGCTCAATTTTATATTCTTAGTAGAGTCTGAGAGAGGTGCTTCATCAGAGGTCCGGACAAAGGAAGGTTTTCTTCATGGCAATTAGTTGTACAGATATCATCATCTGAAGCACCACAACGGAAGTATGTCATGGAAGCCACAAGAAAAACTAAAACAACATTTCGTTGTATTATAACCAACCATAAGAAGGGAGAATATTTGTTTTAAATAACATTTAGTTGTATCACAGCTAATTCTATGAGAGGGAACAACTAAATGTGAGCATGTTCTAAAAAAGATCAGGTATACCAGCTATGAGGTGAGTCAAACCAACTATGAGATGAGGTATACCAACTATAAGATGAGGTATACCAACTATGAGGTGAGCCAAATAAATTAGATTAGGTGTATAAAGTATGAAATTTTATATTCTTAGTAGAGTCTGAGAGAGGTGCTTCATCAGAGGTCCGGACAAAGGAAGGTTTTTCTTCATGGCAATTAGTTGTACAGTTATCATCATCTGAAGCACCACAACAAGCACATTGGAAGTATGTCATGGAAGCCACAAGAAAAACTAAAACAACATTTCGTTGTATTATAACCAACCATAAGAAAGGAGAATATTTTTTTTAATAACATTTAGTTGTATCACAGCTATTTCTATGAGAGGGAACAACTAAATGTGAGCATGTTCCCAAGAGACGAGATATACCAACTATGAGGTGAGTCATACCAACTATGAGGTGAGTCAAATCAACTACGAGATGAGGTATACCAACTATGAGATGAGGTATACCAATTATGAGGGGAGTCAAATCTACTATGAGATGAGGTATACCAACTATGAGGTGAGCCAAATCAATAATGAGATTAGGTGTATAAAGTATGAGGCGAGGCATATGAACTGTGAGGTGAGGCAAATCAACTATGATATTAAATATATCAATGACATACCATGACTTAGCTCAATTGAATGGATAAAGCAGTGTTCATGAAACATTTCAAATGTGTTTCAATTGTCGTTTTCTGTCCATCTGTGAACCATGACACAAATATGTCTGCTGAGGTTAGCACTCTGGCATAATCACATACAACAAAACTTCCAGATAACAGCTCATAGCACCTTGTAGACACAGGGTTAGCACAATTATTTGCAGACCCCAATATATGGAGGTGGGGTGGGGAATTCAAATTTTGTTCAAGGTAAAGTTTGAGAAGTATTTTAGATATGAAATATTTATGTAATGAGGTAAACCAACTATGAGATGAGGCACATCAACTAGGAGATATCTATGTAATAAGTTACACCAACTATGTTTAGTAATATATGAAATACAGCAGACAACAATATACAAACAACAATCTGCATGAATGTTCCAAATGTTGATCTGAATTTTGAAATGCTTCATCAGCGGTTCAGACATTAGAAATATTTCTCCATCCAAGTCAGAGACAGAATTTCATCATCTGAAGCACAACTCACTGGCATAACCTCATACAACAATACTCCCTGACAGACAGTTTGCAGACACAAATTTAGCGCCATTATTTGCGGATATCAAGTTAAACATCAATATTTGGGGGACCGCTCAATTTTATATTCTTAGTAGAGTCTGAGATAGGTGCTTCATCAGAGGTCCGGACAAAGGAAGGTTTTCTTCATGGCAATTAGTTGTACAGATATCATCACCTGAAGCACCACAACAAGCACAAGGGAAGTATGTCATGGAAGCCACAAGAAAAACTAAAACAACATTTCGTTGTATTATAACCAACCATAAGAAGGGAGAATATTTGTTTTAAATAACATTTAGTTGTATCACAGCTATTTCTATGAGAGGGAACAACTAAATGTGAGCATGTTCCCAAAAGATCAGGTATACCAACTATGAGGTGAGTCATACCAACTATGAGGTGAGTCAAATCAACTACGAGATGAGGTATACCAATTATGAGGGGAGTCAAATCTACTATGAGATGAGGTATACCAACTATGAGGTGAGCCAAATCAATAATGAGATTAGGTGTATAAAGTATGAGGCGAGGCATATGAACTGTGAGGTGAGGCAAATCAACTATGATATTAAATATATCAATGACATACCATGACTTAGCTCAATTGAATGGATAAAGCAGTGTTCATGAAACATTTCAAATGTGTTTCAATTGTCGTTTTCTGTCCATCTGTGAACCGTGACACAAATATGTCTGCTGAGGTTAGCAGTCTGGCATAATCACATACAACAAAACTTCCAGATAACAGCTCACAGCACCTTGTAGACACAGGGTTAGCACAATTATTTGCAGACCCCAATATATGGAGGTGGGGTGGGGAATTCAAATTTTGTTCAAGGTAAAGTTTGAGAAGTATTTCAGCTATGAAATATCTATGTAATGAGGTAACCAACTATGAGATGAGGCACATCAACTAGGAGATATCTATGTAATAAGTTACACCAACTATGTTTAGTAATATATGAAATACAGCAGACAACAATATACAAACAACAATCTGCATGAATGTTCCAAATGTTGATCTGAATTGTGAAATGCTTCATCAGCGGTTCAGACATTAGAAATATTTCTCCATCCAAGTCAGAGACAGAATTTCATCATCTGAAGCACAACTCACTGGCATAACCTCATACAACAATACTCCCTGACAGACAAGTTTGCAGACACAAATTTAGCGCCATTATTTGCGGATATCAAGTTAAACATCAATATTTGGGGGACCGCTCAATTTTATATTCTTAGTAGAGTCTGAGAGAGGTGCTTCATCAGAGGTCCGGACAAAGGAAGGTTTTCTTCATGGCAATTAGTTGTACAGATATCATCATCTGAAGCACCACAACGGAAGTATGTCATGGAAGCCACAAGAAAAACTAAAACAACATTTCGTTGTATTATAACCAACCATAAGAAGGGAGAATATTTGTTTTAAATAACATTTAGTTGTATCACAGCTAATTCTATGAGAGGGAACAACTAAATGTGAGCATGTTCTAAAAAAGATCAGGTATACCAGCTATGAGGTGAGTCAAACCAACTATGAGATGAGGTATACCAACTATGAGATGTATACCAACTATGAGGTGAGCCAAATCAATGAGATTAGGTGTATAAAGTATGAAATTTTATATTCTTAGTAGAGTCTGAGAGAGGTGCTTCATCAGAGGTCCGGACAAAGGAAGGTTTTCTTCATGGCAATTAGTTGTACAGTTATCATCATCTGAAGCACCACAACAAGCACATTGGAAGTATGTCATGGAAGCCACAAGAAAAACTAAAACAACATTTCGTTGTATTATAACCAACCATAAGAAAGGAGAATATTTTTTTTTAAATAACATTTAGTTGTATCACAGCTATTTCTATGAGAGGGAACAACTAAATGTGAGCATGTTCCCAAGAGACGAGATATACCAACTATGAGGTGAGTCATACCAACTATGAGGTGAGTCAAATCAACTACGAGATGAGGTATACCAATTATGAGGGGAGTCAAATCTACTATGAGATGAGGTATACCAACTATGAGGTGAGCCAAATCAATAATGAGATTAGGTGTATAAAGTATGAGGCGAGGCATATGAACTGTGAGGTGAGGCAAATCAACTATGATATTAAATATATCAATGACATACCATGACTTAGCTCAATTGAATGGATAAAGCAGTGTTCATGAAACATTTCAAATGTGTTTCAATTGTCGTTTTCTGTCCATCTGTGAACCGTGACACAAATATGTCTGCTGAGGTTAGCAGTCTGGCATAATCACATACAACAAAACTTCCAGATAACAGCTCACAGCACCTTGTAGACACAGGGTTAGCACAATTATTTGCAGACCCCAATATATGGAGGTGGGGTGGGGAATTCAAATTTTGTTCAAGGTAAAGTTTGAGAAGTATTTCAGCTATGAAATATCTATGTAATGAGGTAAACCAACTATGAGATGAGGCACATCAACTAGGAGATATCTATGTAATAAGTTACACCAACTATGTTTAGTAATATATGAAATACAGCAGACAACAATATACAAACAACAATCTGCATGAATGTTCCAAATGTTGATCTGAATTGTGAAATGCTTCATCAGCGGTTCAGACATTAGAAATATTTCTCCATCCAAGTCAGAGACAGAATTTCATCATCTGAAGCACAACTCACTGGCATAACCTCATACAACAATACTCCCTGACAGACAAGTTTGCAGACACAAATTTAGCGCCATTATTTGCGGATATCAAGTTAAACATCAATATTTGGGGGACCGCTCAATTTTATATTCTTAGTAGAGTCTGAGAGAGGTGCTTCATCAGAGGTCCGGACAAAGGAAGGTTTTCTTCATGGCAATTAGTTGTACAGATATCATCATCTGAAGCACCACAACGGAAGTATGTCATGGAAGCCACAAGAAAAACTAAAACAACATTTCGTTGTATTATAACCAACCATAAGAAGGGAGAATATTTGTTTTAAATAACATTTAGTTGTATCACAGCTATTTCTATGAGAGGGAACAACTAAATGTGAGCATGTTCCCAAAAGATCAGGTATACCAGCTATGAGGTGAGTCAAACCAACTATGAGATGAGGTATACCAACTATGAGATGTATACCAACTATGAGGTGAGCCAAATCAATGAGATTAGGTGTATAAAGTATGAAATTTTATATTCTTAGTAGAGTCTGAGAGAGGTGCTTCATCAGAGGTCCGGACAAAGGAAGGTTTTCTTCATGGCAATTAGTTGTACAGTTATCATCATCTGAAGCACCACAACAAGCACATTGGAAGTATGTCATGGAAGCCACAAGAAAAACTAAAACAACATTTCGTTGTATTATAACCAACCATAAGAAAGGAGAATATTTTTTTTTAAATAACATTTAGTTGTATCACAGCTATTTCTATGAGAGGGAACAACTAAATGTGAGCATGTTCCCAAGAGACGAGATATACCAACTATGAGGTGAGTCATACCAACTATGAGGTGAGTCAAATCAACTACGAGATGAGGTATACCAATTATGAGGGGAGTCAAATCTACTATGAGATGAGGTATACCAACTATGAGGTGAGCCAAATCAATAATGAGATTAGGTGTATAAAGTATGAGGCGAGGCATATGAACTGTGAGGTGAGGAAAATCAACTATGATATTAAATATATCAATGAGATACCAAGTGTGTGGATAAAGCAGTGTTCATGAAATATTTCAAATGTGTTTCAATTGTCGTTTTCTGTCCATCTGTGTGTGAACCGTGACACAAATATGTCTGCTGAGGTTAGCACTCTGGCATAATCTCATACAACAAAACTTCCAGATAACAGCTCACAGCACCTTGTAGACACAGGGTTAGCACAATTATTTGCAGACCCCAATATATGGAGGTGGGGTGGGGAATTCAAATTTTGTTCAAGGTAAAGTTTGAGAAGTATTTCAGCTATGAAATATCTATGTAATGAGGTATACCAACTATGAGGTGAGGCACATCAACTAGGAGATATCTATGTAATAAGTTACACCAACTATGTTTAGTAATATATGAAATACAGCAGACAACAATATACAAACAACAATCTGCATGAATGTTCCAAATGTTGATCTGAATTGTGAAATGCTTCATCAGCGGTTCAGACATTAGAAATATTTCTCCATCCAAGTCAGAGACAGAATTTCATCATCTGAAGCACAACTCACTGGCATAACCTCATACAACAATACTCCCTGACAGACAAGTTTGCAGACACAAATTTAGCGCCATTATTTGCGGATATCAAGTTAAACATCAATATTTGGGGGACCGCTCAATTTTATATTCTTAGTAGAGTCTGAGAGAGGTGCTTCATCAGAGGTCCGGACAAAGGAAGGTTTTCTTCATGGCAATTAGTTGTACAGATATCATCATCTGAAGCACCACAACGGAAGTATGTCATGGAAGCCACAAGAAAAACTAAAACAACATTTCGTTGTATTATAACCAACCATAAGAAGGGAGAATATTTGTTTTAAATAACATTTAGTTGTATCACAGCTAATTCTATGAGAGGGAACAACTAAATGTGAGCATGTTCTAAAAAAGATCAGGTATACCAGCTATGAGGTGAGTCAAACCAACTATGAGATGAGGTATACCAACTATAAGATGAGGTATACCAACTATGAGGTGAGCCAAATAAATTAGATTTGGTGTATAAAGTATGAAATTTTATATTCTTAGTAGAGTCTGAGAGAGGTGCTTCATCAGAGGTCCGGACAAAGGAAGGTTTTTCTTCATGGCAATTAGTTGTACAGTTATCATCATCTGAAGCACCACAACAAGCACATTGGAAGTATGTCATGGAAGCCACAAGAAAAACTAAAACAACATTTCGTTGTATTATAACCAACCATAAGAAAGGAGAATATTTTTTTTAATAACATTTAGTTGTATCACAGCTATTTCTATGAGAGGGAACAACTAAATGTGAGCATGTTCCCAAGAGACGAGATATACCAACTATGAGGTGAGTCATACCAACTATGAGGTGAGTCAAATCAACTACGAGATGAGGTATACCAACTATGAGATGAGGTATACCAATTATGAGGGGAGTCAAATCTACTATGAGATGAGGTATACCAACTATGAGGTGAGCCAAATCAATAATGAGATTAGGTGTATAAAGTATGAGGCGAGGCATATGAACTGTGAGGTGAGGCAAATCAACTATGATATTAAATATATCAATGACATACCATGACTTAGCTCAATTGAATGGATAAAGCAGTGTTCATGAAACATTTCAAATGTGTTTCAATTGTCGTTTTCTGTCCATCTGTGAACCATGACACAAATATGTCTGCTGAGGTTAGCACTCTGGCATAATCACATACAACAAAACTTCCAGATAACAGCTCATAGCACCTTGTAGACACAGGGTTAGCACAATTATTTGCAGACCCCAATATATGGAGGTGGGGTGGGGAATTCAAATTTTGTTCAAGGTAAAGTTTGAGAAGTATTTTAGATATGAAATATTTATGTAATGAGGTAAACCAACTATGAGATGAGGCACATCAACTAGGAGATATCTATGTAATAAGTTACACCAACTATGTTTAGTAATATATGAAATACAGCAGACAACAATATACAAACAACAATCTGCATGAATGTTCCAAATGTTGATCTGAATTTTGAAATGCTTCATCAGCGGTTCAGACATTAGAAATATTTCTCCATCCATGTCAGAGACAGAATTTCATCATCTGAAGCACAACTCACTGGCATAACCTCATACAACAATACTCCCTGACAGACAGTTTGCAGACACAAATTTAGCGCCATTATTTGCGGATATCAAGTTAAACATCAATATTTGGGGGACCGCTCAATTTTATATTCTTAGTAGAGTCTGAGATAGGTGCTTCATCAGAGGTCCGGACAAAGGAAGGTTTTCTTCATGGCAATTAGTTGTACAGATATCATCACCTGAAGCACCACAACAAGCACAAGGGAAGTATGTCATGGAAGCCACAAGAAAAACTAAAACAACATTTCGTTGTATTATAAGCCAAATCAATAATGAGATTAGGTGTATAAAGTATGAGGCGAGGCATATGAACTGTGAGGTGAGGAAAATCAACTATGATATTAAATATATCAATGACATACCATGACTTAGCACAAGTGAATGGATAAAGCAGTGTTCAATGAAACATTTAAAATGTGTTTCAATTGTCGTTTTCTGTCCATCTGTGAACCGTGACACAAATATGTCTCCTGAGGTTAGCACTCTGGCATAATCTCATACAACAAAACTTCCAGATAACAGCTCACAGCACCTTGTAGACACAGGGTTAGCACAATTATTTGCAGACCCCAATATATGGCGGTGGGGTGGGGGATTCAAATTTTGTTCAAGGTAAAGTTTGAGAAGTATTTCAGCTATGAAATATCTATGTAATGAGGTATACCAACTATGAGATGAGGCACATCAACTAGGAGATATCTATGTAATAAGTTACACCAACTATGTTTAGTAATATATGAAATACAGCAGACAACAATATACAAACAACAATCTGCACGAATGTTCCAAATGTTGATCTGAATTTTCAAGTGCTTCATCAGCGGTTCAGACATTAGAAATATTTCTCCATCCAAGTCAGAGACAGAATTTCATCATCTGAAGCACAACTCACTGGCATAACCTCATACAACAATACTCCCTGACAGACAAGTTTGCAGACACAAATTTAGATCCATTATTTGCGGATATCAAGTTAAACATCAATATTTGGGGGACCGCTCAATTTTATATTCTTAGTAGAGTCTGAGAGAGGTGCTTCATCAGAGGTCCGGACAAAGGAAGGTTTTCTTCATGGCAATTAGTTGTACAGATATCATCATCTGAAGCACCACAACGGAAGTATGTCATGGAAGCCACAAGAAAAACTAAAACAACATTTCGTTGTATTAACCAACCATAAGAAGGGAGAATATTTGTTTTAAATAACATTTAGTTGTATCACAGCTATTTCTATGAGAGGGAACAACTAAATGTGAGCATGTTCCCAAAAGATCAGGTATACCAGCTATGAGGTGAGTCAAACAAACTATGAGATGAGGGATACCAACTATAAGATGAGGTATACCAACTATGAGGTGAGCCAAATAAATTAGATTAGGTGTATAAAGTATGAAATTTTATATTCTTAGTAGAGTCTGAGAGAGGTGCTTCATCAGAGGTCCGGACAAAGGAAGGTTTTTCTTCATGGCAATTAGTTGTACAGTTATCATCATCTGAAGAACCACAACAAGCACATTGGAAGTATGTCATGGAAGCCACAAGAAAAACTAAAACAACATTTCGTTGTATTATAACCAACCATAAGAAAGGAGAATATTTTTTTTAAAATAACATTTAGTTGTATCACAGCTATTTCTATGAGAGGGAACAACTAAATGTGAGCATGTTCCCAAGAGACGAGATATACCAACTATGAGGTGAGTCATGCCAACTATGAGGTGAGTCAAATCAACTACGAGATGAGGTATACCAACTATGAGATGAGGTATACCAATTATGAGGGGAGTCAAATCAACTATGAGATGAGGTATACCAACTATGAGGTGAGCCAAATCAATAATGAGATTAGGTGTATAAAGTATGAGGCGAGGCATATGAACTGTGAGGTGAGGAAAATCAACTATGATATTAAATATATCAATGAGATACCAAGTGTGTGGATAAAGCAGTGTTCATGAAATATTTCAAATGTGTTTCAATTGTCGTTTTCTGTCCATCTGTGTGTGAACCGTGACACAAATATGTCTGCTGAGGTTAGCACTCTGGCATAATCTCATACAACAAAACTTCCAGATAACAGCTCACAGCACCTTGTAGACACAGGGTTAGCACAATTATTTGCAGACCCCAATATATGGAGGTGGGGTGGGGAATTCAAATTTTGTTCAAGGTAAAGTTTGAGAAGTATTTCAGCTATGAAATATCTATGTAATGAGGTATACCAACTATGAGGTGAGGCACATCAACTAGGAGATATCTATGTAATAAGTTACACCAACTATGTTTAGTAATATATGAAATACAGCAGACAACAATATACAAACAACAATCTGCATGAATGTTCCAAATGTTGATCTGAATTGTGAAATGCTTCATCAGCGGTTCAGACATTAGAAATATTTCTCCATCCAAGTCAGAGACAGAATTTCATCATCTGAAGCACAACTCACTGGCATAACCTCATACAACAATACTCCCTGACAGACAAGTTTGCAGACACAAATTTAGCGCCATTATTTGCGGATATCAAGTTAAACATCAATATTTGGGGGACCGCTCAATTTTATATTCTTAGTAGAGTCTGAGAGAGGTGCTTCATCAGAGGTCCGGACAAAGGAAGGTTTTCTTCATGGCAATTAGTTGTACAGATATCATCATCTGAAGCACCACAACGGAAGTATGTCATGGAAGCCACAAGAAAAACTAAAACAACATTTCGTTGTATTATAACCAACCATAAGAAGGGAGAATATTTGTTTTAAATAACATTTAGTTGTATCACAGCTAATTCTATGAGAGGGAACAACTAAATGTGAGCATGTTCTAAAAAAGATCAGGTATACCAGCTATGAGGTGAGTCAAACCAACTATGAGATGAGGTATACCAACTATAAGATGAGGTATACCAACTATGAGGTGAGCCAAATAAATTAGATTTGGTGTATAAAGTATGAAATTTTATATTCTTAGTAGAGTCTGAGAGAGGTGCTTCATCAGAGGTCCGGACAAAGGAAGGTTTTTCTTCATGGCAATTAGTTGTACAGTTATCATCATCTGAAGCACCACAACAAGCACATTGGAAGTATGTCATGGAAGCCACAAGAAAAACTAAAACAACATTTCGTTGTATTATAACCAACCATAAGAAAGGAGAATATTTTTTTTAATAACATTTAGTTGTATCACAGCTATTTCTATGAGAGGGAACAACTAAATGTGAGCATGTTCCCAAGAGACGAGATATACCAACTATGAGGTGAGTCATACCAACTATGAGGTGAGTCAAATCAACTACGAGATGAGGTATACCAACTATGAGATGAGGTATACCAATTATGAGGGGAGTCAAATCTACTATGAGATGAGGTATACCAACTATGAGGTGAGCCAAATCAATAATGAGATTAGGTGTATAAAGTATGAGGCGAGGCATATGAACTGTGAGGTGAGGCAAATCAACTATGATATTAAATATATCAATGACATACCATGACTTAGCTCAATTGAATGGATAAAGCAGTGTTCATGAAACATTTCAAATGTGTTTCAATTGTCGTTTTCTGTCCATCTGTGAACCATGACACAAATATGTCTGCTGAGGTTAGCACTCTGGCATAATCACATACAACAAAACTTCCAGATAACAGCTCATAGCACCTTGTAGACACAGGGTTAGCACAATTATTTGCAGACCCCAATATATGGAGGTGGGGTGGGGAATTCAAATTTTGTTCAAGGTAAAGTTTGAGAAGTATTTTAGATATGAAATATTTATGTAATGAGGTAAACCAACTATGAGATGAGGCACATCAACTAGGAGATATCTATGTAATAAGTTACACCAACTATGTTTAGTAATATATGAAATACAGCAGACAACAATATACAAACAACAATCTGCATGAATGTTCCAAATGTTGATCTGAATTTTGAAATGCTTCATCAGCGGTTCAGACATTAGAAATATTTCTCCATCCATGTCAGAGACAGAATTTCATCATCTGAAGCACAACTCACTGGCATAACCTCATACAACAATACTCCCTGACAGACAGTTTGCAGACACAAATTTAGCGCCATTATTTGCGGGTATCAAGTTAAACACCAATATTTGGGGGACCGCTCAATTTTATATTCTTAGTAGAGTCTGAGAGAGGTGCTTCATCAGAGGTCCGGACAAAGGAAGGTTTTCTTCATGGCAATTAGTTGTACAGATATCATCACCTGAAGCACCACAACAAGCACAAGGGAAGTATGTCATGGAAGCCACAAGAAAAACTAAAACATTTTGTTGTATTATAAGCCAAATCAATAATGAGATTAGGTGTATAAAGTATGAGGCGAGGCATATGAACTGTGAGGTGAGGAAAATCAACTATGATATTAAATATATCAATGACATACCATGACTTAGCACAAGTGAATGGATAAAGCAGTGTTCAATGAAACATTTCAAATGTGTTTCAATTGTCGTTTTCTGTCCATCTGTGAACCGTGACACAAATATGTCTCCTGAAGTTAGCACTCTGGCATAATCTCATACAACAAAACTTCCAGATAACAGCTCACAGCACCTTGTAGACACAGGGTTAGCACATTTATTTGCAGACCCCAATATATGGCGGTGGGGTGGGGGATTCAAATTTTGTTCAAGGTAAAGTTTGAGAAGTATTTCAGCTATGAAATATCTATGTAATGAGGTATACCAACTATGAGATGAGGCACATCAACTAGGAGATATCTATGTAATAAGTTACACCAACTATGTTTAGTAATATATGAAATACAGCAGACAACAATATACAAACAACAATCTGCATGAATGTTAAAAATGTTGATCTGAATTTTCAAGTGCTTCATCAGCGGTTCAGACATTAGAAATATTTCTCCATCCAAGTCAGAGACAGAATTTCATCATCTGAAGCACAACTCACTGGCATAACCTCATACAACAATACTCCCTGACAGACAGTTTGCAGACACAAATTTAGCGCCATTATTTGCGGGTATCAAGTTAAACACCAATATTTGGGGGACCGCTCAATTTTATATTCTTAGTAGAGTCTGAGAGAGGTGCTTCATCAGAGGTCCGGACAAAGGAAGGTTTTCTTCATGGCAATTAGTTGTACAGATATCATCATCTGAAGCACCACAACGGAAGTATGTCATGGAAGCCACAAGAAAAACTAAAACAACATTTCGTTGTATTATAACCAACCATAAGAAGGGAGAATATTTGTTTTAAATAACATTTAGTTGTATCACAGCTATTTCTATGAGAGGGAACAACTAAATGTGAGCATGTTCCCAAAAGATCAGGTATACCAGCTATGAGGTGAGTCAAACCAACTATGAGATGAGGTATACCAACTATGAGATGTATACCAACTATGAGGTGAGCCAAATCAATGAGATTAGGTGTATAAAGTATGAAATTTTATATTCTTAGTAGAGTCTGAGAGAGGTGCTTCATCAGAGGTCCGGACAAAGGAAGGTTTTCTTCATGGCAATTAGTTGTACAGTTATCATCATCTGAAGCACCACAACAAGCACATTGGAAGTATGTCATGGAAGCCACAAGAAAAACTAAAACAACATTTCGTTGTATTATAACCAACCATAAGAAAGGAGAATATTTTTTTTTAAATAACATTTAGTTGTATCACAGCTATTTCTATGAGAGGGAACAACTAAATGTGAGCATGTTCCCAAGAGACGAGATATACCAACTATGAGGTGAGTCATACCAACTATGAGGTGAGTCAAATCAACTACGAGATGAGGTATACCAATTATGAGGGGAGTCAAATCTACTATGAGATGAGGTATACCAACTATGAGGTGAGCCAAATCAATAATGAGATTAGGTGTATAAAGTATGAGGCGAGGCATATGAACTGTGAGGTGAGGCAAATCAACTATGATATTAAATATATCAATGACATACCATGACTTAGCTCAATTGAATGGATAAAGCAGTGTTCATGAAACATTTCAAATGTGTTTCAATTGTCGTTTTCTGTCCATCTGTGAACCGTGACACAAATATGTCTGCTGAGGTTAGCAGTCTGGCATAATCACATACAACAAAACTTCCAGATAACAGCTCACAGCACCTTGTAGACACAGGGTTAGCACAATTATTTGCAGACCCCAATATATGGAGGTGGGGTGGGGAATTCAAATTTTGTTCAAGGTAAAGTTTGAGAAGTATTTCAGCTATGAAATATCTATGTAATGAGGTAAACCAACTATGAGATGAGGCACATCAACTAGGAGATATCTATGTAATAAGTTACACCAACTATGTTTAGTAATATATGAAATACAGCAGACAACAATATACAAACAACAATCTGCATGAATGTTCCAAATGTTGATCTGAATTGTGAAATGCTTCATCAGCGGTTCAGACATTAGAAATATTTCTCCATCCAAGTCAGAGACAGAATTTCATCATCTGAAGCACAACTCACTGGCATAACCTCATACAACAATACTCCCTGACAGACAAGTTTGCAGACACAAATTTAGCGCCATTATTTGCGGATATCAAGTTAAACATCAATATTTGGGGGACCGCTCAATTTTATATTCTTAGTAGAGTCTGAGAGAGGTGCTTCATCAGAGGTCCGGACAAAGGAAGGTTTTCTTCATGGCAATTAGTTGTACAGATATCATCATCTGAAGCACCACAACGGAAGTATGTCATGGAAGCCACAAGAAAAACTAAAACAACATTTCGTTGTATTATAACCAACCATAAGAAGGGAGAATATTTGTTTTAAATAACATTTAGTTGTATCACAGCTAATTCTATGAGAGGGAACAACTAAATGTGAGCATGTTCTAAAAAAGATCAGGTATACCAGCTATGAGGTGAGTCAAACCAACTATGAGATGAGGTATACCAACTATAAGATGAGGTATACCAACTATGAGGTGAGCCAAATAAATTAGATTAGGTGTATAAAGTATGAAATTTTATATTCTTAGTAGAGTCTGAGAGAGGTGCTTCATCAGAGGTCCGGACAAAGGAAGGTTTTTCTTCATGGCAATTAGTTGTACAGTTATCATCATCTGAAGCACCACAACAAGCACATTGGAAGTATGTCATGGAAGCCACAAGAAAAACTAAAACAACATTTCGTTGTATTATAACCAACCATAAGAAAGGAGAATATTTTTTTTAATAACATTTAGTTGTATCACAGCTATTTCTATGAGAGGGAACAACTAAATGTGAGCATGTTCCCAAGAGACGAGATATACCAACTATGAGGTGAGTCATACCAACTATGAGGTGAGTCAAATCAACTACGAGATGAGGTATACCAACTATGAGATGAGGTATACCAATTATGAGGGGAGTCAAATCTACTATGAGATGAGGTATACCAACTATGAGGTGAGCCAAATCAATAATGAGATTAGGTGTATAAAGTATGAGGCGAGGCATATGAACTGTGAGGTGAGGCAAATCAACTATGATATTAAATATATCAATGACATACCATGACTTAGCTCAATTGAATGGATAAAGCAGTGTTCATGAAACATTTCAAATGTGTTTCAATTGTCGTTTTCTGTCCATCTGTGAACCATGACACAAATATGTCTGCTGAGGTTAGCACTCTGGCATAATCACATACAACAAAACTTCCAGATAACAGCTCATAGCACCTTGTAGACACAGGGTTAGCACAATTATTTGCAGACCCCAATATATGGAGGTGGGGTGGGGAATTCAAATTTTGTTCAAGGTAAAGTTTGAGAAGTATTTTAGATATGAAATATTTATGTAATGAGGTAAACCAACTATGAGATGAGGCACATCAACTAGGAGATATCTATGTAATAAGTTACACCAACTATGTTTAGTAATATATGAAATACAGCAGACAACAATATACAAACAACAATCTGCATGAATGTTCCAAATGTTGATCTGAATTTTGAAATGCTTCATCAGCGGTTCAGACATTAGAAATATTTCTCCATCCAAGTCAGAGACAGAATTTCATCATCTGAAGCACAACTCACTGGCATAACCTCATACAACAATACTCCCTGACAGACAGTTTGCAGACACAAATTTAGCGCCATTATTTGCGGATATCAAGTTAAACATCAATATTTGGGGGACCGCTCAATTTTATATTCTTAGTAGAGTCTGAGATAGGTGCTTCATCAGAGGTCCGGACAAAGGAAGGTTTTCTTCATGGCAATTAGTTGTACAGATATCATCACCTGAAGCACCACAACAAGCACAAGGGAAGTATGTCATGGAAGCCACAAGAAAAACTAAAACAACATTTTGTTGTATTATAAGCCAAATCAATAATGAGATTAGGTGTATAAAGTATGAGGCGAGGCATATGAACTGTGAGGTGAGGAAAATCAACTATGATATTAAATATATCAATGACATACCATGACTTAGCACAAGTGAATGGATAAAGCAGTGTTCAATGAAACATTTAAAATGTGTTTCAATTGTCGTTTTCTGTCCATCTGTGAACCGTGACACAAATATGTCTCCTGAGGTTAGCACTCTGGCATAATCTCATACAACAAAACTTCCAGATAACAGCTCACAGCACCTTGTAGACACAGGGTTAGCACAATTATTTGCAGACCCCAATATATGGAGGTGGGGTGGGGAATTCAAATTTTGTTCAAGGTAAAGTTTGAGAAGTATTTCAGCTATGAAATATCTATGTAATGAGGTATACCAACTATGAGGTGAGGCACATCAACTAGGAGATATCTATGTAATAAGTTACACCAACTATGTTTAGTAATATATGAAATACAGCAGACAACAATATACAAACAACAATCTGCATGAATGTTCCAAATGTTGATCTGAATTGTGAAATGCTTCATCAGCGGTTCAGACATTAGAAATATTTCTCCATCCAAGTCAGAGACAGAATTTCATCATCTGAAGCACAACTCACTGGCATAACCTCATACAACAATACTCCCTGACAGACAAGTTTGCAGACACAAATTTAGCGCCATTATTTGCGGATATCAAGTTAAACATCAATATTTGGGGGACCGCTCAATTTTATATTCTTAGTAGAGTCTGAGAGAGGTGCTTCATCAGAGGTCCGGACAAAGGAAGGTTTTCTTCATGGCAATTAGTTGTACAGATATCATCATCTGAAGCACCACAACGGAAGTATGTCATGGAAGCCACAAGAAAAACTAAAACAACATTTCGTTGTATTATAACCAACCATAAGAAGGGAGAATATTTGTTTTAAATAACATTTAGTTGTATCACAGCTAATTCTATGAGAGGGAACAACTAAATGTGAGCATGTTCTAAAAAAGATCAGGTATACCAGCTATGAGGTGAGTCAAACCAACTATGAGATGAGGTATACCAACTATAAGATGAGGTATACCAACTATGAGGTGAGCCAAATAAATTAGATTTGGTGTATAAAGTATGAAATTTTATATTCTTAGTAGAGTCTGAGAGAGGTGCTTCATCAGAGGTCCGGACAAAGGAAGGTTTTTCTTCATGGCAATTAGTTGTACAGTTATCATCATCTGAAGCACCACAACAAGCACATTGGAAGTATGTCATGGAAGCCACAAGAAAAACTAAAACAACATTTCGTTGTATTATAACCAACCATAAGAAAGGAGAATATTTTTTTTAATAACATTTAGTTGTATCACAGCTATTTCTATGAGAGGGAACAACTAAATGTGAGCATGTTCCCAAGAGACGAGATATACCAACTATGAGGTGAGTCATACCAACTATGAGGTGAGTCAAATCAACTACGAGATGAGGTATACCAACTATGAGATGAGGTATACCAATTATGAGGGGAGTCAAATCTACTATGAGATGAGGTATACCAACTATGAGGTGAGCCAAATCAATAATGAGATTAGGTGTATAAAGTATGAGGCGAGGCATATGAACTGTGAGGTGAGGCAAATCAACTATGATATTAAATATATCAATGACATACCATGACTTAGCTCAATTGAATGGATAAAGCAGTGTTCATGAAACATTTCAAATGTGTTTCAATTGTCGTTTTCTGTCCATCTGTGAACCATGACACAAATATGTCTGCTGAGGTTAGCACTCTGGCATAATCACATACAACAAAACTTCCAGATAACAGCTCATAGCACCTTGTAGACACAGGGTTAGCACAATTATTTGCAGACCCCAATATATGGAGGTGGGGTGGGGAATTCAAATTTTGTTCAAGGTAAAGTTTGAGAAGTATTTTAGATATGAAATATTTATGTAATGAGGTAAACCAACTATGAGATGAGGCACATCAACTAGGAGATATCTATGTAATAAGTTACACCAACTATGTTTAGTAATATATGAAATACAGCAGACAACAATATACAAACAACAATCTGCATGAATGTTCCAAATGTTGATCTGAATTTTGAAATGCTTCATCAGCGGTTCAGACATTAGAAATATTTCTCCATCCAAGTCAGAGACAGAATTTCATCATCTGAAGCACAACTCACTGGCATAACCTCATACAACAATACTCCCTGACAGACAGTTTGCAGACACAAATTTAGCGCCATTATTTGCGGATATCAAGTTAAACATCAATATTTGGGGGACCGCTCAATTTTATATTCTTAGTAGAGTCTGAGATAGGTGCTTCATCAGAGGTCCGGACAAAGGAAGGTTTTCTTCATGGCAATTAGTTGTACAGATATCATCACCTGAAGCACCACAACAAGCACAAGGGAAGTATGTCATGGAAGCCACAAGAAAAACTAAAACATTTTGTTGTATTATAAGCCAAATCAATAATGAGATTAGGTGTATAAAGTATGAGGCGAGGCATATGAACTGTGAGGTGAGGAAAATCAACTATGATATTAAATATATCAATGACATACCATGACTTAGCACAAGTGAATGGATAAAGCAGTGTTCAATGAAACATTTCAAATGTGTTTCAATTGTCGTTTTCTGTCCATCTGTGAACCGTGACACAAATATGTCTCCTGAAGTTAGCACTCTGGCATAATCTCATACAACAAAACTTCCAGATAACAGCTCACAGCACCTTGTAGACACAGGGTTAGCACATTTATTTGCAGACCCCAATATATGGCGGTGGGGTGGGGGATTCAAATTTTGTTCAAGGTAAAGTTTGAGAAGTATTTCAGCTATGAAATATCTATGTAATGAGGTATACCAACTATGAGATGAGGCACATCAACTAGGAGATATCTATGTAATAAGTTACACCAACTATGTTTAGTAATATATGAAATACAGCAGACAACAATATACAAACAACAATCTGCATGAATGTTAAAAATGTTGATCTGAATTTTCAAGTGCTTCATCAGCGGTTCAGACATTAGAAATATTTCTCCATCCAAGTCAGAGACAGAATTTCATCATCTGAAGCACAACTCACTGGCATAACCTCATACAACAATACTCCCTGACAGACAGTTTGCAGACACAAATTTAGCGCCATTATTTGCGGGTATCAAGTTAAACACCAATATTTGGGGGACCGCTCAATTTTATATTCTTAGTAGAGTCTGAGAGAGGTGCTTCATCAGAGGTCCGGACAAAGGAAGGTTTTCTTCATGGCAATTAGTTGTACAGATATCATCATCTGAAGCACCACAACGGAAGTATGTCATGGAAGCCACAAGAAAAACTAAAACAACATTTCGTTGTATTATAACCAACCATAAGAAGGGAGAATATTTGTTTTAAATAACATTTAGTTGTATCACAGCTATTTCTATGAGAGGGAACAACTAAATGTGAGCATGTTCCCAAAAGATCAGGTATACCAGCTATGAGGTGAGTCAAACCAACTATGAGATGAGGTATACCAACTATGAGATGTATACCAACTATGAGGTGAGCCAAATCAATGAGATTAGGTGTATAAAGTATGAAATTTTATATTCTTAGTAGAGTCTGAGAGAGGTGCTTCATCAGAGGTCCGGACAAAGGAAGGTTTTCTTCATGGCAATTAGTTGTACAGTTATCATCATCTGAAGCACCACAACAAGCACATTGGAAGTATGTCATGGAAGCCACAAGAAAAACTAAAACAACATTTCGTTGTATTATAACCAACCATAAGAAAGGAGAATATTTTTTTTTAAATAACATTTAGTTGTATCACAGCTATTTCTATGAGAGGGAACAACTAAATGTGAGCATGTTCCCAAGAGACGAGATATACCAACTATGAGGTGAGTCATACCAACTATGAGGTGAGTCAAATCAACTACGAGATGAGGTATACCAATTATGAGGGGAGTCAAATCTACTATGAGATGAGGTATACCAACTATGAGGTGAGCCAAATCAATAATGAGATTAGGTGTATAAAGTATGAGGCGAGGCATATGAACTGTGAGGTGAGGCAAATCAACTATGATATTAAATATATCAATGACATACCATGACTTAGCTCAATTGAATGGATAAAGCAGTGTTCATGAAACATTTCAAATGTGTTTCAATTGTCGTTTTCTGTCCATCTGTGAACCGTGACACAAATATGTCTGCTGAGGTTAGCAGTCTGGCATAATCACATACAACAAAACTTCCAGATAACAGCTCACAGCACCTTGTAGACACAGGGTTAGCACAATTATTTGCAGACCCCAATATATGGAGGTGGGGTGGGGAATTCAAATTTTGTTCAAGGTAAAGTTTGAGAAGTATTTCAGCTATGAAATATCTATGTAATGAGGTAAACCAACTATGAGATGAGGCACATCAACTAGGAGATATCTATGTAATAAGTTACACCAACTATGTTTAGTAATATATGAAATACAGCAGACAACAATATACAAACAACAATCTGCATGAATGTTCCAAATGTTGATCTGAATTGTGAAATGCTTCATCAGCGGTTCAGACATTAGAAATATTTCTCCATCCAAGTCAGAGACAGAATTTCATCATCTGAAGCACAACTCACTGGCATAACCTCATACAACAATACTCCCTGACAGACAAGTTTGCAGACACAAATTTAGCGCCATTATTTGCGGATATCAAGTTAAACATCAATATTTGGGGGACCGCTCAATTTTATATTCTTAGTAGAGTCTGAGAGAGGTGCTTCATCAGAGGTCCGGACAAAGGAAGGTTTTCTTCATGGCAATTAGTTGTACAGATATCATCATCTGAAGCACCACAACGGAAGTATGTCATGGAAGCCACAAGAAAAACTAAAACAACATTTCGTTGTATTATAACCAACCATAAGAAGGGAGAATATTTGTTTTAAATAACATTTAGTTGTATCACAGCTAATTCTATGAGAGGGAACAACTAAATGTGAGCATGTTCTAAAAAAGATCAGGTATACCAGCTATGAGGTGAGTCAAACCAACTATGAGATGAGGTATACCAACTATAAGATGAGGTATACCAACTATGAGGTGAGCCAAATAAATTAGATTAGGTGTATAAAGTATGAAATTTTATATTCTTAGTAGAGTCTGAGAGAGGTGCTTCATCAGAGGTCCGGACAAAGGAAGGTTTTTCTTCATGGCAATTAGTTGTACAGTTATCATCATCTGAAGCACCACAACAAGCACATTGGAAGTATGTCATGGAAGCCACAAGAAAAACTAAAACAACATTTCGTTGTATTATAACCAACCATAAGAAAGGAGAATATTTTTTTTAATAACATTTAGTTGTATCACAGCTATTTCTATGAGAGGGAACAACTAAATGTGAGCATGTTCCCAAGAGACGAGATATACCAACTATGAGGTGAGTCATACCAACTATGAGGTGAGTCAAATCAACTACGAGATGAGGTATACCAACTATGAGATGAGGTATACCAATTATGAGGGGAGTCAAATCTACTATGAGATGAGGTATACCAACTATGAGGTGAGCCAAATCAATAATGAGATTAGGTGTATAAAGTATGAGGCGAGGCATATGAACTGTGAGGTGAGGCAAATCAACTATGATATTAAATATATCAATGACATACCATGACTTAGCTCAATTGAATGGATAAAGCAGTGTTCATGAAACATTTCAAATGTGTTTCAATTGTCGTTTTCTGTCCATCTGTGAACCATGACACAAATATGTCTGCTGAGGTTAGCACTCTGGCATAATCACATACAACAAAACTTCCAGATAACAGCTCATAGCACCTTGTAGACACAGGGTTAGCACAATTATTTGCAGACCCCAATATATGGAGGTGGGGTGGGGAATTCAAATTTTGTTCAAGGTAAAGTTTGAGAAGTATTTTAGATATGAAATATTTATGTAATGAGGTAAACCAACTATGAGATGAGGCACATCAACTAGGAGATATCTATGTAATAAGTTACACCAACTATGTTTAGTAATATATGAAATACAGCAGACAACAATATACAAACAACAATCTGCATGAATGTTCCAAATGTTGATCTGAATTTTGAAATGCTTCATCAGCGGTTCAGACATTAGAAATATTTCTCCATCCAAGTCAGAGACAGAATTTCATCATCTGAAGCACAACTCACTGGCATAACCTCATACAACAATACTCCCTGACAGACAGTTTGCAGACACAAATTTAGCGCCATTATTTGCGGATATCAAGTTAAACATCAATATTTGGGGGACCGCTCAATTTTATATTCTTAGTAGAGTCTGAGATAGGTGCTTCATCAGAGGTCCGGACAAAGGAAGGTTTTCTTCATGGCAATTAGTTGTACAGATATCATCACCTGAAGCACCACAACAAGCACAAGGGAAGTATGTCATGGAAGCCACAAGAAAAACTAAAACAACATTTTGTTGTATTATAAGCCAAATCAATAATGAGATTAGGTGTATAAAGTATGAGGCGAGGCATATGAACTGTGAGGTGAGGAAAATCAACTATGATATTAAATATATCAATGACATACCATGACTTAGCACAAGTGAATGGATAAAGCAGTGTTCAATGAAACATTTAAAATGTGTTTCAATTGTCGTTTTCTGTCCATCTGTGAACCGTGACACAAATATGTCTCCTGAGGTTAGCACTCTGGCATAATCTCATACAACAAAACTTCCAGATAACAGCTCACAGCACCTTGTAGACACAGGGTTAGCACAATTATTTGCAGACCCCAATATATGGCGGTGGGGTGGGGGATTCAAATTTTGTTCAAGGTAAAGTTTGAGAAGTATTTCAGCTATGAAATATCTATGTAATGAGGTATACCAACTATGAGATGAGGCACATCAACTAGGAGATATCTATGTAATAAGTTACACCAACTATGTTTAGTAATATATGAAATACAGCAGACAACAATATACAAACAACAATCTGCACGAATGTTCCAAATGTTGATCTGAATTTTCAAGTGCTTCATCAGCGGTTCAGACATTAGAAATATTTCTCCATCCAAGTCAGAGACAGAATTTCATCATCTGAAGCACAACTCACTGGCATAACCTCATACAACAATACTCCCTGACAGACAAGTTTGCAGACACAAATTTAGATCCATTATTTGCGGATATCAAGTTAAACATCAATATTTGGGGGACCGCTCAATTTTATATTCTTAGTAGAGTCTGAGAGAGGTGCTTCATCAGAGGTCCGGACAAAGGAAGGTTTTCTTCATGGCAATTAGTTGTACAGATATCATCATCTGAAGCACCACAACGGAAGTATGTCATGGAAGCCACAAGAAAAACTAAAACAACATTTCGTTGTATTAACCAACCATAAGAAGGGAGAATATTTGTTTTAAATAACATTTAGTTGTATCACAGCTATTTCTATGAGAGGGAACAACTAAATGTGAGCATGTTCCCAAAAGATCAGGTATACCAGCTATGAGGTGAGTCAAACAAACTATGAGATGAGGGATACCAACTATAAGATGAGGTATACCAACTATGAGGTGAGCCAAATAAATTAGATTAGGTGTATAAAGTATGAAATTTTATATTCTTAGTAGAGTCTGAGAGAGGTGCTTCATCAGAGGTCCGGACAAAGGAAGGTTTTTCTTCATGGCAATTAGTTGTACAGTTATCATCATCTGAAGAACCACAACAAGCACATTGGAAGTATGTCATGGAAGCCACAAGAAAAACTAAAACAACATTTCGTTGTATTATAACCAACCATAAGAAAGGAGAATATTTTTTTTTAAATAACATTTAGTTGTATCACAGCTATTTCTATGAGAGGGAACAACTAAATGTGAGCATGTTCCCAAGAGACGAGATATACCAACTATGAGGTGAGTCATGCCAACTATGAGGTGAGTCAAATCAACTACGAGATGAGGTATACCAACTATGAGATGAGGTATACCAATTATGAGGGGAGTCAAATCAACTATGAGATGAGGTATACCAACTATGAGGTGAGCCAAATCAATAATGAGATTAGGTGTATAAAGTATGAGGCGAGGCATATGAACTGTGAGGTGAGGAAAATCAACTATGATATTAAATATATCAATGACATACCATGACTTAGCTCAAGTGAATGGATAAAGCAGTGTTCATGAAATATTTCAAATGTGTTTCAATTGGGGGAAGAAGAAGAAAACAAAAAGCAGGAAAATACATGCCATGCGAATCAGTAAACTTAAAAAACCTTAAAGACGAGGCAGTAAGGGAAAATTATGAGAAAGAACTAACTGAACTCTTTGTAAAATTACCTACGGAAAGAAAAACAGTGGAAGAAGAATGGGAGACGTTCAAATCAAGCGTTTTAAATACAGCAAAAATAACATGCGGAACCACGAAAAAATGCAAAACACGGATAAAGAAAATAACAAGTTGGTGGAACGCAGAAGTAAAGAAAGCGGTAAAAGAAAAAAAGGAAAAATATAAAAAGTGGTTGAAGAGCAAACAGGAATGTGATCTCATAGAATACAGAATATCGAGAAGACATGTGAGTAGAATAGTAAAGAGGGAAAAACAGAAAGACTGGGAAGAGTATGGAGAAACCCTAAATAAAAACTACAAGGAGGCAACCAGAAACTTCTACAAAAAGATAAGTGCAATGCGAACCAGAGGAGTACCCTTTGACCCAACTGAAATAATTAACAGCGAAAATGGAGAACCAATAAGTGAACAAAAACACATCCTAATAAGATGGAAGCAGTATTTCGAACAACTTCTCAACATCCCATCAGATGTCACAGGAATTCAAGAGACCTACACAGATGTCACCGAGGAACTAGAACCAGACATACTAAAAGAAGAAATTATAGAAGCCATCAGATTAGCCCCATTGAACAAATCACCAGGACAGGATGAAATACCAAATGAACTAATTAAAGCAGCAAGGGAAGTAGGAACAGCTTGGCTACATAGACTATTCAACCATGTTTGGGTAGAACAACAGACACCACGAGACTGGGGAAACGCCATAATTATCCCAATTTGGAAAAACAAAGGCAGCAAAAGAGATTGCACACAATACAGAGGCATTTCACTGTTGAGTCATACTGGGAAAATATTTTGCAAAATTCTTGAAAAAAGATTACGAACTACTTTAGAACCCCAGCTAAGCGAAACGCAGCTTGGATTTAGGAAAAACAAAGGATGCACAGACGCCATTTTTGCTCTTAGACAACTTATAGAAAAATCAATTGAATTCAATGAAACACTCTACTTAGCCTTTGTTGACCAAGAAAAGGCATTTGATAGGGTAGATAGAAACAAGCTGTGGGAAATCCTTAAACAATATGGAGTGAGTACACATCTAACAAACCTATGTAGAAGTTTATACGACAACAGTGAATGCATAGTGAGAGCAACTGGAGGACACTCAGAACCCTTCACCATAAGATCTGGAGTACGACAAGGTTGTGTCCTGTCCCCTCTCTTGTTCATAACATATATAGACAACATATGTAAAGAAACCAGCCAAGCAGAGACAGCAAGAATACCGCATGACGAGAACACAGAAGAAGAACCATCTGCAAATCTAACCATTAGAGAACTCCTGTTTGCGGACGACCAAGCACTAATAGCAAAATCAGAAGCTGAATTACAAGACCACATGAATAGTCTAAACGAAATGTGTAGGGAACATAACATGAAAATTAGCACAAGCAAAACAGAGGTAATGACTATAACTAAAGAAGAACAAACAGCAACAATTCACCTAAACGAACATCCCTTGAAACAAGTAAAGAGCTTCAAGTACCTAGGAAGTATAATATCATCAAATGGCAGATCAGAAGACGAGATCGAAAATAGGTGCAATAAGGCAAATCAACTCATTGGACAAATGGCACCAATACTAAAGAACAAACATGTATCAATAACTACTAAGAAAGCACTTTACAACACAATCTTCCTACCAACTCTGTGCTACCAATGCCAAACCTGGACAATGACAGAAAAAGAGAAAAGAAAAATCACAACAACAGAAATGAGGTTCCTGAGAAGAATACTCAACGTATCAAGAAGAGATAAGATCAGAAATGAAGAAATCAGGACTAAAGTGGGGGTTAAAGCTGCTCTAGATTTTATTAGAAAGCAGCAAGTCAAATGGTTTGGCCATGCAAGTAGGCTACCAGTCAACAGCATGCCACAACAGGCAATGACGTACAGACCAGATGGAAACAGAGGAAGAGGCCGACCACGTAAACGCTGGACGGAGGGAATAACAGAATCCATGGGAATGTCGATATACGAAGCCCATAACCGGGCACTCTCACGAAGTTTATACTTCACCTCGACACCGCAAGGTACAAGAGGAACATGATGAGATGAGATGAGAGTGTTTCAATTGTCGTTTTCTGTCCATCTGTGTGTGAACCGTGACACAAATATGTCTGCTGAGGTTAGCACTCTGGCATAATCTCATACAACAAAACTTCCAGATAACAGCTCACAGCACCTTGTAGACACAGGGTTAGCACAATTATTTGCAGACCCCAATATATGGAGGTGGGGTGGGGAATTCAAATTTTGTTCAAGGTAAAGTTTGAGAAGTATTTCAGCTATGAAATATCTATGTAATGAGGTATACCAACTATGAGATGAGGCACATCAACTAGGAGATATCTATGTAATAAGTTACACCAACTATGTTTAGTAATATATGAAATACAGCAGACAACAATATACAAACAACAATCTGCATGAATGTTCCAAATGTTGATCTGAATTTTCAAGTGCTTCATCAGCGGTTCAGACATTAGAAACAACAATACTCCCTGACAGACAGTTTGCAGACACAAATTTAGCGCCATTATTTGCGGATATCAAGTTAAACATCAATATTTGGGGGACCGCTCAATTTTATATGAGAGAGGTGCTTCATCAGAGGTCCGGACAAAGGAAGGTTTTCTTCATGGCAATTAGTTGTACAGTTATCATCATCTGAAGCACCACAACAAGCACAATGGAAGTATGTCATGGAAGCCACAAGAAAAACTAAAACATTTCGTTGTATTATAACCAACCATAAGAAAGGAGAATATTTTTTTAAAATAACTTTTAGTTGTATCACAGCTATTTCTATGAGAGGGAACAACTAAATGTGAGCATGTTCCCAAGAGACTAGATATACCAACTATGAGGTGAGTCAAACCAACTATGAGGTGAGTCAAATCAACTACAAGATGAGGTATACCAACTATGAGATGAGGTATACCAACTATGAGGTGAGCCAAATCAATAATGAGATTAGGTGTATAAAGTATGAGGCGAGGCATATGAACTGTGAGGTGAGGAAAATCAACTATGATATTAAATATATCAATGACATACCATGACTTAGCTCAAGTGAATGGATAAAGCAGTGTTCATGAAACATTTCAAATGTGTTTCAATTGTCTTTTTCTGTCCATCTGTGAACGGTGACACAAATGTCTGCTGAGGTTAGCACTCTGGCATAATCTCATACAACAAAACTTTCAGATAACAGCTCACAGCACCTTGTAGACACAGGGTTAGCACAATTATTTGCAGACCCCAATATATGGAGGTGGGGTGGGGGATTCAAATTTTGTTCAAGGTAAAGTTTGAGAAGTATTTTAGATATGAAATATTTATGTAATGAGGTAAACCAACTATGAGATGAGGCACATCAACTATGAGATATCTATGTAATAAGTTACACCAACTATGTTTAGTAATATATGAAATACAGCAGACAACAATATACAAACAACAATCTGCACGAATGTTCCAAATGTTGATCTGAATTTTCAAGTGCTTCATCAGCGGTTCAGACATTAGAAATATTTCTCCATCCAAGTCAGAGACAGAATTTCATCATCTGAAGCACAACTCACTGGCATAACCTCATACAACAATACTCCCTGACAGACAGTTTGCAGACACAAATTTAGCGCCATTATTTGCGGATATCAAGTTAAACATCAATATTTGGGGGACCGCTCAATTTTATATTCTTAGTAGAGTCTGAGAGAGGTGCTTCATCAGAGGTCCGGACAAAGGAAGGTTTTCTTCATGGCAATTAGTTGTACAGATATCATCACCTGAAGCACCACAACAAGCACAAGGGAAGTATGTCATGGAAGCCACAAGAAAAACTAAAACATTTTGTTGTATTATAACCAACCATAAGAAGGGAGAATATTTGTTTTAAATAACATTTAGTTGTATCACAGCTATTTCTATGAGAGGGAACAACTAAATGTGAGCATGTTCCCAAGAGACGAGATATACCAACTATGAGGTGAGTCAAACCAACTATGAGATGAGGTATACCAACTATAAGATGAGGTATACCAACAATGAGGTGAGCCAAATAAATTAGATTAGGTCTATAAAGTATGAAATTTTATATTCTTAGTAGAGTCTGAGAGAGGTGCTTCATCAGAGGTCCGGACAAAGGAAGGTTTTTCTTCATGGCAATTAGTTGTACAGTTATCATCATCTGAAGCACCACAACAAGCACATTGGAAGTATGTCATGGAAGCCACAAGAAAAACTAAAACAACATTTCGTTGTATTATAACCAACCATAAGAAAGGAGAATATTTTTTTTAAAATAACATTTAGTTGTATCACAGCTATTTCTATGAGAGGGAACAACTAAATGTGAGCATGTTCCCAAGAGATGAGATATACCAACTATGAGGTGAGTCATACCAACTATGAGGTGAGTCAAATCAACTACGAGATGAGGTATACCAACTATGAGATGAGGTATACCAATTATGAGGGAAGTCAAATCAACTATGAGATGAGGTATACCAACTATGAGGTGAGCCAAATCAATAATGAGATTAGGTGTATAAAGTATGAGGCAAGGCATATGAACTGTGAGGTGATGAAAATCAACTATGATATTAAATATATCAATGAGATACCAAGTGTGTGGATAAAGCAGTGTTCATGAAACATTTCAAATGTGATTCAATTGTCTTTTTCTGTCTATCTGTGAACTGTGACACAAATATGTCTGCTGAGGTTAGCACTCTGGCATAATCTCATACAACAAAACTTCCAGATAACAGCTCACAGCACCTTGTAGACACAGGGTTAGCACATTTATTTGCAGACCCCAATATATGGCGGTGGGGTGGGGGATTCAAATTTTGTTCAAGGTAAAGTTTGAGAAGTATTTCAGCTATGAAATATCTATGTAATGAGGTATACCAACTATGAGATGAGGCACATCAACTAGGAGATATCTATGTAATAAGTTACACCAACTATGTTTAGTAATATATGAAATACAGCAGACAACAATATACAAACAACAATCTGCATGAATGTTCCAAATGTTGATCTGAATTTTCAAGTGCTTCATCCCCGGGAAGGTTAACCCGGTCAACAAATGCCCGCAGAAGTCGGATGTGTCGGCCTAACGGCGCAAGAACGCAGCTCTGCTGTAAACAGGCACAACGCAATCACGTCCGGAAAAAAAACTCCGGATGAACGAAGAAGAAGAAGAAGTGCTTCATCAGCGGTTCAGACATTTCAAGTATTTCTCCATCCAAGTCAGAGACAGAATTTCATCATCTGAAGCACAACTCACTGGCATAACCTCATACAACAATACTCCCTGACAGACAAGTTTGCAGACACAAATTTAGCGCCATTATTTGAGGATAGCAAGTTAAACAATAATATTTGGGGACTGCTCTGTGTTTGTTTCTGGGTCCATTGTTCATGGCTTTCACTGGTTTCAATAGTTTGTTTCCATCCCTGTCAAAGTTCAGATTTTCTGTTTTGTCCCTCCAACAATCTCCTGCTGTTTGATTTACTGTTCTTTTATATTTTGCTGAGATGGCTTTGAGAGAGATGTTCACTTCAATTGTTTGTTCTCTCTCTGCTGTCTTCCTGGCATCTTTAACTTTGTCCTCTAAAATTTGTAGTCAGTTCAGTATGGTTTTTTTCCCTCGCTCCTCTTGGAATGGACTCAGTGGCCGCCTGTATTATTGCTTTGTCTAGACTTTCCACCATTTGTTTCATGTTGTCATGTATTTTGTTTCCACAATATTTGTCTGTTAGTATGGAAAATCTGTCCCAATCTGCTCGTTTGTAATTCCAGCGGGACAAAGGCTTTTGCTCCTGTGGAACATACTCCATATTCATTACAAGCTTGATTGGTCTGTGGTCACTACCTGCTAATTGGTCAAGCAGTATATCATTCAAGACAGCAAGCTTGCTTGTGTTCGTTGGCTTGAGCTTGAGACAGCAAGCTTGCTTGTGTTCGTTGGCTTGAGCTTGAGACAGCAAGCATTATCAACTTAGTCCGGATATACAATAGGCAGGTGAAGATATATGTACTATCAACAAGTTAGGAGGCACATCAACTAAGGATTAAGCCAACTAGGTGAGGACTCGATGGATTGAACTAGTATAGCACAGATTGGTAGGCACTTCAACTAAGGATTAAGCCGACTAGGTGAGGACTCGATGGATTGAACTAGTATAGCACAGATTGGTAGGCACTTCAACTAAGGATTAAGCCGACTAGGTGAGGACTCGATGGATTGAACTAGTATAGCACAGATTGGTAGGCACTTCAACTAAGGATTAAGCCAACTAGGTGAGGACTCGATGGATTGAACTAGTATAGCACAGATTGGTAGGCACATCAACTAAGGATTAAGCCGACTAGGTGAGGACTCGATGGATTGAACTAGTATAGCACAGATTGGTAGGCACTTCAACTAAGGATTAAGCCGACTAGGTGAGGACTCGATGGATTGAACTAGTATAGCACAGATTGGTAGGCACTTCAACTAAGGATTAAGCCGACTAGGTGAGGACTCGATGGATTGAACTAGTATAGCACAGATTGGTAGGCACTTCAACTAAGGATTAAGCCGACTAGGTGAGGACTCGATGAATTGAACTAGTATAGCACAGATTGGTAGGCACATCAACTAAGGATTAAGCCAACTAGGTGAGGACTCGATGGATTGAACTAGTATAGCACAGATTGGTAGGCACTTCAACTAAGGATTAAGCCAACTAGGTGAGGACTCGATGGATTGAACTAGTATAGCACAGATTGGTAGGCACTTCAACTAAGGATTAAGCCAACTAGGTGAGGACTCGATGGATTGAACTAGTATAGCACAGATTGGTAGGCACTTCAACTAAGGATTAAGCCAACTAGGTGAGGACTCGATGGATTGAACTAGTATAGCACAGATTGGTAGGCACTTCAACTAAGGATTAAGCCAACTAGGTGAGGACTCGATGGATTGAACTAGTATAGCACAGATTGGTAGGCACTTCAACTAAGGATTAAGCCAACTAGGTGAGGACTCGATGGATTGAACTAGTATAGCACAGATTGGTAGGCACTTCAACTAAGGATTAAGCCAACTAGGTGAGGACTCGATGGATTGAACTAGTATAGCACAGATTGGTAGGCACTTCAACTAAGGATTAAGCCAACTAGGTGAGGACTCGATGGATTGAACTAGTATAGCACAGATTGGTAGGCACTTCAACTAAGGATTAAGCCAACTAGGTGAGGACTCGATGGATTGAACTAGTATAGCACAGATTGGTAGGCACTTCAACTAAGGATTAAGCCAACTAGGTGAGGACTCGATGGATTGAACTAGTATAGCACAGATTGGTAGGCACTTCAACTAAGGATTAAGCCGACTAGGTGAGGACTCGATGGATTGAACTAGTATAGCACAGATTGGTAGGCACATCAACTAAGTGAGGACATGTTTCAACTACATAAGTCAGCTCATCAACTAAGACATGAGGCTGTGTAAGAAGGCACATCAACAAAGTAGCAATAACCTCACGGCAAAGTTGTGCCTGCTACTGTGGCCTGAAGCATGTTCAGCACATTGGATACCATGACCAGCAAGGCACTTGACTGGTGTGTGTATTCGACATGAGGAACCATTTCAGACATGGAATCATGACAATTTTACTGACCAAGAAGATAGAGGTCTCTCATTCTGAGAAAAACACAGCTACCCAGATTATCAGAAGAGTACAGGAGCAACCCAATGATGCTACTGCACTCTTAACCCACAGGGGAGAGTCAAGTCTTCACTTTAAGACTGGACACAACAAACGGAATAAGCATGCCTGACCATCATTGGTTTATACAAAGCACAAGTGGACTAAGCAAACAAACGGCTGAGCATGTTCTGCATGATTGTCCTCTGCACAGCAAGCTCAGAAATATACGCCCCACTGAACTAACATTACACTCCAAACAACGGTCGAGCTGATCAAAAATAATCGCCTGATGGTGCAATCATCAAAGACAGCAAACCACAAGAAGACAATATGATACACCTAATAACAACAAGTCAGCGCTTGGCAATCTACCTGTTATTTATCAAAGCGTGGTGCTGTAACTGATGTTAACTCTGTGGGATCACATTAAAATAGTACAACAAATTGCAACATCATGTGAAGACAGTTCTTTACATATGACACGGATACACAAGATAGACAGTTGACACAGTGACCACAAAGAGAAGAGGAAGGAAGTCAATTATAGACAAATATTAAATCTTACCAGGGTTGGAGAAGTCGGTCGACTGGTTCAAGAGACAACAAGAGACCACACAGAGAAGAGGAAGGAAGTCAATTATAGGCAAATATTAAATCTTACCAGGGTTGGAGAAGTCGGTCGACTGGTTCAAGAGACCACACAGAGAAGAGGAAGGAAGTCAATTATAGACAAATATTAAATCTTACCAGGGTTGGAGAAGTCGGTCGACTGGTTCAAGAGACCACAAGAGACCACACAGAGAAGAGGAAGGAAGTCAATTATAGACAAATATTAAATCTTACCAGGGTTGGAGAAGTCGGTCGACTGGTTCAAGAGACCACAAGAGACCACACAGAGAAGAGGAAGGAAGTCAATTATAGACAAATATTAAATCTTACCAGGGTTGGAGAAGTCGGTCGACTGGTTCAAGTGACCACAAGAGACTACACAGAGAAGAGGAAGGAAGTCAATTATACACAAATATGAAATCATTACCAGGGTTGGAGAAGTCGGTCGACTGGTTCAAGTGACCACAAGAGACTACACAGAGAAGAGGAAAGAAGTCAATTATACACAAATATGAAATCATTACCGGGGTTGGAGAAGTCGGTCGACTGGTTCAAGAGACCACAAGAGACCACACAGAGAAGAGGAAGGAAGTCAATTATAGACAAATATTAAATCTTACCAGGGTTGGAGAAGTCGGTCGACTGGTTCAAGAGACCACAAGAGACCACACAGAGAAGAGGAAGGAAGTCAATTATAGACAAATATTAAATCTTACCAGGGTTGGAGAAGTCGGTCGACTGGTTCAAGAGACCACAAGAGACCACACAGAGAAGAGGAAGGAAGTCAATTATAGACAAATATTAAATCTTACCAGGGTTGGAGAAGTCGGTCGACTGGTTCAAGTGACCACAAGAGACTACACAGAGAAGAGGAAGGAAGTCAATTATACACAAATATGAAATCATTACCAGGGTTGGAGAAGTCGGTCGACTGGTTCAAGTGACCACAAGAGACTACACAGAGAAGAGGAAAGAAGTCAATTATACACAAATATGAAATCATTACCGGGGTTGGAGAAGTCGGTCGACTGGTTCAAGAGACCACAAGAGACCACACAGAGAAGAGGAAGGAAGTCAATTATAGACAAATATTAAATCTTACCAGGGTTGGAGAAGTCGGTCGACTGGTTCAAGAGACCACAAGAGACCACACAGAGAAGAGGAAGGAAGTCAATTATAGACAAATATTAAATCTTACCAGGGTTGGAGAAGTCGGTCGACTGGTTCAAGTGACCACAAGAGACTACACAGAGAAGAGGAAAGAAGTCAATTATACACAAATATGAAATCATTACCGGGGTTGGAGAAGTCGGTCGACTGGTTCAAGTGACCACAAGAGACTACACAGAGAAGAGGAAAGAAGTCAATTATACACAAATATGAAATCATTACCGGGGTTGGAGAAGTCGGTCGACTGGTTCAAGAGACCACAAGAGACCACACAGAGAAGAGGAAGGAAGTCAATTATAGACAAATATTAAATCTTACCAGGGTTGGAGAAGTCGGTCGACTGGTTCAAGTGACCACAAGAGACTACACAGAGAAGAGGAAAGAAGTCAATTATACACAAATATGAAATCATTACCGGGGTTGGAGAAGTCGGTCGACTGGTTCAAGAGACCACAAGAGACCACACAGAGAAGAGGAAAGAAGTCAATTATAGACAAATATGAAATCATTATGGGGGTTGGAGAAGTCGGTCGACTGGTTCAAGAGACCACAAGAGACCACACAGAGAAGAGGAAAGAAGTCAATTATAGACAAATATGAAATCATTACCGGGGTTGGAGAAGTCGGTCGACTGGTTCAAGTGACCACAAGAGACCACACAGAGAAGAGGAAAGAAGTCAATTATAGACAAATATGAAATCATTACCGGGGTTGGAGAAGTCGGTCGACTGGTTCAAGAGACCACAAGAGACCACACAGAGAAGAGGAAAGAAGTCAATTATAGACAAATATGAAATCATTGCCGGGGTTGGAGAAGTCGGTCGACTGGTTCAAGAGACCACAAGAGACCACACAGAGAAGAGGAAAGAAGTCAATTATAGACAAATATGAAATCATTACCGGGATTGGAGAAGTCGGTCGACTGGTTCAAGTGACCACAAGAGACCACACAGAGAAGAGGAAAGAAGTCAATTATAGACAAATATGAAATCATTACCGGGGTTGGAGAAGTCGGTCGACTGGTTCAAGAGACCACAAGAGACCACACAGAGAAGAGGAAAGAAGTCAATTATAGACAAATATGAAATCATTACCGGGGTTGGAGAAGTCGGTCGACTGGTTCAAGAGACCACAAGAGACCACACAGAGAAGAGGAAAGAAGTCAATTATAGACAAATATGAAATCATTACCGGGGTTGGAGAAGTCGGTCGACTGGTTCAAGAGACCACACAGAGAAGAGGAAAGAAGTCAATTATACACAAATATGAAATCATTACCGGGGTTGGAGAAGTCGGTCGACTGGTTCAAGTGACCACAAGAGACCACACAGAGAAGAGGAAAGAAGTCAATTATAGACAAATATGAAATCATTACCGGGGTTGGAGAAGTCGGTCGACTGGTTCAAGAGACCACACAGAGAAGAGGAAAGAAGTCAATTATAGACAAATATGAAATCATTACCGGGGTTGGAGAAGTCGGTCGACTGGTTCAAGAGACCACACAGAGAAGAGGAAAGAAGTCAATTATAGACAAATATGAAATCATTACCGGGGTTGGAGAAGTCGGTCGACTGGTTCAAGAGACCACAAGAGACCACACAGAGAAGAGGAAAGAAGTCAATTATAGACAAATATGAAATCATTACCGGGGTTGGAGAAGTCGGTCGACTGGTTCAAGAGACCACAAGAGACCACACAGAGAAGAGGAAAGAAGTCAATTATAGACAAATATGAAATCATTACCGGGGTTGGAGAAGTCGGTCGACTGGTTCAAGAGACCACACAGAGAAGAGGAAAGAAGTCAATTATACACAAATATGAAATCATTACCGGGGTTGGAGAAGTCGGTCGACTGGTTCAAGTGACCACAAGAGACCACACAGAGAAGAGGAAAGAAGTCAATTATAGACAAATATGAAATCATTACCGGGGTTGGAGAAGTCGGTCGACTGGTTCAAGAGACCACACAGAGAAGAGGAAAGAAGTCAATTATAGACAAATATGATATCATTACCGGGGTTGGAGAAGTCGGTCGACTGGTTCAAGAGACCACACAGAGAAGAGGAAAGAAGTCAATTATAGACAAATATGAAATCATTACCGGGGTTGGAGAAGTCGGTCGACTGGTTCAAGAGACCACAAGAGACCACACAGAGAAGAGGAAAGAAGTCAATTATAGACAAATATGAAATCATTACCGGGGTTGGAGAAGTCAGTCGACTGGTTCAAGAGACCACAAGAGACCACACAGAGAAGAGGAAAGAAGTCAATTATACACAAATATGAAATCATTACCTGGGTTGGAGAAGTCGGTCGACTGGTTCAAGACCCTGGTGGATGTCATAATGTGGTGGGGCCCGCTAGCCTCTATGTTCTCATCTACCATGTCCAGATATGACTCTGATGTGTGTGATCTCATGGGTTCCACCCGAGGCGGCTGTGGTTTGTGAAGCTGACCTCCAAGCTCTACAAACATGAATAAAATGTTCACATCATAAATATTTTACAACCATGAATAAAATGTTCACATCATAAATATTTTACAACCATGAATAAAATGTTCACATCATAAATATTTTACAACCATGAATAAAATGTTCACATCATAAATATTTTACCACAACAGCAGCACACAATACCCCAATACTAGCTCTATATAATGGATCCAGGCAAATGTAAATCAGTTTAATATACAAACGTGAGCTTGTGACCAATGTTCACATTTTCCTCCACTGGACCTCAAGATCTGTGCCACACTCTAGAAGGTATATGCTTATGTAACATATTCCAGTTTTGACCGAATCAGTGTCAGAATTTGTTTAGCACAAGGAAAACGGGGGTGTGTGAGTGAGCTGCAGCTTCAAATAATTTGTGTCTAATGCAGTTTCAGCCATGAAAATATGCAAAACTGGCGTGAAGTTGTGCTGTGATTTTTGTGTTAAATTCTGCCATATTTGCACATTTTACTCGTTTCTTAGTTCTGTCATAAATTCAGATCCTGTCTTCTTCTTCTTCTGACCTGTTCATCCATGTTAGCATAGGTGTTCAACCAACTCGGAGCAAGCTATCCTACCCTTCGCTGTCTCCAGCATGTCTCCCCATATTCATCTAATTATCTCTTCCGTGTGTCTTTAGGTCTCCCACTATTTGTTTCACCCCAAGATGGGATGTCTAGTATATATGTGTGTACGTGTGTGTATATATGTGTAGGTTCCACAGGTTTTCTCAATGTGAGTCCTACCCACTGCCAGTGTCCTGTCCTGACCTCTCATCCCACTAGTATTTGTTTAAATTCTGTCCGTGAGCACTATATTGGTGATTCCCTGTGTTCTATGCCTTCACAATTCTCCCAAACACTGGAGTTCTCTATTTACATTGGACTGGGGTTTTTCAACAGCAATCCAAAACTTAGAACAAAGTCTTAAGACGCATCTTTGGGCCCATTAGGGATACACACAGTTGAGAGTGGAAAAGAAGAAGCAACAAAGACATTTATGATCTGTTTAAGTCCCCACTAATCACTGGTATCATGAAGGCTAATAGACTACAATGGCTGGGGCATATAGAAAGAATGGAAGATAACAGGGAAACAAAACTCGCTTACACTCTAGAAATAAATTACCGTAGACCCCGAGGTAGACCAAGAAGACGGTGGAGAGATAATATACATACAGACCTACAAGCATTTGGAATCAGCAACTGGCAAGAGAAGGTCCACCAGAGAGACGAATGGAGACGGCTTGTATCTGCAGCAAAGAACCTCAATGGCTCGAAATGCTGAAGAAGAAGAACCCACACTTGAACAATCCAATATGGTAAGCTCAAGGTCAGGTCATACTGTGTACCCATTACAGCTGGGACATTGGGTGTGGCCAGGGTCCCTCTCAGCATTTGGGGATCTCGGTACAGAAACAAAGTGGTCACCAGTGGCCAGGGTCCCTCTCAGCATTTAGGGATCTTGGTACAGAAACAAAGTGGTCACCAGTGGCCAGGGTCCCTCTCAGCATTTGGGGATCTTGGTACAGAAACAAAGTGGTCACCAGTGGCCAGGGTCCCTCTCAGCATTTGGGGATCTTGGTACAGAAACAAAATGGTCACCAGTGGCCAGGGTCCCTCTCAGAATTTAGGGATCTTGGTACAGAAACAGTGGTCACCTGTGGCCAGGGTCCCTCTCAGAATTTAGGGATCTTGGTACAGAAACAGTGTGGTAACCTGTGGCCAGGGTCCCTCTTAGAATTTGGGGATCTTGGTACAGAAACAGTGTGGTAACCTGTGGCCAGGGTCCCTCTCAGAATTTAGGGGTCTTGGTACAGAAACAGAGTGGTAACCTGTGGCCACGGTCCCTCTCAGAATTTAGGGATCTCAGAACAGAAACAGTGTGGTAACCTGTGGCCAGGGTCCCTCTCAGAATTTAGGGATCTTGGTACAGAAACAAAGTGGATACTAGTGGCCAGGGTCCCTCTCAGAATTTAGGGATTTTGGGACGGAAACAAAGTGGTCACCAATGGTCATAAATGATCAGTTACATTGACCTCATGTGCGGGGGTCTGAACTGGTGTCCAGAGACGATTCCACTCACTGGTGGCTAGTGTTGTGTTACTTTATGAGGCCACAGTATTTTTTTTTTCTGGTGTTGGATTAGGATTACCTATCATCATATGAGCCGGTTTCCTGGCCTAGAAGTTAGCGGCTTTTCTCCGTAATCTCGTAAGTAACGTGGCGACAGTGAGAACCAGCAGTGTTTCGAATCGCGTCAGTAACTTACGGGGTATGTGAGCCGGCAATGGCAAACTACTGAGCGTAATCTTGCCAAGAAACCAACAATCAGCTGAAAGATGCTGATATTGACAGCAATGTCCTGTAAAGTATATGCAAACAATCATTTGGGATTAGCTTCACATAAACTCTAGGGCCTGACCCTAGCATCCAACGGGATTACTGTCATGCAATTCTCTAGGACCAGAACTTATCTTGTGGCATTAGCTTCACACCACACTAACACCTGAACATATCTTGTGGCATTAGCTTCACACAACACTAACACCTGAACGTATCTTGTGGCATTAGCTTCACACAACACTAACACCTGAACTTATCTTGTGGCATTAGCTTCACACAACACTAACACCTGAACGTATCTTGTGGCATTAGCTTCACACAACACTAACACCTGAACGTATCTTGTGGCATTAGCTTCACACAACACTAACACCTGAACTTATCTTGTGGCATTAGCTTCACACAACACTAACACCTGAACGTATCTTGTGGCATTAGCTTCACACAACATTAACACCTGAACGTATCTTGTGGCATTAGCTTCACACAACAATCTAGGATCTGAACCCATCATCTTGTGGGCTTAGCTTCACACCACACACTAAGACCTGAACATAGCCCATGAGATCATTTTCACACTCTTAAGACCAAAACATGCCACCTTGTGGGATTAAATTCACACAAGACTTTGGACATTAACCTATCTTTTGGGATAAGCTTGGCACACCACTCCAGAAGCTACATTTCCAACTAGTAGCCACACAGCTCTAACCCTGGGCTCCAGAAGCTACATTTCCAACTAGTAGCCACACAGCTCTAACCCTGGGCTCCAGAAGCTACATTTCTAACTAGTAGCCACACAGCTCTAACCCTGGGCTCCAGAAGCTACATTTCTAACTAGTAGCCACACAGCTCTAACCCTGGGCTCCAGAAGCTACATTTCTAACTAGTAGCCACACAGCTCTAACCCTGGGCTCCAGAAGCTACATTTCTAACTAGTAGCCACACAGCTCTAACCCTGGGCTCCAGAAGCTACATTTCTAACTAGTAGCCACACAGCTCTAACCCTGGGCTCCAGAAGCTACATTTCTAACTAGTAGCCACACAGCTCTAACCCTGGGCTCCAGAAGCTACATTTCTAACTAGTAGCCACACAGCTCTAACCCTGGGCTCCAGAAGCTACATTTCTAACTAGTAGCCACACAGCTCTAACCCTGGGCTCCAGAAGCTACATTTCTAACTAGTAGCCACACAGCTCTAACCCTGGGCTCCAGAAGCTACATTTCTAACTAGTAGCCACACATCTCTAACCCTGGGCTCCAGAAGCTACATTTCCAACTAGTAGCCACACAGCTCTAACCCTGGGCTCCAGAAGCTACATTTCCAACTAGTAGCCACACAGCTCTAACCCTGGGCTCCAGAAGCTACATTTCTAACTAGTAGCCACACAGCTCTAACCCTGGGGTCCAGAAGCTACATTTCCAACTAGTAGCCACACAGCTCTAACCCTGGGGTCCAGAAGCTACATTTCTAACTAGTAGCCACACAGCTCTAACCCTGGGCTCCAGAAGCTACATTTCCAACTAGTAGCCACACAGCTCTAACCCTGGGCTCCAGAAGCTACATTTCCAACTAGTAGCCACACAGCTCTAACCCTGGGCTCCAGAAGCTACATTTCCAACTAGTAGCCACACAGCTCTAACCCTGGGCTCCAGAAGCTACATTTCTAACTAGTAGCCACACAGCTCTAACCCTGGGCTCCAGAAGCTACATTTCTAACTAGTAGCCACACAGCTCTAACCCTGGGCTCCAGAAGCTACATTTTCAACTAGTAGCCACACAGCTCTAACCCTGGGCTCCAGAAGCTACATTTCCAACTAGTAGCCACACAGCTCTAACCCTGGGCTCCAGAAGCTACATTTCTAACTAGTAGCCACACAGCTCTAACCCTGGGCTCCAGAAGCTACACTTCCAACTAGTAGCCACACAGCTCTAACCCTGGGCTCCAGAAGCTACATTTCCAACTTGTAGCCACACAGCTTTAACCCTGGGCTCCAGAAGCTACATTTCCAACTAGTAGCCACACAGCTCTAACCCTGGGCTCCAGAAGCTACATTTCTAACTAGTAGCCACACAGCTCTAACCCTGGGCTCCAGAAGCTACATTTCTAACTAGTAGCCACACAGCTCTAACCCTGGGCTCCAGAAGCTACATTTCCAACTAGTAGCCACACAGCTCTAACCCTGGGCTCCAGAAGCTACATTTCCAACTAGTAGCCACACAGCTCTAACCCTGGGCTCCAGAAGCTACATTTCTAACTAGTAGCCACACAGCTCTAACCCTGGGCTCCAGAAGCTACATTTCCAACTAGTAGCCACACAGCTCTAACCCTGGGCTCCAGAAGCTACATTTCCAACTAGTAGCCACACAGCTCTAACCCTGGGCTCCAGAAGCTACATTTCTAACTAGTAGCCACACAGCTCTAACCCTGGGGAGATCACTCTGTGACCAAGACTCCAAGTTCAAAAGCCAGCCCTAACATACAAAGTTGTCAGACAAGAGCCCGGCCTAGTTTTCAGGTGAGGAAGGAATGAGGAGAGGCCCTAACCAGGCAATGTATAATGTAAGACTTAGTATAAGCACAATCCTTGGTGTTTGACACTGCTGTATGTGTTATGGTGTTAGCTGCAGAAGTTGACATGAATGCAATGATATATTTCACATGTTTCTTACTGAATGTAGATGATCTGTCCCTCCTGTCCGTGAGGGACTTTCCTCGTCTGCTGGGAGTCATGCTGTTATCATTTGGCACTGTGCCAGAATACTCATCTACAACCTCCCCTGAAATACGGTAAATATGTTCATTAGAAATATTATTTTAAAACTAGACTTCAAAACAATGTGGCAAATAGCATGGAACAATGAATCTACATCTGTACAAATTGACACTTAAAAACCTAATAATTTGCTTTACTGACAATTTTTTTAAATATTCGTCTAAAAAATTGAAATCCATGCACATTTAATCTACAGAAATGTCTTGACAGCTGAGGGTGAAGCGACTTGTTTAGTTTACGCTAGCTTTATTATTTCCAAAATATCAAAAGTAGAATGTCCAACAGGACGACCGCAGGAACGCTCAAGTGTCATTGTACCGCAGACGTCAGTTAGACTAAAGTAATTATAGCAGCGCATCTGCTTTATACTTTCATGTGGGTAAAGTGTCACATTTAGTATTCACTATGCCCCCATGTGAGTAAAGTATCATATTTAGCCATCACTATGCCTCCATGTGAGTAAAGTATCACATTTAGTCATCACTATGCCTCCATGTGAGTAAAGTATCACATTTAGCCATCACTACGCCTCCATATGAGTAAAGTATCACATTAAGTCATCACTATGCCCCCATGTGAGTAAAGTATCACATTTAGCCATCACTACGCCTCCATATGAGTAAAGTATCACATTAAGTCATCACTATGCCCCCATGTGAGTAAAGTATCACATTTAGCCATCACTACGCCTCCATATGAGTAAAGTATCACATTAAGTCATCACTATTCCCCCATGTGAGTAAAGTATCACATTTAGTCATCACTATGCCTCCATATGAGTAAAGTAACATGTTTCTGTTGTGTTATGAAGTGGCAGCAACAAGTGTCAGTTATAAAATTCAACTGTCACGATGAAACAAGGTCAAATCTACTACCTCCACAATGAATTCTTCTTCTTCTTCTGTGTTCATCCTGAGTTTTTTTTCCGGACGTGATTGCGTTGTGCCTGTTTACAGCAGAGCTGCGTTCTTGCGCCGTTAGGCCGACACATATAGACTTCTGCTGGCATTTGTTAACCTCCCTGGGAGATGGAGATTTGAGTCTATTTCCCAGTCCTCCACTTCATCTCCTCTTTTGACAGTATCTGGGTATCCCCATCTTTCTGAACGGCTATTAAAGTCTCCGACAATAATTCAGTTTGTGTCAGTTATTTTCATGTTTAAGAGTGTAAGGTCCTTATCTGCTGGGCTATACAGATTGTAAATTCTTATTTTCACGTCCTTTATCATTATATCAACACCTATAATTTCTGTTTGGTTGTCAGAGATCACAGATACTTCACTGCAAGGTATTGTATTTCGTGTAAGTATTAGAACTCCTCCTTTATGTCCTTCGCGGTCGAAACGTGTGGCCTGATATCCTCTGATTGAGAATTTGCGATTGGCATTGGGGTGTGTCTCTTGAATGCCACATCTATACTATCTTTATGAAGATGCTTTGTTAGGGAGACTTTCTTGTTATAAACTCCTTCGGCATTCCACTGTAGTATGTTGAGTGTCCGGGGTGTTTGGTCAATAGCTCTTAACCTACTCCTCTGTGCCTTGACTCCACAGCACAGGGGAAGGTGACCACCAGTTGTCATGGGTGGACCCCCTCGAGGCAGGGGGCCTGGCACTATCACCGCCTGATGGGACTTCGCGGGATTAGCACCATAATGATTAATTTTCATCTGTGGCATCATGAATTTATTAAGTTACGTTGCACTGCTTTGTCAAGGCTGTGACTCAGTACATCCGATTTCAACAAGCATTTTTCGGGGTGCTTTCCCTAGCCTTTGCAGGTTTGTGTGTCTCTTCGTCTAGTTGCTCTCCCTTGACCTGTCTGACATGGGTGACCCTACCAGTAGCCGTGCTACCGTCGGCATAGCTCTTGGGGGTCATTGGAATGCTCAAGCCCCTCTACCTCATCAAGGTGGACACACGGAAGAGGGGCAATGAATTCTGAGAACACAGTAGTGCTTTATTCTGAAACACTGATGAGTTCATGACTACAAACATCAAAGACATAATATGGTTTCTTGACATGATAGCACCTGGCTGAAGTTCTCATGGAAACAATGTCAATGAACATCAAGGAACACTATTTTACAAAACTATCAACAGCATACTGGTGTCTTCATGACAAATGTAATCAGACAAAAACACTCAACATACAAGATGAAACATGTAAACATAAATACCTGGTGTGTTACAGAGAAGTCAGAGTGGGTTCGCCTGATGGCGAGGGACACTGATAATAGGGGAAAGCTAAACCATACACAAAATTCAGTCCATCACTACAAAAATAGTGTGTATGGACTACGCTTGAGTTCAAAGCGAGTGAGCGAGCACCAACAAAAAATGTTTAAAATGCCTGATGTACCTGAAGTGGAAATGTTGCCTTCACCCTGCCCACGCACATCATGTAGGGCTGCTGGCTGTCGGGACTGCTCCCCAGACTGCACCACCGCAGGATGTCCATCACCGGCCCTGTTATGAAGCTGTACACTGGACACCACATTATTGCATTCACCAGCAGGCAACGACATCTTGAAGAAAAAGTACCAGACAAAACATTAGTTACAAATTATGCATGTAATTTCCTCCCTTTTATTATAAGTACAATATATATATAGACAAATCTAGTATCTGAGAAAAGTTAAATTATATTTCAAAGCCAAATTTCTGAATCACTTGTACATCACATTTTGTGTTGGGTAAACTGGTAACATACAATATTCTCCAATGTTTCTCTTGTAGACAGGCATCATATGACAGGACATGACATTCGTATTGACACACATTGTGAACATGAAAGTTAAACACAAATATGTTGACAATCTCCCCCTCATTTTTGACCAACTTGTGTCATTGTAACATTAACAATCAGAGGCTTATACTCAACACATTATGGTGATAATTCTGAGTGTATGGAAGAATGTCCATACAAGATTAAATATATGATTACACACAGGTTTGTTACAACTCGCTACAATGATCTGTTGTGCCCTTCCTTACATTACCTGGAGCAGTTTTAACATTATTTTATTGACACCACACTGAATTCTTCTTCTGCATTAATCTGGACTTTCTTTTTTCCGGACGAGACTGCGGTGTGCCTGTTTACAGCAGAGCTGCGTTCTTGCGCCGTTAGGCCGACACATCCGACTTTCGCGGGTATTTGGTGACTGGGTTAACCTTCCCGGGACCACACTGAATTATATGACAGTTAATAGCAATGTCAGACTATTCTAAGACGCTGCTGGGAGGTCACAAAAATGAGGTCTAATATATGTAAGGGCAAAAACAAGACAATAAAAATATCAAGCGAATGAAAACCAGTTAATTGACGAAGCCTCACTTCAAGCGGTGAAATCATGTTTATGTAGGTGCTGGCAAAGATAGATGAACAGATATGGATTTTAAAACACAAATTTTGGAGTTTGTTGATGTCAAAAACAAAACAAAAATAAAACTAACACAAAACATATATGTAACTGCTAAATCAGTACTACCATGTGGATCAGAAACACTAGAACATAACTCAAGCAATGAACAGTAAACTAAGAACATTCAGTAACAGGTTGTCTACACACAGCAGCAGGACTGTATCACTGATGGGGCACCCAGGGGAAGGTGAGGGAAAGCTGCAGGACTGTATCACTGATGGGGCACCCAGGGGAAGGTGAGGGAAAGCTGCAGGACTGTTTCACTGATGGGGGACCCAGGGGAAGGTGAGGGACAGCATCAGGACTGTATCACTGATGGGGCACCCAGGGGAAGGTGAGGGAAAGCCGCAGGACTGTATCACTGATGGGGCACCCAGGGGAAGGACTAGATTGTAGCACATCATGTGGTGAGGGAAAGCTGCAGGACTGTATCACTGATGGGGCACACAGGGGAAGAACTAGATTGTAGCACATCATGTGGTGAGGGAAAGCTGCAGGACTGTTTCACTGATGGGGGACCCAGGGGAAGGTGAGGGACAGCATCAGGACTGTATCACTGATGGGGCACCCAGGGGAAGGTGAGGGAAAGCCGCAGGACTGTATCACTGATGGGGCACCCAGGGGAAGGACTAGATTGTAGCACATCATGTGGTGAGGGAAAGCTGCAGGACTGTATCACTGATGGGGCACCCAGGGGAAGGACTAGATTGTAGCACATCAAGTGGTGAGGGAAAGCTGCAGGACTGTATCACTGATGGGGCACCCAGGGGAAGAACTAGATTGTAGCACATCATGTGGTGAGGGAAAGCTGCAGGACTGTATCACTGATGGGGCACCCAGGGGAAGGTGAGGGAAAGCTGCAGGACTGTATCACTAATGGGGCACCCAGGGGAAGGTGAGGGAAAGCTGCAGGACTGTATCACTGATGGGGCACCCAGGGGAAGGTGAGGGAAAGCTGCAGGACTGTATCACTGATGGGGCACCCAAGGGAAGGTGAGGGAAAGCTGCAGGACTGTATCACTGATGGGGCACCCAGGGGAAGAACTAGATTGTAGCACATCATGTGGTGAGGGAAAGCTGCAGGACTGTATCACTAATGGGGCACCCAAGGGAAGGTGAGGGAAAGCTGCAGGACTGTATCACTAATGGGGCACCCAGGGGAAGAACTAGATTGTAGCACATCATGTGGTGAGGGAAAGCTGCAGGACTATCACTAATGGGGCACCCAGGGGAAGGTGAGAGAAAGCTGCAGGACTGTATCACTAATGGGGCACCCAGGGGAAGAACTAGATTGTAGCACATCATGTGGTGAGGGAAAGCTGCAGGACTGTATCACTAATGGGGCACCCAGGGGAAGGTGAGGGAAAGCTGCAGGACTATCACTAATGGGGCACCCTGGGGAAGAACTAGATTGTAGCACATCAAGTGGTGAGGGAAAGCAGCAGGACTGAATCACTAATGGGGCACCCAGGGGAAGGTGAGGGAAAGCTGCAGGACTATCACTAATGGGGCACCCACGGGAAGAACTAGATTGTAGCACATCAAGCGGTGAGGGAAAGCAGCAGGACTGTATCACTAATGGGGCACCCACGGGAAGAACTAGATTGTAGCACATCAAGTGGTGAGGGAAAGCTGCAGGACTGTATCACTAATGGGGCACCCAGGGGAAGAACTAGATTGTAGCACATCAAGCGGTGAGGGAAAGCTGCAGGACTGTATCACTAATGGGGCACCCAGGGGAAGAACTAGATGGGGGCACATCAAGCGGTGAGGGAAAGCTGCAGGACTGTATCACTAATGGGGCACCCAGGGGAAGAACTAGATTGTAGCACATCACGTGGTGAGGGAAAGCTGCAGGACTGTATCACTAATGGGGCACCCAGGGGAAGGTCAGGGAAAGCTGCAGGACTGTATCACTAATGGGGCACCCTGGGGAAGAACTAGATTGTAGCACATCACGTGGTGAGGGAAAGCTGCAGGACTATCACTAATGGGGCACCCAGGGGAAGAACTAGATTGTAGCACATCAAGTGGTGAGGGAAAGCTGCAGGACTATCACTAATGGGGCACCCAGGGGAAGGTGAGGGAAAGCTGCAGGACTATCACTAATGGGGCACCCTGGGGAAGAACTAGATTGTAGCACATCAAGTGGTGAGGGAAAGCAGCAGGACTGAATCACTAATGGGGCACCCAGGGGAAGGTGAGGGAAAGCTGCAGGACTATCACTAATGGGGCACCCACGGGAAGAACTAGATTGTAGCACATCAAGTGGTGAGGGAAAGCAGCAGGACTATCACTAATGGGGCACCCAGGGGAAGAACTAGATTGTAGCACATCAAGTGGTGAGGGAAAGCTGCAGGACTGTATCACTAATGGGGCACCCAGGGGAAGAACTAGATTGTAGCACATCAAGCGGTGAGGGAAAGCTGCAGGACTGTATCACTAATGGGGCACCCACGGGAAGAACTAGATTGTAGCACATCAAGTGGTGAGGGAAAGCTGCAGGACTGTATCACTAATGGGGCACCCACGGGAAGAACTAGATTGCAGCACATCAAGCGGTGAGGGAAAGCTGCAGGACTGTATCACTAATGGAGCACCCAGGGGAAGAACTAGATTGTAGCACATCAAGCGGTGAGGGAAAGCTGCAGGACTGTATCACTGATGGGGCACCCAGGGGAAGGTGAGGGAAAGCTGCAGGACTGTATCACTAATGGGGCACCCAGGGGAAGGTGAGGGAAAGCTGCAGGACTGTATCACTGATGGGGCACCCAGGGGAAGGTGAGGGAAAGCTGCAGGACTGTATCACTGATGGGGCACCCAAGGGAAGGTGAGGGAAAGCTGCAGGACTGTATCACTGATGGGGCACCCAGGGGAAGAACTAGATTGTAGCACATCATGTGGTGAGGGAAAGCTGCAGGACTGTATCACTAATGGGGCACCCAAGGGAAGGTGAGGGAAAGCTGCAGGACTGTATCACTAATGGGGCACCCAGGGGAAGAACTAGATTGTAGCACATCATGTGGTGAGGGAAAGCTGCAGGACTATCACTAATGGGGCACCCAGGGGAAGGTGAGAGAAAGCTGCAGGACTGTATCACTAATGGGGCACCCAGGGGAAGAACTAGATTGTAGCACATCATGTGGTGAGGGAAAGCTGCAGGACTGTATCACTAATGGGGCACCCAGGGGAAGGTGAGGGAAAGCTGCAGGACTATCACTAATGGGGCACCCTGGGGAAGAACTAGATTGTAGCACATCAAGTGGTGAGGGAAAGCAGCAGGACTGAATCACTAATGGGGCACCCAGGGGAAGGTGAGGGAAAGCTGCAGGACTATCACTAATGGGGCACCCACGGGAAGAACTAGATTGTAGCACATCAAGCGGTGAGGGAAAGCAGCAGGACTGTATCACTAATGGGGCACCCACGGGAAGAACTAGATTGTAGCACATCAAGTGGTGAGGGAAAGCTGCAGGACTGTATCACTAATGGGGCACCCAGGGGAAGAACTAGATTGTAGCACATCAAGCGGTGAGGGAAAGCTGCAGGACTGTATCACTAATGGGGCACCCAGGGGAAGAACTAGATGGGGGCACATCAAGCGGTGAGGGAAAGCTGCAGGACTGTATCACTAATGGGGCACCCAGGGGAAGAACTAGATTGTAGCACATCACGTGGTGAGGGAAAGCTGCAGGACTGTATCACTAATGGGGCACCCAGGGGAAGGTCAGGGAAAGCTGCAGGACTGTATCACTAATGGGGCACCCTGGGGAAGAACTAGATTGTAGCACATCACGTGGTGAGGGAAAGCTGCAGGACTATCACTAATGGGGCACCCAGGGGAAGAACTAGATTGTAGCACATCAAGTGGTGAGGGAAAGCTGCAGGACTATCACTAATGGGGCACCCAGGGAAAGGTGAGGGAAAGCTGCAGGACTATCACTAATGGGGCACCCTGGGGAAGAACTAGATTGTAGCACATCAAGTGGTGAGGGAAAGCAGCAGGATTGAATCACTAATGGGGCACCCAGGGGAAGGTGAGGGAAAGCTGCAGGACTATCACTAATGGGGCACCCACGGGAAGAACTAGATTGTAGCACATCAAGTGGTGAGGGAAAGCAGCAGGACTATCACTAATGGGGCACCCAGGGGAAGAACTAGATTGTAGCACATCAAGTGGTGAGGGAAAGCTGCAGGACTGTATCACTAATGGGGCACCCAGGGGAAGAACTAGATTGTAGCACATCAAGCGGTGAGGGAAAGCTGCAGGACTGTATCACTAATGGGGCACCCACGGGAAGAACTAGATTGTAGCACATCAAGTGGTGAGGGAAAACTGCAGGACTGTATCACTAATGGGGCACCCACGGGAAGAACTAGATTGTAGCACATCAAGCGGTGAGGGAAAGCTGCAGGACTGTATCACTAATGGAGCACCCAGGGGAAGAACTAGATTGTAGCACATCAAGCGGTGAGGGAAAACTGCAGGACTGTATCACTAATGGGGCATCCAGGGGAAGAACTAGATTGTAGCACATCAAGCAGTGAGAGAAAGCTGCAGGAATGTATCACTAATGGGGCACCCAGGGGAAGAACTAGATGGGGGCACATCAAGCGGTGAGGGAAAGCTGCAGGACTGTATCACTAATGGGGCACCCAGGGGAAGAACTAGATTGTAGCACATCACGTGGTGAGGGAAAGCTGCAGGACTGTATCACTAATGGGGCACCCAGGGGAAGGTGAGGGAAAGCTGCAGGACTGTATCACTAATGGGGCACCCTGGGGAAGAACTAGATTGTAGCACATCACGTGGTGAGGGAAAGCTGCAGGACTATCACTAATGGGGCACCCAGGGGAAGAACTAGATTGTAGCACATCAAGTGGTGAGGGAAAGCTGCAGGACTATCACTAATGGGGCACCCTGGGGAAGAACTAGATTGTAGCACATCAAGTGGTGAGGGAAAGCTGCAGGACTATCACTAATGGGGCACCCAGGGGAAGAACTAGATTGTAGCACATCAAGTGGTGAGGGAAAGCTGCAGGCCTATCACTAATGGGGCACCCAGGGGAAGAACTAGATTGTAGCACATCACGTGGTGAGGGAAAGCTGCAGGACTATCACTAATGGGGCACCCAGGGGAAGAACTAGATTGTAGCACATCAAGTGGTGAGGGAAAGCTGCAGGACTGTATCACTAATGGGGCACCCAGGGGAAGAACTAGATTGTAGCACATCAAGCAGTGAGGGAAAGCTGCAGGACTATCACTAATGGGGCACCCAGGGGAAGAACTAGATTGTAGCACATCACGTGGTGAGGGAAAGCTGCAGGACTGTATCTCTAATGGGGCACCCAGGGGAAGAACTAGATTCCAGCACATTAAGTGGTGAGGGAAAGCTGCTGGTACTGCACAGGACACCATGAGAAAACCTGTTAGTCTAACTAGACAGATCTACCTCTGGAACACACAGGAATAGAGGAAGAGAGGAATGACGGAGGTGGGGAGAACATGGAAGGAGCTGACAAAAGATAGGACTGTTTGATTGACTTGTTTGAGGGCCTATGCTGACTTGGTTAAAGAGCTCAAGAAAGACTGAATGACAGATTTGCTAGTCAAATATTGCAAACATGTGAATGACTATCCGCCGGACACACAGTGCCTCATCACTACCGTCTTAAATAAAAAGAAACCTCCCAAATAAACATTACTATTCTGTGCTTGAAAAGAAAAGTTTGTTTGATATTCTATAAGCTATTTCCTCTCCTGCCCTGGGGTTTAGCGCAACTTTATATTCTGGAGCAAATATGCTTATCATATACATCATTTGAGACTAGAGGCACCTCAGAGAGCAACAAACCTCAGCTGACAGCTGTGGGTGGATGTGTACAGCTGCCATCCAACAAACCTCGGCTTACAGCTGTGGGTGGATGTGTACAGCTGCCCTCCCACAAACCTCAGCTGACAGCTGTGGGTGGATGTGTACAGCTGCCCTCCCAGATGCCATTGAACAAACCTCAGCTGACAGCTGTGGGTGGATATGTACAGCTGCCCTTCTACAGATGCTATCCAACAAACCTTGGTTGACAGCTGTGCATGGATGTGTACAGCTGCCATCCAAAAAATCTCAGTTGACAGCTATGGGTGGATGGGTACAGCTGCCCTTCAACAAACCAAACACCAAGAGAGCAACTCACTTCTGTATCCTGACAGACATCACCCGTCCCTAGTTGCTCATTCTCTTGGTTTAATTCTGACAGCCATGATGGGATTAACAGCTCCTTGACAGATTTTCTCAACTTCCCAAACAATGTCTGAAACAGCAAACAATAGCTCACATTTACAATTCTGAACCAGAGGAAACATGATGGACATTGATATGTGAAAAATAAATATTGCTCAATACATCACACTGACAAAAGTGACAATTTTAATCCTCCCAGTTGGAGACACAATTATTCTATTATATAGTTCGTTATAGTGATAGACATTGCCACAGGTCTGCACGTGTTCCCATAGTAGTAGTAGCTTCACTATCCCCTCTTTCTGTCTACCAACACGTGGAGACTGTCCTTTCTGCATGGTTCAAGCCCGAGCAAACTAAAGTATGCTCGTATCATAGTATAATTATATAGCATGTGAAACGTGTTATTTATAGATCACATGGCAGCTCAGCAGATAACACACAATAAATTAGGCCAGGTCTTTATGGATCACTTGCTGCATAGGATTTCTTATATTCTAGAACCTCCCCCGATGTGTCTCCACTTTGCCGTGGTGGGGGAGCTTGCGTGTCCCATTGACCCCATTTGCTTGTCGATGGATGAAAACTACATATCGGACAGCTTATGGGATAGGGGCCAGACTAAGCGAGACACAACCTGCTGCTCTGCAGGTTGAGGATAGCAGTCAAAAGTTTAAATCAGGCGCACAAAGGCAGAAGTTCTTGGTCCAGACACATACTCTAAGGCTCTCTGTTGAGGGTTGTGGCTGAACGCCTCTAAGCCATACACCCTCAGATGTGAGAGCCGGGCTGATACCCACCTACCGAAAAACGGAGGTGAGATACTGAGCACACTACATGTCCAGTTCAGATACTTGTCCAAAGGCGCTCAGCTGGGGGATATGAGGGATCGCCGGATGAGAGGGTCAGGCCGTTTATCGTCCACTGCTGCATGGAGGTAAGGTGCTGAGCCGGCAGCACATGAAGCCTACCTCGTGAACAAGTACTAAAAGGTAGAAGAAGTGCCCCAGTCGAATGAAATGGTTACGAAAACTGTCTGTATCTAACTCATAGAGAGTGTATATAAAAGTGGAAAAACGTCATAACACGAAATGGAACGCACGGCTAGCGAATCCATTGCGTGGTCCGAAGTCAAAAGCAAAAGCTTACTGAGTGGATGTCGCCCGCAGACTGACCGTTCCTGGTGTGTGCTTGAGCGACCAGTGACAAGCGAGATGCCCAACACATGGAAGTGAGGAACTAAAGCAGCCATGAGCAGGAAGTGGCAACTCCTCGGGTGAGCCCAGTCTCAGAGCAATATGTGCCGGCTCTGCAATTATGGAAGCCTCCTTGGATAGTGAGGGAATGCCCATGGTCTGCCCCTGCCTTCCCTTGAGGGCTGACTGTGATGTCGTTGACCGTTCTATCTTGACCAGCTGAGATGTGGGCGACATCACAACAATAAGTCTAACGTGCCTCGAAACCTGAGGAAGGCTAACCTCAATAAAAATGCCCGTCGAAGCCGGAAGTGCCGTCCTATGGGTGGCAAAATAAAAATTTGCACTATGTATTTACATCCGAGTGAAATGTCTCGTCCGAATGTCTCTCGTGCTAGGAACAGCTCTGAGTACCTAGTTTCCAAATGCCCCTCTTGTTCAGACCAGCTCTGACTAGGTAGTTTTCCGAATGTCCGTCGTGGCCTGGAATAGCTCTGACGGGCACAACGACAAGCACATGTCTGAGTCGAAAACTCGCTGAGTGGATACCGTCTGCAGACATGTCTGGTTTGTGCGGGAACTGCCAGGGGCGAACGAAATGCCCAATACACTGAAGTGAGGAATTAAAGCAGCCATGAGCAGGACGTGATGATCCCCTCGGTGAAACCAGCACCAGAGCGCTATGTGTCGACTCTGCAATTATGGAAGCCACCCAGGATGGCGGAAAATGCTATGGACTGTCCCTGCCTTCCTTTGAGGGATATGACCGTGAAGTCTTCGACTGTTCCAACTTGACCATCTGGGAGGTGGACGGTACCACACAATGCTAACCTGATCAAAAATGCACGCTAAAAGTCGGATGTGTTGACCTAAGGGTTTCGACCCAAGGGTGCCTAACGAGACATCACATCTGAAAAAACATTCTGGATGAACGCAAAGAAGAAGATATTCTAGAACATTCTTGTCCTACTTTGGCATTTTGCTACTCAAATTTCCTGTCTTTCCATTCTGCCTTTGTGTGTGGTTCATAACTGAATTGAAACAGATGCCCTTTTATTTTGCCTCCAGTCAGGAAATGTGTACCAGATACCTGAATTTTCAATAATTTTCTTAGTTTATATTTGCCCAAAAAATGTTTTGCTCTTTCTCAATGCCAAACTTCAAGAATAACTAGACTTTCAGTTAATCAATCAATCAAATGCCGTCTCCACAATGAAGGTTGGCTGCAATGGATCTCCAACGTTGCCTGCTCGCCTTGATTATACATTCTGTCAGATTCCTGTTCGCCCATCTCTTTATGTTATCTTCCCACTTGTATCGTTGTCTACTTCAACCTTACCCTGCAGTATGGTTTTTATAAGAGTGTTGTCTTTTAACGTGGCCGAAATATTTCATTTGCCCCTTTTATTTTTTTTTAATGAGATTTTCTAGAACCTCTGTATTTGTTTGTTTTTGTTTCCATGAAATATGATATATTCTAGCTCTGAGTGAGTTTACTAGACTAAACTAACTGTTGGTATTAAGACATTGCTCTGTACATCTTTTAAGAGCAAGAAGAAAACTCTATTCTTTTCCACTTCTAAAGTTTGAAGGTGTTTATTGGTCAACTTCAAGAATTTCAGATTTATTTATGCTTGCATTAGACCATTGAAAAGCTGTTATTAACATGTTTCTTTGCGATGGACTGATCTTTGGATTGTGCCATCTTCTCAGCCAGCATCAGATTATGGTGTCAGAACGATACACATCATAAAGTGTCATGCTTGTATTCTATGAACAAAGAAATATTAGCATACTTGGTTCATAGTGGGAAGGTGCGACCGTCCTGGTCGGCTGGAGGCTGGCGACTGACTAAACTAAGCTACCCAGTGGAGTTTCGAAGTCCAATCGGCCCACCAATTTCAACCATCTCACGGAGACCACCAGATTCCTGAGACACACCATTTACGTGAGTCCTACGTGACGAGAATCATCTAAAACACAACCGATCATTTCTCTCGGCGGTTCGAGAAACGTCCAGAATAACCGAAATTATGCTGGGGTTCCCCAGGATATTATTAGCCTGGACTGGAGACCACTCGCCTAGCGCCGGCAGATAGGAAGTTCCCAGTGTGAAGGCATGTGCACTGGGTCATTTTGTCACAGAAGGAACAATTCTGCTTGTCTGTGGTTATGATTATGTAATCTGACGTGGTTATCTCCACATACAGGCGGCAGACAACCAGGTCTGTAATTCCTGAAGATCTTTCTGCCTCTATGAGTGACACAAAGTTATCTGCTAGAATGGGATCTAGAGGGCTCTGCATGACGACTAAGTCAATTTGGTAGTAATGCTGTTTGAGGGAGTTGAATTTAATGTTTCCAATGAATGCTAACCTGGTTAAAAATGCATGAAAAAGTCGGATGTTTTGGCCCAAGGGTGCATAACAAAACACATCACAATTATGTCTGAAAAAACACTCCAGATGAATGCAGAAGAAGAATTTAATGTTTTAACCCTTTACAAGGCGTAGCGTCCTTTACCGGCCGGTCTCTAAATACGAGCGTAACGGCCGATACTATTATGCATTGTAAAAACACGATCTCTTGGCTTTCCGACACTTCCGTCAGCTACTTTCACTTTCGCCCATAGCTTGACAACGTGGCCGCCATTTGTAAACGCGCTACAATGACTTTGAACGGACTTTTACGGACTTGATTTGATAGTTTTCGGGAGTTTTACGCTGTTTTTCAAAATGGATTTCGGCGATTCTTCAAGTGATAGTCGAGATTTCGCTCTGTTCAATTTAAATGACATTAAAGGGCACGAAGTTGATTATTAATCGGAGCTAGATATCAGTGCAAAGCGTTACTTTGCATTAGCAGTCGTGAGTCGGACTTTAAAGTAAGTGATTATGATTCTGAAAATGTGTTTGTAAATTGCGGTATAGATGACGGAAAATCACAAACAACATGCCGTATTTCGTAAATATTTGTGTTCATATATGGATTACCGGCAACAATCACGTGAGTAACATTCTGCATGCTTTTCCCTTCATTGTGTTGTTTATTTAACTAAAATCGGTTGACTAACACCTTGTTTGTGATGATTTTACTAACGCGACCCGAAATTTTTACAGAACCTGAAAAAATCTTGCCCGTTCAGGGCTACAAAACGGACAAGCGTCTGCCCTGTAAAGGGTTAAGTAAAAAGCTGGAATAGTAAAAAAAAAAAAAAAAAGGAATGATTTTTAAACTATTTAATTATGTAGTTTATCATCTGATGAGATACAGCAAAGTATGCCAGGCAATCAGCTGTGCAATTTGTCTTCTGTTTCGAAAATCAATATCTCCTCTTATATCTGACGTAGAGACTTGACCGAGGTATGGTCGCATTTAATTTCATCAAGACTAATGAGAAGATATTTTCATAACTTTTGAAAACATAAATTTGATGATACAACAGTAAGGGAAGGAGAAATAAGTCTGCACAAGCGGTCTTTATACCCAGCCACTAACATGAATTTTTTGAAATAACAATGGGAAATGTTTGCTGGTGCTGTATACAATAGCAAATATGCAACATTTTAAGAAGGCAGACAAAAGTGTGACTAATTTACTCAAGCAATACATTGCAAAACTTTGTGCGTCAGAAAACAGTGATTTCATTTAGTCTGATTATGCTATCCAAAACCAGAAACCGCGCCTGCACATAAGGATCCATTGGGTCCCCCAAAAATGGCTATGAAACGGCCCTGCATGCTTCCGACATTTATTTATTCAAATATCAGGTGATAATAACAAACGCCATCTTAGTTTCTGTAGAATAAGTCAGTCTAATATTCTATGCTTAGCAACTGGTTGAAATTATCTTGGCTTTTAAATAAATTCCTTTATTTGACATATGGTAAGTAATTTTATTTTTTCTAGAGCTTGTTTAATTAATGTTATATTTTAAAAGGATATTCGAATTCTGCATCCATTTTTACATATATTTGGAGTTTCATCACAGATATCGTTTGATATAAGCTAGGAAAAAAAATATTCCAGCAGACATGTCTAGTCTTTGTGAATGGAAATCCAAGACGGCGGCTCCACGAATATCGATCGGACAAGGTCATGTAGACATTTTTACACGTAATACGTGAAATTGAACTTCTTAAGTTAAAGAGAATACAAGTTAAAGATTATTAATTTATTTGTATACATTTACTATTTTTTTATCATTTAACATGACGGAACATATATCCGAGGTCAGTTTTCATATCCGTCTGTCTATGGCCCATTTGAGGACTAAATTTTTAAATGTTACTTTTGCATTACTTTGATCACCGCAAGGTACAAGAGGAACATGATGAGATGAGACTTTTGCATTCCTTTGATCATGTTTTTCAAATTGGGCATTTACTAATGAGTACCACCACAGCTAAATAGGCCTTGAAAACCCAAACAGCGGTACATCAATGAAGCCTGTATGTCAATTCTAAACGGAGATATTGGGACACAAAGGAGAGTTGCGCAGTTGCGGAATGGTGCAAATTTTTTGGTTCAATATCCAGACACTCAAATGTGAATATCTCCGCTTAGAATTGACATACAGGCATCACTGAGATAGTTTGATTTGGTTTTTCAAGGCCTATCTTTCAGCCGTGGTCTCAGTAAATAATTTTAAAATCATGATCAAACCTGCTACTAGCAAGCATGTCTTTTGTTTCTGTCATCGTTTTAGAGACTGACTGGAACAAGTAGAATGCCGAAGGTATAATAACTAGAATGCTGGTTAGATAAAGGCGAGAATTTAAATGTTCGCTGGATATTCAGGACTACAAATACAATGGAATTCAAAATGAAATCGTGTCACATGACTATCTTAAAACCAACATAGGATACATCCATGCGTCAATTTGTTATAATGCAACAATGTCTATATGAAGGCTACTAATTTCATAGATGTATACACAGCATATGGACAAGAAATGTACAAAATGTGAGCATTGTCCCTGAGACAAACAGGCGGTCTCTCATCTCTCACGTGGGACCAAGAGGAAACAACTTTCACCACAATCATCTTACCAAGTTTCTCTCGTATGGTTTACTGGGTGCCGTCCGTTTTTTCGCTCTAATCTTGCCACCTTCGGAAGCCATGTTGGGTAGATAAGTGTGGTATGGAGACGATGAGCAGACAGATGATGGAGAGTTTATCCATTTACATTTCGTTGAGACATTGTGTCTGCGCCTCTCCAATAAAGATGGCGGCAATACATGTTGCTTGTGATTGGTCGATTAGAGAGTCACGTGTTTTGCGGTCATTGTCGGTAAACCATTTTCTCTGTACATAGCAAATTACCGACAACGGCAGTTGAGGATTTTGCAATACACAGATGAATAATTGATGTATTGGCATTAGAGATGTTTGTAACGTCTAGCTTGAGAAGCTCTGCTACTTTCATACACAATACAGACAACAGAAACATTCCTTCACAAACCAGTATAGATCATCGAGTTTGTTTAGTCTGGTCTTCTGTTCTTTTTCAAAGATTCCCAACCGTCAATGTTCATACTGAATTGAATAGTTAATACAGTCAAGAATCTCGGTCAACTTTATAAAACCACACAAACAAACAATACGGAGGGCGTTGCGGCAAAAAGTCTTCATCAGCAAACACACACCAGAAATAAAACCACGAAGGACAAACATAACTAATGCAGCTGCAGTGTCCGGTTACCCTGCACGTCAGATTTGACAACACGTGAGCATCTCATCTCATCATGTTCCTCTTGTACCTTGCGGTGTCGAGGTGAAGTATAAACTTCGTGAGAGTGCCCGATTATGGGCTTCATATATCGACATTCCCATGGATTCTGCTATTCCCTCCGTCCAACGTTTACGTGGTCGGCCTCTTCCTGTTTCCATCTGGTCTGTAGGCCTACATCATTACTTGTTGTGGTATGCTGTTGATTGGTAACCTACTTGCATGGCCAAACCATCTGACTTGCTGCTTTCTAATAAAATTTAGTGCAACACGTGAGCAAACGCTGGTAATCGAAGGGGTTACGGCTCTAGCGAGCAATAAGTATTCAGTTTGTTTGTTTGTTTGTTTGTTTTTCCTTCATTGTGGTTCACCGCTGACGAGTTTTAGATGTCTGTTTCTCTTCCACAGTCTTTCACTATCGATCATCACGTGGTGTGAATATGCTTCCTATCCACCCCATCCCAACAGCACTCTTGGACAACAGTCAGTTTAAACAGACTAAGACTTTATTCTTCTGATGTCTTAATGCTTTTGCCATGAAGCCTCGCAGAGAGGAGGCAGATGTCATATTATATGTTTCGCTTGACTTGGTGCTTGCGCTAACGTCATATTTGATTTCTTCGACGTTTTTTAATAAACCTAGCCAACTATTTCTGGGCCGTCCTCTAGACTTGTATCTCCTAGAACTCTCAAGCCGCTGCTTGATCTTGTTTCATTCTAACTAAATGCCCGAACCATTTAATTCTGTGGTGATCTATAAAGTCAGTAATCGGTGTTATCCTAACGCTTGTTCTGAGTTTCTCATTTGTATCTATCTTCTCTAGTTTGTCTAGGTGCGTTTCTTGTGCATCTCATCCCACATGATGTGGTTTTACGCATGTGTATTTCTGGGACTGACCATGGTTGGCACTGGTAAAACAGTATTGAGACGAATGTTTATCAGCTTCTTCTTGATTTTGGTATGCATGTTGATATTTGAACATTTTAATATAGGTAGGTGCTATTTGATTGTTGATGTTTGATCTATCTATCCTCGTTTCTATTTCTCTATATAGTCTTACATCCTCGGTGAACACACTGCCCATATACTTGTACTCTCTGGCTTGTTTTAATGATTGTCCATTTCTGTTTACGTTATACTGCACTGGTGTTAAGTCGAATGGTCATCAATTCTGTCTCTTCGATGTTAATCTTCATATCCTAATTCTGACAGCAATTGTCAAAGCAATTTATGTTAATTGGAGCCTTTGTCCAGACGTAAGTTAGTTAGTTAGTCGACAGATCATCCTCATTGCACATCGAACCATTCAGTCCATAAGTGCTCGGATCCCCTCCTCAGCAAATCCCGCAGCGTGTAGCGGCTAACGACACCAGTTCTGTGTTGGTTTATCAATCTTCTTTGGCTTTCTGCGTAGTGTTCTTGTTTGGCCACCCCTCTTTTAATTTGCTGTTCTCGCAGTCTGACCATGGTTGAAGATTCACAGTCATAACTTGGTTCTCGCAAAAGTCTTACTTGTCGTGGAGCATTCAGAATGTCAGCCTGGTCCATGGCGCGTCCGCCCTCCACAGTAGCCTCACCTGAAAGCTTGTCAGCCCGCTCATTTCCTTGTACTCCCGCATGCCCTGGCACGAAGATGAAACTAATCTTTGCCAGCCGAGACCGCTCCAGAGACAGCAACCATTTTCTACGGATCCACCCCATCTCTATCCGCTTGAACATGCTCATTGAGTCGCTAAGGAAACATGCCCTAGTGAATGTCTGTGTCTCGAGCCATGTTATTGCTTTACTTACTGCCATGACTTCAATAGTCAGGCTACTTGTGGTCTCAGCAAAAGCACCAGAGTCCTCCTTCACAATTCTCCCTCTGGCCTGAGCAGTAAAGGCCCATGAGTTTCTCACATGTCGGACGACTGACCCATCTGTGTAAATGACAGCATCACCGTCTAGCGAATTCTCGAAAATCAACGCTTGTACTTCAGCCTCCACAGCAGCCGGATTTTCTTGTCTGCATTTTCTATCTAGTTGGATGCAAACTGAAAAGGATGTGCAGAAATCTGTTGGTATTTGTACCCACTCCTCGCCCGGTTCTAAGTCCTCAAGTGAACACACCTGTTGAAGGATGTCTACGGCTTGACCCATCTACGACCGTCCTCTTTTTAACCTGCTTCCTGTCAAAGACTGAAATATAAGGCACCAAGATAGAAGACCACCGGGACGAGGGGTCAACCTCAGGGGAATTAGAGATAACACAGTGCCCCGAGATAAGGGCAGGGTAGGTGATAGAATGGGGGACTATTAACTAGTTCTCTCATGAGACACGGAGGCGTCGACCAGAGAGTTAGCACTCTGGTCACGATAGAATCACGCCTACGTGAGAGCCACAGAGAAGTGAATTGCCACTCAGCCAAAGACGGCTGCTATAGGCGTGCTGGGTGTGACAGCACGCAGAAAGCCGAAGGACGCAGAAGGTCCTTCCGCGTGCTGTGTAGCCACGCGGGGATGAAAGTCAGACGGGAGACGGACTTCGTAGAGAGCACACCGTTTAGTATTTGATAGGGTTTTTTCTGTAGCCAAATAGATAGTGATTAGCAATAGGGGTTAGAAAACTAGTGATAGGCAATTCTGGGGCTTTGTGTGTGATTTGATAGCGACTGTTCTGTACATGTAAAGAGCCAACGGCAATAAAATGTATCATTTATTTCCTCTCACACGACTTGCAAGTTTCTTGTATGGTGCGAGAGAAGTAATCCGATGATGCCTGAAACATGAGTTGTTGACAGGCATAGGATTAACGTGGTGTCAGAAGTGTCGCTTGAACGAAAGTTCAAGCTAATACACTCATCCACGGCTCTAGACTAAGGTTACTAATAGGAATTAGAAGGTTTAATTTGTGTCAGTGACTGATGACGTGTGCAGACTAGAACAGTTGCGAGCTGAAATGTGCCTATCGTGACAAAACAATGTTTATTTGTGCTTACTAAACTATCGTGTACTTATAATTATGTATTCTTCAAGGTTGTAAGTATTGATATTACTATTTTCTTCTATTTATTTATGTATTTATTTATTTGTTTATGAATAATTACCAAATATGATTCATGGCGGAGCGATACACATGTCGGCGACATTATCGATTTTTGCAAGCTAAAAATAGCGCTGCGCCTGTGACGTAAGACGATTGACAAGCAGTTGTTCTACGCCATTTGCAGGCAGCGTCTGAATTGTTTACAAATCGCCAAGCTGATACCCGCCTGAATCTGTGCTTTATATTAACTATTATTTGTTTATTTAAGTTAGGAATTGAATATATTTATTTATTTAAACATTATTAGTACATTTATATTTATTTAAAAGCATTTATTGAATTTTTTTCGTACTTTTTCTATTTGTTTACCGTCACGATGGCACTATTTTTGGCCATGCAAATTAAACTTGGTCTGCACAACATTTCCATAGAATTAAACTAGGTTAGTGACGAAAGGCATAAAACTTTAGAACGAAGACAGGACATTGACAATTAATATTAATTTAAATACATCCTGTTTGTCCGGGGGCATGTCATTGTGATTTGTCAATTGTCAATTCGTCATAATAATATGTCGTTTGCAACTTGTTAATTGTTGCTGCTCTTGTGTAAACCAGGGTGAACAACAGCTGATTACGAAATTAACACGTGTATATGCCGCAGTGCCAAACGATTGCACCTGAGTGACCAAACGAATGTAACTGATTTCCTACAACGTGAAGATGAGTATTCCCTACGTATTTGGCATGCATTGTGATTAATAATGCATCTCTTTTTCAGCTTGTGACGCATTAGCATATTTTTCTGCTCTGGTTTTCAGGAAAAACATTTTCCCAGGTTATAAAGTAGCAGTACAAGTTGTAGTGCTCAGAGAGTGAAGAACATAACGTATCTAAGATAAATAAATCTTATCTAAGATAAATAAGTGAATATATATTCATCTGCCTGTCAGATCTATCTAATCTCCCAACAATATGGCAACATTAGAGGACTTTATAAAAGCTGGTAAGGAATTACAATACACAGGGAAAGACTTAGAACAATACGCTGATAGGAAATTTAAAGAAGCAAAAGATGCTGAGAGAGATGAACGCGCTCGAGAAAGAAACACCAAAAGGAAATTGCAGAACTAGCTGAGATAACAAAGCAAAAACAGCTAGAAGATGACAAACAGATTAAGCAAAAAGAACTAGAATTAAAGCAAAAGCAACTAGATCAGGAGAAAGAACTAAAACAACAGACATTAGATCAGGAGAAAGAACTAAAACAAAAGACATAAGATCAGGAGAAAGAACTAAAACAAAAAACATTAGATCAGGAGAAAGAATTAAAGCAAAGAGAGATAGATGAAATGGCAAGAGTTAAGGAAAAACAAATACAAGTTGAATCAGAGACACAGTTGAAAATGAAAGGTATGGATGTAGACTCACACGCAGAAATCTCTGCCACTAAACTAAAAAGTCATCAAGAAGAAAATAAGTTCAATAAATACAAAAACATTATCAAACCATATTGTAAAGAAGATTCCATATCAGCCTGGACAGAAAATGTCGAGTACCAGTTCAAATACCACCACCCCTCTGCTGTGTGTCCACCGTGACGAGGTAGAGGGGCTTGTGCGTCCCAATGACCCCAAGAGCTATGCCGACGGTAGCACAGCTACTGGTAGGGCCACCCATGTCGGACAGGTCAAGGGAGAGGGACCAGACGAAGAGACACACAAACCTGCTGCCTTGTAGGTAGACTGGGGACAGTCAAAGGCTAGGGAAAGCACCACAAATACATGCTTGTCGAAATCGGATGTACTGAGCCACAGGCTTGACAAAGCAGTGCAACGTGAAACCTGCTGCCTTGTAGGTAGACTGGGGACAGTCAAAGGCTAGGGAAAGCATCCCGAATAAATGCTTGTCGAAATCGGATGTACTGAGCCACAGGCTTGACAAAGCAGTGCACCGTAACTTAATTCATGATGTCACAAATCAAAATTAATCGATATGGTGCTAATCCCGTGAAGTCCCATCAGGCGGTGATAGTGCCGGGCCCCCTGCCTCGAGGGGGTCCACCCATGACTACTGGTGGTCACCTTCCCCTGTGCTGTGGAGTCAAGGCACAGAGGAGTAGGTTAAGAGCTATTGACCAAATACCCCGGACACTCAACATACTACAGTGGAATGCCGAAGGAGTTTACAAGAAGAAAGACTCCCTAACACAGCGTCTTCATAAAGATAGAATAGATGTGGCATGCATTCAAGAGACACACCTCAACGCCAATCACAAATTCTCAGTCAGAGGATATCAGGCCACACGTTTCGACCGCGAAGGACACAAAGGAGGAGTTCTAATACTTACACGAAATACAATACCTTGCAGCGAAGTATCTGTGATCTCTGACAACCAAACGGAAATTATAGGTGTTGATATAATGATAAAGGACGTGAAAATAAGAATCTACAATCTGTATAGCCCAGCAGATAAGGACCTTACACTCTCAAACATGAAAATAACTGACACAAACTGCATTATTGTCGGAGACTTTAATAGCCGTTCAGAAAGATGGGGATACCCAGATACTGACAAAAGAGGAGATGAATTGGAGGACTGGGAAATAGACTCAAATCTCCATCTACTCAACAAAGCGGATGACACACCGAGCTTCTACTCCAGAAGATGGCTTACCACTTCTACTCCAGACTTAGCTTTCTGCACAGGAGACATCCTCCACAAAATCGATCGCCATGTGCTGGACCAATTAGCAGGTAGTGACCACAGACCAATCAAGCTTGAAATGAATATGGAGTATGTTCCACAGGAGCAAAAGCCCTTGCCCCGCTGGAATTACAAACGAGCAGATTGGGACAGATTTGCCATACTAACAGACAAATATTGTGAAAACATAAATACACGATATGGCAACATAAAGCAAATGGTGGAAAGTCTAAACAGAGCGATAATACAGGCAGCCACTGAGTCCATTCCAAGAGGAGCGAGGAAAAATTACAAACCATACTGGACTGAAGAACTACAAAGTTTGGAGGACAAAGTTGAAGATGCCAGGAAGACAGCAGAGAGAGAACAAACAATTGAAGCAAACATCTCTCTCAAAGCCATCTCAGCAAAATATAAAAGAACAGTAAATCAAACAACAAGAGATTGTTGGAGGGAAAAAACAGAAAACCTGAATTTTGACAGGGATGGAAACAAACTATGGAAACTAGTGAAAGCCATTAACAATGAAGGACCTAGAAACAAACAAATAACAATTAAACAAGGAAATGCCTTGCTTACAGGCAAAAAGGCTGCAAATGCACTAATGGAACACTATGCAAATGCAAACCACATTGATATTACAACCGAACAGAAGAAAGCAATCAAAGACAAACAGATACATCATAGAAATACAGAGACAGCAGCAGAATATATGATGGCAAATCTAACAATGGAAGAAATGGAACAGGCAATGAATACCCTAAAAAAGAAGAAATCACCAGGAAAGGATGGAATCACAAATGAAATGCTAATAGGACTAGGCACCAAGGCAAAGAAGAAACTACTAGCAGTCCTAAATAACAGCTGGAAGAGAGGAATAGGCCCACAGGCATGGAAGGAAGCTATACTAATACCAGTCCCAAAGAAAGGAAAAGACCTGGAAGAACCAAATGGCTATCGACCTATCAGTCTACTTAGCTGTGTAGGAAAATTAATGGAACGCATTATCAATGGCAGGCTAACATGGCATCTGGAAGAAAACAAACTCTTAACACCACACCAAGCAGGATTCAGAAAATACAGATCCACTGAAGATCAAATAACCTATATAGCTCAGGAAATAGAGGATGCCTTCCAAGAGAAAAAGCACACACTAGCAGTCTGGATAGATTTAGAAAAAGCATTTGATAAAGTATGGAAGGAAGGACTGAAAGTAAAACTGCAAAAAATGCAAGTTTGTGGGAAAATGTATAAATGGATCAGCCACTACCTTGAGAACAAAACTGCCAGGACAAAAGTACAAGGACAAACAAGCAAAATGATGCTGCTGGAGCAAGGTGTCCCCCAAGGAGGAGTTCTTTCACCAACATTATTCCTAGCATATATAAATGACATCACAGAAAATTTTCCAGCCAGAGTACACACATCCTCCTTTGCAGATGACCTAGCCATATGGACATCTGAAGAATATATTAGTACAGCTAACAGCAGAATACAGCAAGCCTTATTAGCGCTAGAGGACTGGTCAAAATCATGGCTAGTGAAGATAAGTGAGGAGAAAACAACATGCACAGTGTTCTCCCTCTCAAATAAAACTCAGCAACCTAAGCTGGTATTGAATGGAAAAATATTGCGCCATGAAGAAAATCCAAACTATCTAGGAGTCACCTTTGATCGTCGCCTGACATGGAAGACACTGGTTGAGAAAAATCGAACAAGAGCAAGGCAGAGAATGGCAATCATGAAAAAGCTTGCTGGTACAACGTGGGGAGCAGATGAGAAAGTTCTCAAGAAGTTATATACTGGACGGGTGAGGCCAGTACTGGAATATGGCATTGCAGCTTGGGCAACAGCAGCAAAGTCAAACTTTAACAAAATAAGTAGAGTCCAAAATCAAGGAATGCGAATCATAACTGGAAGCCTGAAGACAACGCCTATTAATGAACTAGAAAAGATCACTTGTTTACAACCAATGCAGGATAGAAGAGATAGCAGAGCCCAGCAACAAGCAGAAAAATGTAGAAGATTGACAGACCACCCTATGTATAAAAGGATTAATGGTTTTGGAAAGGGAAGACTGAAGCGTAGCAACTTTGTAGAAACTGCAAAACGAAAGATTAGGGCAGATCCTATACTTAACATATCAACAGTCAAACCCATTTACAATGCACACAACTTCCCAGCTTGGAGACAGCAGCAACTGCCTGAGATGATAGAAAACATTCCTGGTATTGAGAAAAAGAACACTCAGCATGAAACCGAAAGAAGAGAAATAACCCCAAACTACATAAAAGAACATTACCCAAGCAGGAATTGGACCCATGCATATACAGATGGATCAGCCAAAAATTCAATAGAGAATGGAGGAGGAGGAATTCTCCTAAATTTAAAAAATGGAGTGAAAAAAACACATTCAATGGCAACTGGAAAATTGTCAAGTAACTTCAAAGCGGAGGTAGAGGCTTTGAAAACTGCAGCAGAAATGCTCCTGATGGAGGAAAATAAAGAGAAGCAAATAGCTATCTTCACAGATGCAAAGTCAGCTGTCTCAATACTCAAGAGCAATAACAGCACAGAACTAACTGACCTAAGAGCAGCACTCCATGGTCTATGCCAGAAATCCAAAAAAGTTGTAATACAGTGGATCCCATCACATTGCAGTATACCTGGAAACGAAGAGGCTGACAGACTGGCAAAAGAGGGCGGACGACTACCACAGCCTGACATAGACATAACCTATAATGAGGCAAAGAGGTTGATAAAAAGCACTTATAGAACCAAATGGGAATCTGAGCATCCAGGCCATCAGAAGGATGATGCATATTACAAACTCGACCGAAGAGAACAAGTAGCAATCTTCAGACTCCGCACAGGACATAACAGGCTGAAATACCACTTGTTCAATAAACTAAAGATAGGAGATACTGATGAATGTAATTGTAGAACTGGAAAAATGACAGCAAAACATTTGCTGCAGGATTGCCCAACGTATGCAGAACAGAGAAAGATATTTTGGCCCACACCTGCTTCATTTGAGGACAAGCTCTATGGAGATATCAACAAGCTCAAGTTGACCGCAGCTTACTTTAACTACATACAGGTTGACATTTAAAGGTGCATGAAGACCCAGAGGCATGAAATGGAATATTGCTTGGATAGCAAATCCATTATGTGGAAAGTCCAAATCGAAAGCTCGCTGTGTGGGCTTCATAAAAGGTGGAAAAGTGTCCTAGTGGCACAAAATGGAATATTGCTTGGATAGCAAATCCATTACGTGGAAAGTCCGAATCAAAAGCCCATTGTGTGGGCTTCATAAAAGGTGGAAAAGTGTCCTAGTGGCATGAAATGGAATATTGCTTGGATAGCAAATCCATTACGTGGAAAGTCCGAATCGAAAGCTCACTGTGTGGATGTCATCTGCAGACTGCATACTTCTGGTTTCCGGAAGAACAGCCTATGGTGAACGGAAGGCCCAATATACGGAAGTGAGGCTAAGCAGCCATGTGCAGGACGTGACGATTCCTTGGGTGAGCCCAGTACCAGAGCGCTATGTATCGGCTCTGCAAGTATGGAAGCCTCCTTGGATGGCGGGGAATGCCCATGGTCTGCCCCTGCCTTCCCTTGAGGGCTGACCAGGATCTTTGGCTGTTCTATATGGACCAGCTGGGATGGGGGATAACACCACAACAGTGAGAGTCTAACGTCCTAAGAAACCCCCGGGAAGGTTAACACGGTCAACAAATGCCCGCAGAAGTCGGATGTGTCGGCCTAACGGCGCAAGAACGCAGCTCTGCTGTAAACAGGCACAACGCAATCACATCCGGAAAAAAACTCCGGATGAACGAAGAAGAAGAAGAAGAAATACCACCAAGTTACGAGAGAGATGTGGGCTATGATTTATATGAAGAACCTGAGTGGTGAGCCCCTTAAAGTAATAGAATCTATACCAACTGATCTTAGATCTAACTATCAGTACATCCATGATAGGATAATGCAACATTTTTTACTTGATGCCCCTGGGTATCAGGTTCAGTTCTCAAATTTAAAACCTAAACCTAGTGAGACTTTCATTGACTACGTCTCAAATGTCCAAAGTGTGCTGAATAGGTGGCTTAACGCAGCTAACATAGGAAAAGACTTTGATAGACTGAAAAACCTAATAGCCATGGATAAAGTTATATCCACTATACCATCTCCTTTTGCAAAATTCCTGCAGCAGTCAGATATTGAGAGCATAGAACAATTCGAAAAGAAAGGCTCTGCATATTTTTCTTCTAATAGAGATATTTTTAAGACTTCAGATAGCAACTCTGAAATAGTTTCTTTTGTAAAGGACCAACCTAAAAACTATCCATAGAGTCGACAAGAAAGATAGGAAAGTGTCGAAATGTATTTACTGTCAACTTTTGCATGACACTTATTCTATGTGTGATAAGTCACCTAACTATCCAGCACATCTTGAAAATGTTATTAAGAAGCAACAAGACAAGAGATCTGCATACAGGCGTGCAATCAAATGCTTCTTTTGTTCCAGCTACGGCCATTATTCAAATAAGTGCCTGGGCCGCCAACGTATGAAAGCTAACAATGCTATTTTGATAGATACATCTTCTGATAGTGGTAGTGAGACTGAGTGTGAGGTTGAAAATGATTTACCTGTGAGCCAATCTGAAGATGTGTGTTGTGTAAACGATATGTTGAGTTTTGACAGTTGTGAACGATGTCACCAATTTCATGCAGACGGAAAATTAGAATGTGGACATACAGTACCATTCTCAACTGAGAATGTAAATGCAGCATTAGCCTCCAGAGGCAATTTGGTGTTCCACAATGCAATGGTCAACAATAGACCATGCCAATGTTTGCTGGACAGCGGCAGCACCCTTATTGGTCTTAGAAAGGAACTGGTGAGTCCAGATGATTATACAGGCGACTCTGTCAAATGCCGAACATTTTCGGGTAACATTGAAATTTACCCTTTGGCCAAAGCCCGTATTAACACTCCTTTCCTTTCTGGTACCTTTACTTGTGCAATACTTGACAATCCTTGTACTGATTTAATTTTGGGTTGCTTACCCCAACTGAAACAATGTACTAGCGAGGAAATAGCTGCATGGTAACAACTAAATGCAGCTAATGCAACAACCAGAGCAGACACTATAAAACATCAAGACACACTACAAGATGAGAGACTACTGTTGCTTTCTCCAACGGGCACAGATGATACCAACAGACAAAAATTCATAGAACAGCAGAAAGCTGATCCTAGTGTGTCTCCATATTTAAAATTATTGAAAGAAAAAGCCAAATTGACCAAGAACGCATCATGGTTTTTTAGACTTAATAATGGTATTCTTACTAGGTATTATACAACGGGTAACCATGAGATTCAGCAAACGGTGTTACATGTACAACACCGCTTAACTGTGCTAAAGATTGCACATGAGTCACCGTTTGCTGGTCACCTTGCATACGACAAAACAAGGGCCAGAATTCAGGCTCATTTCTATTGGCCCGGTTTTTGCAATGATATAAAATTATTTTGTCGTTCTTGTAATGTCTGTCAACAATTAGTACGTAAGGGTAAACATCCTACAGCTGAAGTACAACCTTCTACACTGGCTTCTAGGCCATTTGAGAGTGTGGCGGTAGATATTGTTGGACCCCTGAATCAGGTGTCCAGCAAAGGAAATCGCTTCATATTAACAATGGTCGACCTATGTTCAAGGTGGGTTGAGGCAGTAGCTTTGAAATACATCACCTCCAAAGACGTTGCCAATGTATTTCTACACTTGTTTTCACGATTCGGATTTCCACGGACCATTCTATCCGATCGTGAAACTCAGTTCATATCGGCTGCAACGCAAGCCCTTACAAAAATGTTAGGGAGTAAACAGCATTTTACTACAGCATACCATCCAGCCAGCAATGGTATAGTGGAGAAAATTAACGGAGATCTTAAGCACATGCTGGCTAAGGTAACAGCAGAGAACCCAGCTGACTGGGATACACTGTTACCAAAAGTGCTGTTCGCCTATCGGGAGATTCCCCATTCAAGCACGGGTTTCTCACCGTTTGAATTAGTATACGGGGCTAACCCACGTGGACCCCTAACCATTTACCATCAGGTAATAACTAATTCCATTGAAATTCCAACCCTAAAAACACCTTATGAAATGGTGACAGAAACACGAGATAAAATCATGAAATCGTGTATTATAGCTAAGGCAGCTTTGGAGAGGAAGGGTCAAATCTACCGCCATTATGCCAACAAAGGTGCGAGAACAATTGATCTTGAACCAGATCAAGACATACTTTTGTTACTTCCAGACAAACGAAATTTACGTTTGACCTCATGGCAAGGGCCATTCAAGGTGGTACGAAAAATCTCAGATGTTGACTATGAAATATCGATAAACGGACACTTAAAGATATTCCATGTCAACATGTTGAAACCTTACTTTTCACGACAAGAGACAGATGTAGAAACAGACGAACAAGATGCACCCACACCTAGTGATGAGACGACAGACATACACAACGCAACTACACTAGTTAGCGAGACTGGCAAATCTGACAAGATGCATACACTTAATGAGAATACAGAATACGCACTTAGCACCACTACCGTACTGAATCAGGTAGACGACGACGGAATGGAACTATCTGTTCCCATTGTAGACAAGACAGCGACATTAGATAGCATATGTATAGAACAGGGACTAACAGACGGTCAACGACGACAATTAATAGAATTAGTGACGGAGTATAAAGACATATTTTCTGACATTCCAGGTAGGACGGACAGAATCGAGCACTCCATTCTTCTTTCGGACTCTAAGCCAATCAAATGCAGGCCGTACTCTATCCCACTCAGCTATAGAGAAAATCTAAATAAGGAAATTCTTAATTTAGAAGCTAGTGGGATCATCCAGAAATCTACATCTGAGTACTCCTTTCCAATCGTCCTAGTTAAGAAGAAAGACTCCACAATTCGTCTGTGTGTGGACTATCGAAAGCTCAACAACGTCACTAAGATCGACGCAGAACCAATCCCTTCCTGCGAAGATCTTATCCTTGACATGTCCACCTCCAAAATCTTTTCTAAATTAGATCTTACTAAGGGATATTGGCAGGTCCCTATGCAGACTGAATCTATTCACCTTACTGCCTTTTCAACACCTTTAGGACTTTACGAGTGGCGTTTTCTTCCTTTCGGACTTCGAAACGCTCCTGCCACTTTCGTACGCCTAACTAGAGATCTACTTCATGGAGTGACGAATACAGTGACTTATATAGATGATATATGTGTCCATACAGATGACTGGACAACACACTAACTGAAACTAAGACATGTCTTTGATAGGTTGCGACTCTTCGGTCTCACGGTCAAACCGAGCAAAGTTGAATTGGGTCTAAAAGAAATTGACTTTTTGGGCCATGTCATTTCACAAGGTCAACTTAAGACTGACAATAGAATTATTACCAAAATTATGAACCTGACCATGCCTACCACAAAGAAGCAGGTCAGAAGCCTTTTAGGGTTAGTAAATTACTATAGTAAATTCATACCAAATTTAGCGGAAATTACAAGTGTATTTTCCAATGTTTTAAAAGCATCTGTAAAATTAAATGTCAAAGATGCATTATTAATTTCTGCATTGTCAAAATTGAAAATCTTGTTTAGTAATGTACCAATCCTCCGCTTGCCTAATCCTAGGCTCGTTTATTATCTTAGGACAGATGCCAGCAGAATCTCCATCGCTGCAGTACTAGGCCAATTTTATGATGGCATCTTCCATCCGATTTGCTACGTGAGCCGCAAGATCACACCTGCTGAGTCCAGATATAGCATATCAGAGTTGGAGGCCCTAAGCTTCATCTACGCGGTGAGGAAGCTCCATCGATTTCTAGCGGGTGTTCACTTCGTTGTCCAGACTGACAACTCCCCTATCACGGTCATACAAAGTGGTGTCCATCGGAATGACCGTATTTACAGGTGGTCGTTAATACTCCAAAATTATACATTTAGTATAGAGCATATTAAGGGTAAGGACAACATTCTGGCTGATACCCTTAGTCGACCATCTGAGGTAGAAATACCAGAGATTCCACATGAGAATGTAGAGTAATAGAGGGTAGAGTAGTACATTAGAATATTCTATGTGATATATTTTGTGAATACATAGACATTAGGTTCTGAACAATGCACTAAGAACAGTGAACTACCATATGTCCGTAGACATGAAGATGAGAACTGTTCCTCGAAAACAAGTATATCACCGTGTGAACTAAGACAGCTCATTACATACTAAGCTCCGTACGTGTGCCGGTGAACCATCTGTTTAAGCATAGAAGAACAGTGTCAGAACATTACATAAAGAAGAGACACGAAAATACTTGTCTACGACATCAGCGAACTCTACAAGTGCAATACCCATAGCACCCAAGTATGACTGTGCCATGTATTTCATATACCCAGGCCAATTATGTATATATATCATGCCAATGAAAGCAATTTCTAAACATTATGGCAACAACTAACCTAGGGTAAATGAATACAATGTATATATAAATTGATTGTGATATGTATTATAACATTTTAATATAGTGATAAATTATAGTTAGGATAGATCACTCTAAGATACATTTAGAGTTAGGAAATATAATAGTTTTCATTTTTCATTATTAGGGTAGATAAATCATTAATTCACCAACGTTCTTAACTTAAAAGTAGATTAGAATAGTAATTTAGACTTAATAAACTAGGATACAAACTTTAGATAAAAATAGTACCATTTAGTTTGTTACAATTCATTTAGTTTCACCTCATGTGAGTTCACCAGTGCATTTGAGTCCATTGAGAACCAGTTCATTTAACAAACGTGATCATTTAGTATTATAATTAGTTTACATCGGATAGGATAGAAATATTATACATATAAACATACATCATTTATACCATTTACAGCAAAAATATCAATCATATATTTTTTTTTTCATTTAGAAACATTATTCATAATATTTCACATTTAAGGTACATAACTCATCTCACATCAAATTCATTTCAAATAGTTAGATTACGTCCCTTAAATTAGATAAATAATAGTATTAATGTAAGAGTATCTTAGGATTAATGTGGCAAAATAGATTACAATAGTTAACACATTAAATACATATTTATAGAACTAGTAGTAGTATGTCAATATTTAGAGTATTATTTCAGTAGAATATAGTAGTTCATAAGACCAAGGGTACAAACCATCAACCCTTTCTCTTACATGTAAATATGGTGTAAATACATGACTCGTGCAGCGATTTACGCACAGTCATTGAGCTCAACGGTCTCTAAATGAGCCAAACTTGTACAGTGTCACTCCAAGGTTTTTAAACAATTGGGAGGGTGAGAGATGTGTGACAGAAGTGTGAAAGTGAGAGCGAATGTAAATTATACAAGAGAGAGTGAGATCAGTCAGCGGATTTTTCTGCCGCTTAACGCGACTTTTTATTGTTTGTCTGCGTCAAATGTTTGGTTTCAATGTTGAAAATGTGCTGTTTTGAATGTGTTGTGTGTAGTTTAGTGTAGATATTAGAGAAAGTATTTTAAGTCTCATATGACGGAAACGTAGTCACGAATTAGTGTTATACACTTGTTTGTGGCCACATTTAACCGAATTATGGCACTTGAAAACTAACATACATACACATGATAGGTAGATACACATGGTAGAAGTTAGATTATACTATTAATTACATCCAAACACGCAAACAACCAGAAAAACAAACATATAAATTGCATACATATTTTGTAGATCAAAGGGAGATAACTCTTGGGTCAGGGGACACAATAGACAACGAAACTCTAACGTAACAGTGAAAAATAACTTTACACGCGGAAGCGAGATAGGTAAAGCCTGTCGCACACAGCTTGAGTAATGGTTGTTTGATATTATATGGGGGACATGAAGCAATTCATGTGTTGACCCTAAGAAAGTCAACTTTGTATGGGTAGTGAGTTAATTTACTATTTGAGGGCAGGTCTTATAAGACAACGGTCCGGTTCAGACATACCTCTGATAAATATAATATTGCGATTGAGAAGAGGGCTCACGCCAACCAAACAAGTTTGTGGCGATTGCCAGTAGCCAAGTAAAGTGATACTACATTGTGACTATAGTCAGTAGAAGTCTATGGAGTTACCCAAAGCCAGGTTATCTACAGTCTTTGACAAAAATTAGATACACTAATTCTTTAGAAACCTCTTGCGTCACAACCAACGAGTCAAAGTTGATGACGCAACACAAGAGGGGAGGGTGTGTGTCAAAGACTGAAATATAAGGCACCAAGATAGAAGACCACCGGGACGAGGGGTCAACCTCAGGGGAATTAGAGATAACACAGTGCCCCGAGATAAGGGCAGGGTAGGTGATAGAATGGGGGACTATTAACTAGTTCTCTCATGAGACACGGAGGCGTCGACCAGAGAGTTAGCACTCTGGTCACGATAGAATCACGCCTACGTGAGAGCCACAGAGAAGTGAATTGCCACTTAGCCAAAGACGGCTGCTATAGGCGTGCTGGGTGTGACAGCACGCAGAAAGCCGAAGGACGCAGAAGGTCCTTCCGCGTGCTGTGTAGCCACGCGGGGATGAAAGTCAGACGGGAGACGGACTTCGTAGAGAGCACACCGTTTAGTATTTGATAGGGTTTTTTCTGTAGCCAAATAGATAGTGATTAGCAATAGGGGTTAGAAAACTAGTGATAGGCAATTCTGGGGCTTTGTGTGTGATTTGATAGCGACTGTTCTGTACATGTAAAGAGCCAACGGCAATAAAATGTATCATTCATTTCCTCTCACACGACTTGCAAGTTTCTTGTATGGTGCGAGAGAAGTAATCCGATGATGCCTGAAACATGAGTTGTTGACACTTCCCTTCACCTTTATAATTTCACTATACAGTGGATGTTGTGTGTTTGCGTTAACTCTGAGATAGGCGCCTGCCCTGCAACCTTGTATTCTCTCTTCAATGGTTGGAAAATCAAGAAGGTAGCGCATCGCCCTGCATGCTGTATCTCTTGTACATCCAAGAATAATGCGCATGGTTTCATTCTGTATCCTTTCCATCTTTCTATCTGCTTATGGCTGAGAGTCAGGATTGCGATTGCATTCTCAAACACAGACATGACCAGCTGTCAACAACTCAAGTTGTTAGGCATCATCGGATTACTTCCCGCACACCAATACAAGGAACTTGCAAGTCGTGTGAGAGGCATGGAATGAACATTTTATTGCCGTTGGCTCTTTTACATTTGCAGAACAGTCGCTATCACATCACACAGAAATCACAATATTATCTATCACTAGTTCTACTAAAGCCTAGCGCTAATTCCTATCTAATTGGCTATCGAATAACTAACTCGGTTCTGAACCAAGGTGCTCTCTTAGACCGTCAGTCCCCGTCTGACTAGATTCACCTTGCGCGGCTACACGCCACGCGGAAGGACCTTCAAGCGTCCTTGGGCTCTTTGCGTGCTAACTTGCCCCGCACGCTTCCCTTGGCTGGCTAGGGGTTACTACCGTTCGTGGTTGTCACGCAGGCGTGACTCCAGTAGTGCTAACTCACTAGTCAACGCCTCCGTGTTCTCATGTGAGGACTAGTTACTAGTTCCCCTCTTTAACAACCACCCTGTCCCTAATTGGGGTCCTATGTTCCCTATTACTCTATCTAAGGGTGTTCCCGAGGAACCCTCTACGTCAGTCTTTGACACACACCCTCCCCTCTTGTGTTGCGTCATCAACTTTAACCCGGTTGTGACGCAAGGGAATATAAAAAATTAGTTTCTCTAATTTTTGTCAAAGACTGTAGATAACCTGGCTTTGGGCTACTAAATAGACTCTTACTGACCAATGTCACAATGTAGTATAACTCTTCTTGGCTACTGGCAATCGCCACAAACTTGTCTGGTTGGCGTGAGCCCTCTTCTCAATCGCAATATTATATTAATTAGAGGTATGTCTGAACCGGACCGTTGTCATATAAGACCTGCCCTCAAATAGTAAATTAACTCACTACCCATACAAAGTTGACTTTCTTAGGGTCAACACATGAATTGCTTCATGTCCCCCATATAATATTAAACAACCATTATACAAGCTGTGAGCGACAGGCTTTACCTATCTCGCTTCCGCGTGAAAAGTCATCTTTCACTGTTAAGTTAGTGTTTCGTTGTCTATTATGTCCCCTGACCCGAAATTATCTCCCTTGGATTTAATAAAAGTGTCTGCAATTTATATGTTTGTTTTTCTGGTTGTTTGCGTGTTTTAATGTAATTATAAGTATAATCTACTCTCTAACACGTGTATCTACCTATCATGTGTATGTATGTTAGTTTTTCAAGTGTCATAATTCGGTTACCTTGGTTACGAACATGTGAATAGTACAAATCCGCAACCACGTTTCCGTCTTATGAGACCTAAAATACTCTAAAATCTAAACTAAACTACACAAAACATATTCATTACAACCTGCATTCAACATAGAAACCAACATATCATGGCAATGAAAATTAAAAAATCTTGCTGAGCGGCAGAAAGATCCGCAGATTGATGTCACCATCTCTCTTGCATCTTTTATCTTAACTCTTACTTTCACACTTCTGTCAAATCATGAAATTGTGTATTATAGCTAACACTTCTTTCACATTCACTTATGTCACACATCTTATATACTGACTGTTGTCATACATCTTACACCCTCCTTTCTATCACACATCTTGTCTGTTGACTTCTGTCACATCTTTCTTACATTCATTTCTGTCATACATCTTTACCTAGACTTCTGTCAGGCATATTTAACCTGACTTTTGTCAGACATATTCTACCTTGACTTCTGTCACACATTTTATATTCTCAACTTTGCCACACCTCTTTCATTCTTTTTGTTCTGTTACACATCTTTCATTCTCTTTTCTGTCACACATTTTTCACACTGTTTTATGTCATATATCTCATCCACTCACTTTTCTGTCACACGTATTTGATCCAAATAGTTATTTTAAAAGAAAAAAAATCTTGAAGTGGCACTGTACACATTTTTTGGGCTCAGTTGGTTACATTTGAGCCTAATGACTGCGTCATTTGTTACACAAGTCAAGTATTTACAACACATTTACATCAAGGTTGATGGTTTGTACCCTGGTATTATTAACCACTGTATTCTACTGGGATATTAATCTAAATACTCCCATACTAATATTATTTCTGGAAGTACATATTTACGGTGTTACTTATTTTAACCTAGCGGTAAAACTAATCTACAATTAATCCTACTGCTTATTCTAATTATACAAACAGGCTTACATTACTGTTACTATTTATCTAATGTAAGGGATGTAATCTAACTATCTAAACTGAAAATGATGTGAGATGAGTTATATAGCTTACTGAAATGGGTAATGTGAAGTTGTAATAAGTTACGTACCTTTCTAAAATGGGTAAGGTGAAATGTAATAAGTTATGTACCTTTCTAACATTGGTAATATGAAATGGGATAAGTTATGTACCTTTCTAAAATGGGTGATATGTAATATATCATAATTGTCATGTTTTTGAATGAAACTACTATATGATTGATGATGTTTTTCTAAATAGTGTAAATGATATATGTTTGATGGTATATTCTACTTATTCTATTACAGTGTAACCTACTCATACTACTAAATGATAATGTTTGTTGAATGGATTGGTTAAGTTAGAATGAAATGAAATGGAATGAAATAAAGTGAAATGTATTAAACTAAATGGTAATGTTATTTTCTAAATTTCTAAATTAGTTGTTTTTAAATTATTATTCTAATTTACTTTTAAACTAAATATATGGGTAAATTACTAATCTAGCTAATCTACGCAAGAATGAACCTTATTATAATGTCTAATTTTAAACATAAAATATAATCACATAATCTACATAATTGTCATAACTATATTAAAACGATTAATGTACATATCACATTCTATGTTTATATACATGGTTTTTCGATACCTCACGTTAATAGTTGCCATCAATGTTTAGAAAATACTTTCATTGGCATATTATTTAAACAACATTTGTGGGTATTTGAAATTCATTCCACAGTCATATTTGTGTCTTCTTGGTGTTTACCGGTAGAGTTACTTGTGTAGTAGACCACTGTTTTAGTGTCTATATGTATGTAATCATTTGACACAGTTTTTCTCTGTTTCACACACGTAATTCACTGGAACATATAGGGAGCTTAGTAATAATGAGCTGTCCTAGTTCACAGAGTGATATGTTAGTTGCAGAGTAAAGTTCTTACTTTTGATCTTTACGGACACAGAGTAGGTCACAGTTCTTGGTACCTAGTTACGCACATAATATCTATGTATTTACACTTATTTATATTTAACATAGATCAATTTACTGCACTAAGTTGACATGTACTACACTACCCTCTTCTGTGGCAATTTCTGGTATTGCTACCTCAGACGGTCTACTAAGGGTATCAGCTAAGATGTTATCTTTCCCCTTAATATGCTCTATACTGAAGGTGTAGTTTTGCAGAATGAGCGACCACCTGTATATCCGGTCATTTCTATGAACAGCATTCTGTATGACCGTGATCGGGGAGTTGTCGGTCTGGACGATGAAGTGAACACCCGCCAAGAAGCGATGTAGTTTTCTCACCGCATAGATGACGCTCAGTGCTTCCAACTCTGATATCGAATATCTAGACTCGGTGAGTGTGATCTTACGGCTCACGTAGCAAATCGGATGGAAGATGCCCTCGTAAAATTGGCCTAGTACTGCAGCGATGGAAATCCTGCTGGCATCCGTCCTAAGATAATAAACGAGCCTATGGTTAGGCAAGCGGAGGATTGGAACATTACTAAACAAAAATTTCAATTTTGACAATGCAGAAATTAATAATGCATCTTTCACATCCAATTTTATAGATGCTTTTAGAACATTGGAAAATACACTTGTAATCTCCGCTAAATTAGGAATAAATTTATTATAGTAATTGACTAGTCCAAGAAGGCTCCTGACCTGCTTCTTGCTGGTAGGCATGGTCAGATTCATAATTTTAGTGATGATTTTATGGTCAGTCTTTAGTTGACCTTCAGAAATGACATGACCTAAAAAGTCAATTTCTTTTAGGCCCAATTCGACTTTGCTCGGTTTGACAGTGAGCCCAAAGAGTCGCAACCTATTAAAGACGTGTCTCAGTTTCAGTAGGTGTGTGGTCCAGTCATCAGTATGCACACATATATCATCTATATAGGTCACAGTATTCGTCACTCCATGAAGTAGATCTCTAGTGAGGCGTACGAAAGTGGCAGGAGCATTTCGAAGTCCGAAAGGAAGAAAACGCCACTCGTAAAGTCCTAAAGGTGTTGAAAAAGCAGTAAGATGGATGGATTCAGACTTCATTGGGACTTGCCAATATCCTTTAGTGAGATCGAGTTTAGAAAAGATTTTAGAGGTGGACATGTCAAGAATCAGATCTTCGCAGGAAGGGATAGGCTCTGCGTCGATCTTGGTGACGTTGTTTAACTTTCGATAGTCCACACAAAGACGAATTGTTGAATCTTTCTTTTTAACCAAGACTATTGGAAAAGAGTACTCGGAGGTGGATTTTTGGATGATCCCACTAGTCTCTAAATTAAGAATTTCTTTGTTTAGATTCTCCCTATAACTTAGTGGGATGGAGTACGGCCTGCATTTTATAGGCTTAGAATCAGAAAGTAGAATGGAGTGCTCGATTCTGTCCGTCCTACCTGGAATGTCAGAAAATATGTCTTTGTATTCAGTGACTAATTCTAATAATTGTCGTCGTTGACTGTCTGTTAGTCCCTGTTCTATGTGTATGCTTTCTAATGTGGCAGTCTTGTCCACAATAGGAACTGGTAGTTCCATTCCGTCGTCGTCTACCTGATTCAGTACAGTGGTGGTACTAAGTGTGTATTCTGTATTATCGCTAGATGTATGCATCATGTCGGATATGCCAGTCTCACTAACTAGTGTAGTTGCGTTATGTTCGTCTGTCGTCTGATCAGCAGGTGTGATTGCATTATGTTCGTCAGTTTCTACTTCTGTCTGTAGTCGTGAGTAGTAAGGCTTCAGCATGTTGACATGGAATATCTTTAAGTGTCCGTTTATTGATATTTCATAGTCAACATCTGAAATTTTACGTACCACCTTGAAAGGCCCTTGCCATGAAGTTGCAGTTTTGTTATGTTTGTCTGGCAGTAGTACCATTACGTCTTGATCAGCTTCAAGTGGTATAGGTGTAGCACTTTTATTAGGGCTGTGATGTTTGCGGGTATCAACACTGTTTACTGGAGTGAAACCATTCTTTTCCTCCCAGACAGATATTTCTTCATCTGTACAGTGTTTCAGCTGGGGTAGACACCCAAGAATTAAGTCAGTAAAAGGGTTGTCTAGAATAGCACAAGTGAAGATCCCAGACAGGAACGGGGTATTTATACGGGCTCTTGCCAGAGGATAGGTTTCTATTTTACCAGAGAAAGTACGGCATTTTACAGAGTCTCCAGTATAATCTGTTGGGTTAACCAGTTCCTTTCTTACACCAATAATAGAGCTTCCACTATCAAGCAAACATTGGCATGGCTTCTCATTGACCATTGCAGAGTGAAACATTAGGTTGCCTCTGGAGGCTGTAACTGCATTTACATTCTCTACGGAGGATGTTACATTATGCCCACATATAAGTTTGCCGTCAGCATGAAATTGGTAGCATTGGTCACAATTGTCATAGCACAACACATCGGTCACACAGCACACATCTTCAGCTTGGGTAAAAGGTAAATCATTCTCAACATCACACTCAGTCTCACTGCCACTGTCAGAAGATGTATCTAACAAAATAGCATTGTTCGCTTTCATACGTTGGCGGCCCAGGCACTTGTTCGAATAGTGGCCATAGCTGGAACAAAAAAAACATTTTACTGCCCGCCTGTATGCAGATCTTTTAGTTTGCTGCTTTTTGATAACATTTTCCAGATGGGCCTGATAATTTGGCGATTTGTCACACATTGCATAAGTGTCATGCAATAATTGGCAGTGGATACATTTAACTAACTTTCGATCTTTCTTATCGAATTTATTGAATGGTTTTCTACTACTCTGATAGTTTTTTGATTGATCTTTGACAAAGGAAACTATTTCAGAGTCATTTGAAGTTTTAAAGACATCTCTGTTGGAAGAAAAATATGCCGATCCCTTTTTCTCAAATTGCTCTATGGTTTCAATGTCTGACTGCTGCAAAAATTTAGCAAAAGAGGATGGTATAGTGGATATTACTTTATCCATGGCAATTAAGTTCTTTAATTTATCAAAGTCTTTCCCTATGTTAGATGCTTTCAGCCACCTATTTAGAACACTTTGAACATTTGAGACGTAGTCAATGAAAGTCTCAGTAGGTTTAGGTTTTAAATTTGAGAACTGAACCTGATACCCAGGGGCATCAAGTAAAAAGTGTTGCATTATCCTATCATGGATGTATTGGTAGTCAGATCTAAGATCGGTTGGTATAGATTCTATTACTTTAAGGGGCTCACCACTCAGGTTCTTCATATAAAGCATGGCCCACATCTCTAAAGGAACTTGATGATATCTAAATTGATACTCGACGTTCTCTGTCCAGGCAGAAATTGAATCTTCTTTACAATATGGTTTGATAATATTTTTGTATTTGTTGAACTTATTTTCTTCTTGTTGACTTCTTAGTTTAGTAGCATTGATCTCTGCGTGTGAGTCTACATCCATACCTTTCATCTTTAATTGTGTCTCTGATTCTACCTGTATTTGTTTTTCCTTAACTCTTGCCATCTCATCTATCTCTTTTTGCTTTAGTTCTCTTTCCTGGTCTAATTGCTTTTGCTTTAATTCCTTTTCCTGATCTAATTGTTTCTGCTTTAATTCCTTTTCCTGATATAATTGTTTCTGTTTAATTTCTTTGTCGTGTTCTATTTGCTGTTGTTTACTTTCTAATTCTTTCTGTTTTGTAATCTCAGCTAGTTCTATCTGGTGTTGTCTTTCTAGTGCACGTTCAGTTCTCTCTGCATTTTCTTTTCGTTCTCGTTCAGTTCTCTCAGCATCTTTTGCTTCTTTAAATTTTTGATCAGCATATTTTTCTAGGTCTTTACCTGTGTATTGCAATTCTTTGCCGGCTTTAATGAAGTCAGCTAAAGTAGCCATGTTGTTCTGTAATTTGCTAGCGTTAACTTGAACTGAATGCTTTAATCAGTTATTTCTATTTGCTATATTATGTTTCTAAATATTGGAGAACTAGCAGATGTATTCTTTGATTATGCTCGGCAAAGTCTTGTTCTGAAGAAAACAGGGCACAAAAATGTGCTAATATATTACAAGCTGAAAAAGAGATGCACTATTAATCACAATGCAAGCCAAAAATGTAGGTGTACTCAGCTCAATGTACCCCTCGGCAAACCCGGTTCCCCTGTTTGGTACGTCTGCAAACACACGAGTGATCTACACAGGTCACCTTGTTTGGTACTTCGACACGCACATACGTCACTCAATCAGCTGTTGTTCACCCTGGTTTACAGAGCAGCAACAATTAACATATGGCAAACGATAAATAATTTCATGACAATCTGATACAATGACAAGGACATGCCCACGAACAACTATAATATAGTAATTTAATATTTAATGTCAATGTCCTGTCTTCGTTCTAAAGTAATATGCCTATCGTTACTAACCTAGTTTAATCTATGTAGCTACTGTGCAGACTAAAGCTAATTTGCATAATGAAAGTAGTGCCCTCGTGACGGTAAACAATGGTGAAAAAGTACAGAAAACAATCAATTATTCATTTGAAATAAATATAAATGCAATAATAATGTGGAAATAAATAAATATATTCATTCTTTAAATTAAATAAACCAATATTAATGAAAATAACGTAAAGATTCAGGCGAGCGTCAGCTTGGCGTAATGTATATTCTTCACAGCTGATTGCAGTAGCGAGGCCCAACTGCTTGTCAATCAGTGCCACGTCACACGCGCAGCGCTATTTTTAGCCTGGAAAAATCAATACTGTCGCTGACCGATGTATTGCTCCGCCATGAATCATTTTAACAATAATTCACAAACAAAATAAGTAATAACATAATGAAATGAAGAAACATAGTAATATGAATACTTACAACTTTGAAATACACTGATTTAAACATATAATATTCTATTAAACACAAATAAACTACAAACCGAACTCAATCGCATAAGTACTTGGTGTGATGAAGCTGGGGCAATGGTCAACCCAACAAAGGCAACAGTGACTTGGTTCTCGTTGAATAATCATATTGTCAACAATCCAACACCAACTGTAATGCTGTGTTCAGAGACGGTGGAAAGAACGCAGGCAATGAATTACCTGGGGATACGGTTTGATCGAAGCCTTGCTTATAATGTGCACATAGACCGGGTGATAGCAAAGGCCAAGCGGGGTTTGGCAGCGATGCGGGTGATGGCGGCAGCAAACTGTGAGCAGCGCCATCTATGTCTTCTGTACGAGGGGCTGGTCATGTCTGTTTTGGAGTATGCAATGGCAATCCTGACTGTCAGCCATAAGCAGATAGAAAGGATGGAAAGGATACAGAATGAAGCTATGCGCATTATTCTTGGATGTACAAGAGATACAGCATGCAGGGCGATGCGCTACCTTCTTGATTTTCCAACCATTGAAGAGAGAATGCAAGTTTGCAGGGCACGCGCCTACCTCAGAATTAACGCAAACACACAGCATCCACTGCATAGTGAAATTAGGAAGGTGAAGGGCAGCAGGTTAAAAAGAGGACGGTCGTGGATGGGTCAAGCCGAAGACATTCTTCAACAGGTGTGTTCACTTGAGGACTTAGAACCTGGCGAGGAGTGGGTGCAAGTGCCAACAGACTTCTGCACATCCTTTTCAGTTTGCATCCAACTAGATAGAAAATGCAGACAAGAAAATCCGGCTGCTGTGGAGGCTGAAGTACAAGCGTTGATTTTCGAGAATTCGCTAGACAGTGACGCGGTCATCTACACAGATGGGTCGGTCGTCCGACATGTGAGAAGCTCATGGGCCTTTACAGCTCGGGCCGGAGGGAGAATTGTGAAGGAGGACTCTGGTGCTTTCACTGAAACCACAAGTAGCCTGACCATGGAAGTCATGGCAGTAAGTAAAGCAATAACATGGCTCGAGACACAGACATTCACTAGGGCTTGTTTCCTTAGCGACTCAATGAACATGATCAAGAGGATAGAGGAGGGGTCGATCCGAAGAGAATGGTTGCTGCCTCTGGAGCGGTCTCGGCTGGCAAAGATTAGTTTCATCTTCGTGCCAGGGCATGCGGGAGTACAAGGAAATGAGCGGGCTGACAAGCTCGCAGGTGAGGCTACTGTGGAGGGCGGACGCGCCATGGACCAGGCTGACATTCTGAATGCTCTACGAGAAGTGAGACTTTTGCAAGAACCAAGTGATGACTGTGAATCTACAACAATGGCCAGACTGCGAGAGCAGCAAATTAAAAGAGGGGTGGCCAAACAAGAACACTACGCAGGAAGCCAAAGAAGATTGATAAACCAACACAGAACTGGCGTCGTTAGCCGCTACACGCTGCGGGATTTGCTGAGGAGGGGATCCGAGCACTTATGGACTGAATGGTCCGATGTGCAACGAGGATGATCTGTCGACTAACTAACTAACTAACTAACAAATAAACATTATTTCATCACGATAGGCACAATTTTCTCCGCACGTCGTTCTAATCTGCACAAGTCATGTCACTAACAGAAATTAAACTATCCTGATATTATCCTATTTGTAACCTAGTCTAGAGCCGTGGGTACTTGTTATCGATTGAACTGAGGTTCAAGCTGAACTTCTAACACCACAATTAATCCTACTGCCTGTCAACAACTCAAGTTGTTAGGCATCATCGGATTACTTCCCGCACACCAATACAAGGAACTTGCAAGTCGTGTGAGAGGCATGGAATGAACATTTTATTGCCGTTGGCTCTTTTACATTTGCAGAACAGCCGCTATCACATCACACAGAAATCACAATATTATCTATCACTAGTTCTACTAAAGCCTAGCGCTAATTCCTATCTAATTGGCTATCGAATAACTAACTCGGTTCTGAACCAAGGTGCTCTCTTAGACCGTCAGTCCCCGTCTGACTAGATTCACCTTGCGCGGCTACACGCCACGCGGAAGGACCTTCAAGCGTCCTTGGGCTCTTTGCGTGCTAACTTGCCCCGCACGCTTCCCTTGGCTGGCTAGGGGTTACTACCGTTCGTGGTTGTCACGCAGGCGTGACTCCAGTAGTGCTAACTCACTAGTCAACGCCTCCGTGTTCTCATGTGAGGACTAGTTACTAGTTCCCCTCTTTAACAACCACCCTGTCCCTAATTGGGGTCCTATGTTCCCTATTACTCTATCTAAGGGTGTTCCCGAGGAACCCTCTACGTCAGTCTTTGACACAGACTGTACAGAAGACATAGATGGTGCTGCTCACAGTTTGCTGCCGCCATCACCCGCATCGCTGCCAAACCCCGCTTGGCCTTTGTTATCACCTGGTCTATGTGCACATTATAAGCAAGGCTTCGATCAAACCGTATCCCCAGGTAATTCATTGCCTGCGTTCTTTCCACCGTCTCTGAACACAGCTTTACAGTTGGTGTTGGAGTGTGGACAATATGATTATTCATCGAGAACCAATTCACAATGTCCAGGCGTAAGGTAACCATTAACCCGTAACTAGTCTTTGGTCTATATCCGTATCTCTGATTTAGTCTACCTGTACTCTATATGTAAATAGAATGTGACAAGTGGTAGATGCGAAGAAGATGGCCGTGAAGCAGGATTGGGTTGTCGTGAGGACAGCACTCGCGGGTCAACTGGTGACACCTCTTCAGGATGAAAGTTTCTTTGATTTGTCCTCGCTTTGAACTCAAGCTCAGTCCATACACACTACTTCTAGTAGTAGCTGGACTGAATGTTGCGTGTGGATTAGCTGTCCCTATTAACAGTGTCCCTCGCCATCGGGCGAACCCACTCCGTCTTCAGAGGTATTTGTAATTTACGTCTCCAAGTCAAGGACGATAGGTCAACATTTTAAGTCTAACTGTCCGGTATCGGGGTTCAACCGCCTACCTCGGCATCAGCACACCGGATGTTTAGGAACACTCATTCTTATCCATTCGGCCACGCTGATCTATGGGTGAAAGTGACCGGCTTATGACCACTAGAACACCAGTGAGACAGAGGAAGAAGCCCCTCACGGGTGTAAGTGCAGCCTGTACGGAGGAAGCCAACGATGATTTGAAGAAGAGATGCAGACTGTCATTAAATCAACATCTAAAGACTGTCATTAGATAAATGTCTAAAGACTGTCATTAAATTAACGTCTAAATACTGTCATTAAATCAACGTCTAAATACTGTCATTAAATCAACGTCTAAATACTGTCATTAAATCAACGTCTAAATACTGTCATTAAATCAACGTCTAAATACTGTCATTAAATCAACGTATAAATACTGTCATTAAATAAACGTCTAAATAGTGTCATTAAATAAACATCTAAAGACTGTCATTAAATAAATGTCTAAAGACTGTCATTAAATCAACGTCTAAATACTGTCATTAAATAAATGTCTAAAGACTGTCATTAAATCAACGTCTAAATACTGTCATTAAATCAACGTCTAAATACTGTCATTAAATCAACGTATAAATACTGTCATTAAATCAACGTCTAAATACTGTCATTAAATCAACGTATAAATACTGTCATTAAATAAACGTCTAAATAGTGTCATTAAATAAACATCTAAAGACTGTCATTAAATAAATGTCTAAAGACTGTCATTAAATCAACGTCTAAATACTGTCATTAAATAAATGTCTAAAGACTGTCATTAAATAAATGTCTAAAGACTGTCATTAAATCAACGTCTAAATCCATCCATCCATCATGTGCCATGCCGGTAAGCGTGGGCGGTCATGTTCTGCCATCTCACCCGATCAACAGAGTCGTGGATCAGTTCCGTGTTTCTGTCTCGACCATGCCACAAGGCCAAACCATCCAGATACTTGTTTCTAGGTCTTCCCCTTGGTCTGTTCCCCTCGATCTTACCAGTTGTCACCAAGTTCTCCAAATCATTTCTTCTCATAACATGCCCAAAAAATTGTGACTGTCTACGTCTAATGTCTCTGATCAGTTTACGATCTTCATTTGTTTCTTGAAGGACTTGTTCATTGGTCTTTCTGGCTGTCCATGGTATTCTTTGCATTTTCCTCAGAAACCACATTTCTACAGCCATCAGATGTTTTTCAGCCTGGCTGCTCATTGTCCAAGCTTCACATCCATATAAAAGTACAGGTTCTATGTAGCATCTCAACACTCTCTTTCTCGTTTCAATTGACATCTTTTTATTGGTCAGTATGTTTTTCATCTTGCTAAAGGCTACTTTTGCCATGGCGATCCTTGTTCTAATCTCTTCAAGGCATCTCCCATCAGATGTTATTACTGTTCCGAGATAATTGTACCTATTCACTTGTTGAAGAATATTCCCATTTACTTGTATATTACACTGTGGTATTTCGTTCTTCCTAGTGACGACCATAATCTGTGTCTTTTTACAATTTAATTCTAACCCTTGTTGTTCACTGTGTGTAACAACCGCATCTACTAAATTTTGCAGATCCTGTTCATTGTCTGCAATCAAGACTGTATCATCTGCATATCTAATGTTATTGATGCATCGTCCCCCAATGTTGATTCCTTCCATATTTTCAATATTTCTGAAAATATTTTCACTGTACACGGAAAACAGATCTGGAGACATTACACATCCCTGTCTCACACCTCTCTTAATAGGCTGATATTGGCTTACTTCATTATCAACTCTTATGGCAGCTTGTTGTTTCCAATATACGTTTTTTACAAGTCTAAGGTCTTTCCCATCAATTTGTAGATCTTCAAGCATCCTTATCTTCTTCTTCTTTGCGTTCATCCGGAGTGATTTTTTCAGATGTGATTGCGGTGTGTCTGGTTAGGCACCTTCGGGTCGAAACCCTCAGGCCAACACATCCGACTTTTAGCGTGCATTTTTGACCAGGTTAGCAATCCTGGGAGACTCTCACTTTTGTGGTACCGTCCACATCTCAGCTGGTCAAGTTGGAACAGTCGAAGACTACACGGTCATCCCTCAAGTGAAGGCAGGGACAGTCCATAGCATTTTCCGCCATCCTGGGTGGCTTCCATAATTGCAGAGCCGGCACATAACGCTCTGGTACTGGGTTTACCGAGGGAATCGTCACGTCCTGCTCATGGCTGTTTTAATTCCTCACTTCAATATATTGGGCATTTCGCTCGCCCTGGGCCGTTCCTGCACAAACCAGTCAGCTCTGCGGTTGGTTTCCACTAAGCGAGTTTTCGGACATGTGCTTGTCCCTGTACCCATCAGAGCTGTTCCAGGCACGGCGGACATTCGGAAAACTACCTAGTCAGAGCTGTTCCGAACAAGAGCGGCATTCGGAAACTAGGTAGTCAGAGCTGTTCCTAGCACGAGAGACATTCGGACGAGACATTTCACTCGGACGTAATTGCGTAGTGTCAATTTTTAGTTTGCCACCCGTAGGACGACACTTCCGACTTCCGGCGGGCATTTTTTAATGAGGTTAACCTTCCTCTGATTTCGAGGCACGTTCGACTGTTGTGATGTCGCCCACATCTCAGCTGGTCAAGATAGAACGACCAACGACATCGCGGTCGGCCCTCAAGGGAAGGCAGGGGCAGACAATGGGCAGTCCCTCGCTATCCAATGAGGCTTCCATAATTGCAGAGCCGGCACATATTGCTCCGAGACTGGGCTCACCCGAGGAGTTGCCGCGTCCTGCTCATGGCTGCTTTTGTTCCTCACTTCCATGTGTTGAGCATCCCGCTTGCCACTGATCGCTCAAGTGAGCTCCAGGGGCGGTCAGACTGCGGGCGACATCCACTCGGTAAGCTTTTGCTGTTGACTTTGGACCCCGCAATAGGTTCGCTCGCCGTGCGTTCCATTTCGCGTTATTGAGACGTTTCTCCACTTTTATCTACACTCTCTATGAGTTAGATACAGACAGTTTTCGTAACCATTTCCTTCGACTGGGGCATTTTACTGACTTTTTTGTACTCGCTCACGAGGTAGGCTACATGTGCTGCCGGCTCAGCACCTTACCTTCGTGCAGCAGTCAGTGAGAAACGGCCAGGCCATCTCATCCGGGAATCCAACATATCCCTCAGCTGAGAGCCTTCAAACAGGTGTCAGAACTGGGCATGTAGCTTGCTCAGTATCTCGATTCCAATTTTCCGGTAGGTGGACATCGGCCCGACTCTCAGATCCGAGGGTCTGTGGCTTAGAGGCGTTCAGCCTAAACCCTCGACAGAGAGCCTTAGAGTATTTTCCGAAACAAGAACTGCCTTCATGCGCCTGATTTAAACTTTTGACTGCTATCCTCAGTCACCTGCAGAGCAGCAGGTTGTGTCTCTCTTAGTCTGGCCCCTATCATATAAGCTGTCCGATATGTAGTTTTCACCCATCGGCAAGCACATGGGGTCAACGGGACACTCAAGCTCCCCCACCACGGCAAGGTGGAGACACATTGGGGGAGAAGCATCCTTATCATGTTGACATGTCTCACTTTATCAAAAGCCTTTGTGTAGTCAATAAAGCAAAGGTGTAGATCTTTGTTTACTTCTATAGAACGTTCGATTACGGTTCTCAGTATATACCCAGCATTTACTGTACCCTTGCCTACCACAAACCCACATTGTTCTTCTCCTATTTCAGGTTGTATTTTCCTCCTAACTCTTTGCATGATAATTCTTAGCAAAATCTTCGTGATGTGACTCATTATACTAATTGTTCGATGTTGATCACATTCCAAGGCTCCTGATTTCTTTGGGATTGCAATAAATACAGAATTACATAACTCATGAGGTATATTTCCAGTATCATATATTGTATTAAGCAGACTTGTAACTTTATCTATTCTTTTATCTTTTAAGAATACCATGGACGTCTAAATACTGTCATTAAATCAACATCTAAAGACTGTCATTAAATAAATGTCTAAAGACTGTCATTAAATCAACGTCTAAATACTGTCATTAAATCAACGTCTAAATACTGTCATTAAATCAACGTCTAAATACTGTCATTAAATCAACGTCTAAATACTGTCATTAAATCAACGTCTAAATACTGTCATTAAATAAACGTCTAAATAGTGTCATTAAATCAACGTCTAAATACTGTCATTAAATCAACGTCTAAGACTGTCATTAAATCAACGTCTAAATACTGACATTAAATCAACGTCTACATACTCATTAAATCAACGTCTAAATACTGTCATTAAATCAACGTCTAAATTCTGTCATTAAATCAACGTCTAAATGCTGTCATTAAATTAACGTCTAAATACTGTCATTAAATCAACGTCTAAAGATGACAAGCTCATCATCCTCGTGACTTCAGTCCAATAGTTGGTTCAGACTGCGATATATGGGATGACATAGTTGGAAGAAATAAAGTTGTGTCTATTATATTATATTATATTATATATATATATATATATATATATATATATATATATATATATATATATATATATATATATATATATATATAAGAGACTGTATGTATGTCCGTTCTTTATGCGTTCGCGAACGGTCCATCCGATTGAGATGAAATTTTCTAAAACGTTTTCTTTTCATTTCTGTGCAACTTTCTGTCATAGTTTTTTAGTTTTTTTTTCCGGCTACTTACTAACTAAAATTTAATATTTCATTTTTCATTATAATTTCTATATAGCAAGGGGACTTAACTCTAGAAAAGTTATTTCAAGGGGCATAACTTTTAATAACATTTCTATATACTTTATAGTCATATTGTTGCATCGTTTTCAAAGATTTATAAACTCTTTGTCTATAGTTATTGACAGGCATATGAGTTATAATAAATAATTATATAATCTTTAAGGCATTTTCAAAGTTTTCATAAAAATAATGCATAATGCATAACATTGTAACTCATCTTTTTATGCTTAAAGAAGTTATCTACAGTCATGTAGGTGATTAAAAACAGTTTTCATTAAAAATAATGGATGGTGTGTGGAAGGACATTCTTTTAAGTTACTGTGTGAATTTAATGAGACGCTCCCCGCCAGGAGCTGGGCGAAGCCACGCCGGGTCAGATAGATAGACAGACAGACAGACGGACAGATAGTCGGGAACGGGAGCTTATATGACTACTTATATGAATTAAATGAGATGCTCCCCACCAGGGACTGGGTGAAGCCGGGTCGGCTCAGACAGACAGATAGACAGACAGACAGACAGATAGTCGGGAACGGGAGCTTATATGACTACGTATATGAATTAAATGAGATGCTCCCCACCAGGGACTGGGTGAAGCCGGGCCGGGTCAGACAGACAGACAGACAGATAGACAGACAGACAGACAGATAGTCGGGAACGGGAGCTTATATGACTACGTATATGATATAAATAAGATGCTCCCCACCAGGGACTGGGTGAAGCCGGGCCGGGTCAGCCAGACAGACAAACAAGCAGACAGACAGACAGACAGACTGATAGATAGATAGATCCCCTCCAGGGACTGGACGAAGCCGGGCCGGGTCAGCTAGTATATATATACTAGCTGACCCTGCCCGGCTTCGCCCAGAACCTGGTGGGGAGCATCTCATTTAATTCATATAAGTAGTCATATAAGTTCTCGTTCCCGTTACCGACTATCTGTCTGTCTGTCTGTCTGTCTATCTGTCTGTCTGTCTGACCCGGCCCGGCTTCGCCCAGACCCTGATGGGGAGCATCTCATTTAATTCATATAAGTAGTCATATAAGTTCCCGTTCCGACTGTCTGTCTGTCTGTCTGTCTGTCTGTCTGTCTGTCTGTCTGTCTGTCTGTCTGTCTATCTGTCTGTCTGTCTGACCCGGCCCGGCATCGCCCAACTCCTGGTGGGGAGCATCTAATTTAATTCATATAAGTAGTCATATAAGTTCCCGTTCCCGACTGTCTGTCTGTCTGTCTGTCTGTCTGTCTGTCTGTCTATCTATCTATCTATCTATCTATCTGTCTGTCTGTCTGTCTGACCCGGCCCAGCCCATGGTGGAGAGCATCTCATTTAAATTATATAAGTAGTCATATAAGATCCCGTTCCCGACTATCTGTCTGACTGTCTGTCTGTCTTGGGTAAATGGAGGAGGGAGGAGGAAGAGTGAGGTAGAGGAGGGAAGAGGAGGGAGGAGGAGGGAGGAGACAGGAGGAGTAGGGAGGAATAGGAGGGAGGAGGAGGGATTAGGAGGAGGAGGGAGGAGTAGGGTGGAGGAGGAGGCGAGGAGGAGGGAGGAGGAAGAGGGAGGAGGAGGGAGAAGGAGGGAGGAGGAGAACGCAGGAGGAGAAGGGAGCAGCAGGAGGAGAGGGAGGAGGAGGGAGAGGGAGGAGGAGGGAGTAGGAGGAGGGAGTAGGAGGAGGGAGTAGGAGGAGGAAGGAAGAGGGAGGAGGAGGAGGGAGGAGAAGGAGGGGGAGAAGGAGGAGGAAGGAAGAGGGAGGAGGGAGAGGGAGGAGGGGGAGTGAGGGAGGAGGAGAGGAGGTAGAGGGAGGAGGAAGAGGAGGGAGAGGGAGGAATAGGGAGAGGAGGATGGAGGAGGGAGAGGGAGGAGGAGGATGGAGGAGGAGGGGAGAGGAGGAGGGAGGAAGGAGGAGAGGAGAGGAGGGAGAATGAGGAGGGGAGGAAGGAAAGGGAGGTGGAAGAGGAGGAGGAGGGAGGAGGAAGAGGTAGGGGGAGGAGGAGGTAGAGGGAGGAAGAGAGGAGGAAGGAAAGGGAGGAGGAAGAGGAGGAGAAGGGAGGAGGGAGGAGGAGGAGGGTAAAGGGAGGAGGAAGAGGAGGAGAAGGGAGGAGGAGGAGGAGGAGTAGAGGGAGGAGGAGGGTAGGAGGAGGAGGAAGAGGGAAGAGGGAGAAGGAGGAGGGAGGATGATGAGGGAGAAGGAGGCAGGAGGAGGAGGAGGGAGGCAGGAGGAGGAGGCAGGAGGAGGAGGAGGGAGGCAGGAGGAGGGATGAGGAGGGAGGGGAGGAGGAGGGCCGTTCGCGAACAAATAAAGGACATACATATTTACATACATACATATATACATACGTATTTACATACATACACTTCTTATATATAAATTAGGATGTGCGTATTTATGTATCTCTGTATGTATGTATGTATGGCCTTTATTTGTTCGCGAACGGCCCATCCGATTGAGATGAAATTTTCTACACGCCTTCCTTTCATTCCAGAGCTGCCAACTGTGATATTTTGTTAGTGTGAAATCGCCTGCTTACTCAGTATTATTTCATTTTTCATTTTTCATCATAATTTCATATATTTCAGGGATCTAACTCTGTAAAAGTTATTTCAAGGGGCATAACTTTTCTGTATAACTTATAGTCATATTGTGGCATCGTTTTCAAAGATTTATAAACTCTTTGTCCATAGTTATGTACCGGCATATGAGTTATAATAAATAATGATACAATCTGTAAGGCATTTTCAAAGTTTCATAAAAATGATGCACAATGCATAACATTGTAACTCATCTTTTTTTGCTTAAGAAGTTACTGTAGTCATGCAGGTGATTAGAAAGAGTTTTCATTAAAAATAATGGATGGTGTGTAGAAGAACGTTCTTTTAAGTTACTTTTTTTGTTGTATGAATTTAATGAAGCCGGACAGGGTCAGGCAGGACAGATAGACAGACAGATAGACAGTCGGGAACGGGAACTTATATGACTACTTATATTGAATTAAATGAGATGCTCCACACCAGGAGCTGGGCAATGCGGGCCGGGTCAGACAGACAGACAGACAGACAGACAGACAGTCAGTCAGTCGGTAACGGGAACGAGAACTTATTATATGACTACTTATATGAATTAAATGAGATGCTCCCCACCAGGGTCTGGGCGAAGCCGGGCAGGGTCAGACAGTTATAAGTTCTCGTTCCCGTTACCGACTGACTGACTGTCTGTCTGTCTGTCTGTCTGTCTGTCTGACCCTGCCCGGCTTCGCCAGACCCTGGTGGGGAGCATCTCATTTAATTCATATAAGTAGTCATATAAGTTCTCGTTCCCGTTACCGACTGTCTGTCTGTCTGTCTGTCTGTCTGTCTGTCTGTCTGTCTGTCTGTCTGACCCGGCCCGTCTTCGCCCAGACCCTGATGGGGAGCATGTCATTTAATTCATATAAGTAGTCATATAAGTTCCCGTTCCCGACTGTCTGTCTGTCTGTCTATCTATCTATCTGTCTGTCTGTCTGACCCAGCCCAGCCCATGGTGGAGAGCATCTCATTTAAATCATATAAGTAGTCATATAAGATCCCGTTACCGACTATCTGTCTGACTGTCTGTCTGTCTTGGGTAAATGGAGGAGGGAGGAGGAAGAGGGAGATGGAGGAGGGAGGAGGAGGAGGGAGGAGAAGGAGGGAGGAGGAGGGAGGAGGAGGAGAGAGAGAAAGGGAGGAGGAGGAATGTGAAGGAGGAGGAGGTAGAGGAGGAGGAGGGAGGATGAGGAGGGAGAAGGAGGGGGAGGAGTAGGAGGGAAGAGGAGGTAGAGGGAAGAGGAGGTAGAGGGAGGGAGGAGGAGGAGGAGGAGGAGAGAGAGAAGAGGAGGGAGGAGGAGGAGGAGAAGGGAGGAGGAGAGGGAGAAGGAGGGGAGATAGAGGAGAAGGGAGGAGAGGAGGAGGTAGAGGGAGGAGGAGGAGGGAGGAGGAGGAAAGGAGGAGGGGGAGGAAGAGGGAGAAGGAAAGAGGGAGGGAGGGAGAGGGAGGAGGAGGGAGGAGGAGGGAGAAGGAGGAGGTAGAGGGAGGAGGAGGGAGTGAGGAGGAGGTAGAGGGAGAAGGAGGAGTGGATTAAGAGGAGGAGGGAGGAGGAGGGTACATATGCCGGTACATAACTATGGACAAAAGAGTTTATAAATCTTTGAAAACGATGCCTACAATATGACTATAAGTTATACAGAAAAGTTATGCCCCTTGAAATAACTTTTACAGAGTTAGGTCCCTGAAATATATGAAATTATGATGAAAAATGAAAAATGAAATAATACTGTCTGTCTCCCTCACTCTCTGTCTGTCTGTCTGTCTGTCTGTCTGTCTGTCTGTCTGTCTGTCTGTCTGTCTGTCTGTCTGTCTGTCTGTCTGTCTGTCTGTCTCTCCCTCACTCTCTGTCTGTCTGTCTGCCTGTCTGTCTAATCATTTATTGTTTGCAGTTAGAACAACCTAGATAAACGAAGATCAACTTACAACAAAAAGCTGATTGACAGACAGAAAGGAGTAGGAGTAGGGGAGGAATAGGAGGAGAGGAGGAGGGATTAAGAGGAGGAGGGAGGAGGAGGGAGAGGGAGGAGGAAGAGGGAGAAGGAGGAATGTGAAGGGAGGAGGTAGTCTCCTGTCTCCGCCCTCCTTCTCCCTCTCCTCCTCCCTCCTCCTCTCCTCCCTCCTCCTCCTCCTCCCTCCTCTTCTTCTCTCCTCCTCCCTCCTCCTCCTCCTCCTACCCTCCTCACGCCTCCTCCTCCTCCCTCTACCTACCTCCTCCTCCTCCTTCTTCTCTCCTCTCCCTCCTCCTCCCTTTTCCTCCCTCCTCCTCCTCCCTCTACCTCCTCACTCCTCCTCCTCCCTCCTCCTCCTCCCTCTAACCTCCTCCCTCCTCCTCCTTCTTCCTTCTCATTCTCCTCCTCTCCCTCTTCCTCCCTCCTCCCCCTCCCTCTAACTCCTCACTCCTCCGCCTTCACATTCCTCCTCCTCTCCTCTTCCTCCTCCTCCCTCCTCCTCCTCCTCCCTCCTCTTCTTCTCTCCTCCTCCCTCCTCCTCCCTCCTCCTCTATCCCTCCTCTACATCCTCTTCCCTCCTCCTCCTCTCCCCTCCTTCTCCTCCCTCCTCTCTATCTCCCTCCTTCTCCCTCTACCTCCTCCTCCCTTCACATTCCTCCTCCTCCCTCTTTCCTCCTACCTCCCTCTCCTCCTCCTGCTCCCTCCTCCTCCTCATCCTCCCTCCTTCTCCCTCCCTCCTCCTCCTCCCTCCTCCTCCCCTCCTCCTCCTAATCCCTCCTCCTCCTCCTATTCCTCTCCTATTCCTCCTGTCTCCGCCCTCCTCCTCCCTCCTCCTACCTCCTCTTCCTCCTCCCTCTTCCCTTCCTCCTCCTCCTCCCTCTACCTCCTCCTCCCCCTACCTCTTCTCCTCCCTCCTCCTCCTCCCTCTACCTCCTCCTCCTCCTTCCTCTCCCTCCTTCCTCTCCCTCCTTCTCCTCCTCCTCCTTCCTCCCTCTTCCTCCACTGCCTCCTCCCGCTTCCTCCTCCTCCCTCTCCCTCCTCCATCCTCCTCTTCCTCCTCCCTCTACCTCCTCCCTCTACCTCCTCCCTCCACCCTCCTCCTCTTCCTCCTCCCTCTCCCTCCTCCCTCTTCCTTCTCCTCTTCCTCGCTCCTCCTCCTCCCTCCTCCCCTCCTCCTTCCTCCTCCTCCCTCCTCCTCCTCCTCCTCCTCCTCCCTCCTCCCTTCTCCTCTATCTCCCTCCTTCTCCCTCTCCTCCTCCTCCTCCTCCTACTCCTCCTGTCTCCTACTCCTTCCTCCCTCCTCCATCTCCTCTTCCTTCCTCCTCCCTCCTCCATTTACCCAGATAGACAGACAGTCAGACAGATAGTCGGTAACGGGATCTTATATGACTACTTATATGATTTAAATGAGATGCTCTCCACCATGGGCTGGGCTGGGTCAGACAGACAGACAGATAGATTGATAGACAAACAGACAGACAGTCGGGAACGGGAACTTATATGACTACTTATATGAATTAAATGACATGCTCCCCATCAGGGTCTGGGCGAAGACGGGCTGGGTCAGTCAGACAGACAGACAGACAGACAGACAGACAGACAGACAGACAGACAGATAGACAGTCGGGAACGGGGAACTTATATGACTACTTATATGAATTAAATGAGATGCTCCACACCAGAGCTGGGCAATGCCGGGCCGGGTCAGACAGACAGACAGACAGACAGGACAGACAGACAGACAGTCAGTCAGTCGGTAACTGGGAACGAGAACTTATTATATGACTACTCTATATGAATTAAATGAGATGCTCCCCACCAGGGTCTGGGCGAAGCCGGGCAGGGTCAGACAGTTATAAGTTCTCGTTACCGACTGACTGACTGTCTGTCTGTCTGTCTGTCTGTCTGTCTGTCTGTCTGACCCGGCCCGGCATTGCCCAGCTCCTGGTGTGGAGCATCTCATTTAATTCATTAAGTAGTCATATAAGTTCCCCGTTCCCGACTGTCTATCTGTCTGTCTATCTGTCTGCCTGACCCTGTCCGGCTTCATTAAACTTCATACAACAAAAAAAGTAACTTA